>CM077833.1:3323618-3868411 GCA_039720395.1 Liquidambar formosana
CCCACGCACAATGATCGTCACCAACCCAATCATGTATGAGAGCAGAGCCATTTGGATGTTGAACGAAAACTAGCCATGTGTTTAGTTTGTGAGTGCTGTTGTTGGAAAATATTTGTATTGTATTACTTATGTATAATTCTGTAAAAACAGTATGCATATAATACACGAATTATTCTGAATTACACAAATATACAGAATACAGAATATAATAGAAACCGAAATAAATTCTGGAAATTCACAAACTTACAGAATACAGAAGATAATAAAACAAAACCGGATTGATCAAGGCTAGCGTTTGACGCTATGTCCTTAAGACAGATTTCGCCCCTCACTTGGTGCTTTGAGTCTCTTAGACGTCTGCCTCCCAGGATACAATGATCTGCCACACAGAAGAAGCACTGCAATCTGCATGTCTGGCGAACCCACTGTGTCCTTACTCTCTCTCTTAAACAGTACGAAAATTAAACTCTTGATTTTCCTCTAATTGACTGCGAAAATGCAATGTAAATAAACAACCCAGAAGTGACTCTCCAGAACAGTCCAAAAGGCATATTAATCAGTTGTGTCTTTTGTTCATGACTGTTCTGGGTTAACAGACAGACATGACTTAACGGTAATTAAATTAATTAGCAAAAATAAATTTTGCTTAAAAAATAACACATATGGGTCAGCCTTCTTGACCCCACCCCACCCGACCCGGCTCGGTTCGGTGCGATGCGGGCGGGCGCGCGCGTGTGTTTTTGGGTCCAAACCCAATGTTGGCTCAGTCCTCCCTCCTCACAAAACTTGGGTGCCCTTTGGGCCCAAACCATAGGTCCAAAGTATGTGTATATGAATTCACTCAAAATTTCATAGTTATTCAATGTGGGACAAGCCTTATTACCATTCTTCAACCAACTATTCAAAGGTGACTTTAGAGAACAATTTCTCATTCACCATTAATGATTTTGGCCAATTAAATATTCGAATGAAATCTCCACATAGAGATTAACTAATTCCAATATGGACCCACCTCAAATTATACATGGGACCCACATTAATAAATGGCCAATATCTCTAACAATCCCCCACATGAATGGAAATTGGTTGGATATCTATGCAAATGAAAATGCTAACACGAAAGAGAGTAAGTATGGAAAGTCCTTGCATAGGATAGGTGGCTTGTGGCTTTGAACCTTCCCTTGTGAAAGACTATCGGATTTGCTGGTTGATTAGTGAACGTGATGTCTTGAACTATTCAGCTGTTTGTGCAAACCAAGACAATAGAATTCACACAGTTCCTTCCCGAACACAGTTTGGTTCTCATGATTGTATTCATTTTGGCCCTGAACAATTCTTGGTTTCTATGACTGCTTTAGAGAATATAGCCTTATAATTCTCATAGAAGTGGCCCCTTCTACACTCATATATGTGATTCTTATTAAGAGTATCCTGCTATACCCCACTTGGATTTCCAAGATATAAGAACCATTAAAAACTTAGCTTATCCTGGTACACGCTACAAGCATCACTTTTTCATCATAGGAATAGGTAGAAGAGTTATCTCCTAAGTGATTCCACTAAGTCACACACAATTGGTTGTCCCTTTGAACCTAGTTCTTGGAATCTCCAGTCAGCTAGGTTGGGTTGCCATTATGGTAACTTTTAAAATATAGTAGGCTTTAAGCCCATTCCCCTCGATGAACTATATACTTGCTCTCTAGTCAAACCTTTCGTTAACGGATCCGCAATATTATCATTTGACTTTATATAGTCAATGGATATAACTCCACTTGAGAGCAATTGTCTAACAGTATTGTGTCTTCGCTGAATGTGTCGAGACTTACCATTATACATATTATTCTGTGCCCTTCCAATAGCCGATTGGCTATCGCAATGTATACAAATTGTTGGCACAGGTTTTGACCACATTAGAATATCTTCTAGGAAATGACAAAGCCACTCAGCTTCTTCACCAGCTTTATCTAAAGCTATAAATTCCAATTCCATTGTGGATCTTGCAATGCACATTTGTTTGGAAGATTTCCAAGACACCGCTCCACCTCCAAGTGTGAAGACATATCCACTTGTTGATTTAGAATCTTTTGTATCAAATATCCAGTTTGCATCACTATACCCTTCTAGTACAGCTAGATATCCTGTGTAATGTAATCCATAATTTAAAGTATATTTCAAATATCTGAGTACTCTAACTATTGCCTTCCAGTGGTCTGGCCCTGGGTTACAAGTGTATCTACTCAATTTACTAACTGAGTATGCTATGTCAGGTCGTGTACAGTTCATAACGTACATTAGACTCCCAATAATTTGAGAATACTCTAATTGAGATATGCCTTGACCTCCATTTTTATTTAAATGAAGATTTATGTCCACGGGTGTTCTCACTGGGTTACAATCAAATTGATTAAATTTCCTCAGAATTTTCTCAATATAATGTAATTGAGATAACAATAATCCATCGGACGTTCTAGAAATCTTAATTCCTAATATGACATCCGCAATACCCATATCTTTCATGTCGAACTTGCTAGTCAACATCTTCTTAGTAGCTTTAATGATATCATTATTGCTACCCATAATTAGCATATCATCCACGTATAGACAAATTATGACATAGCTATTTGTAGTCTCTTTGACATACACACACTTACCACATTCATTGATTCTAAATCCATTTGACATTATCACTTTGTCAAATTTTTTGTGCCATTGCTTAGGTGCTTGCTTTAAACCATATGATGATTTAACAAGCCTGCAAACTTTCTTTTCTTGTCCTGGAACAATGAACCCTTCTGGTTGTTCCATATAGATTTCCTCATTTAATTCACCATTTAAGAATGCTGTTTTAACATCCATTTGATGTATTTCAAGCTTATGCACAACTGCAATAGCTAATAGCATCCTAATAGACGTTATTCTTGAAACTGGTGAATATGTATCAAAATAGTCTACTCCTTCTCTTTGTCTAAATCCTTTGGCTACAAGTCTTGCCTTGTATTTATCAATTGATCCATCTGCTTTCATCTTTCTCTTGAATATCCATTTATATCCAAGAGGTTTATTCCCTCGTGGAAGGTCCACCAATTCCCATGTATGATTTTGCATAATGGGTTCAATTTCGCTATTTACAGCTTCTTTCCAAAGGGTTGCTTCTGGAGTGGACATAGCTTCCTTGAAGCTTTGAGGTTCATTTTCTAACAAATAAGTTAAAAAATCCGAGCCATAGGATTTTGAAGTCCTAGCCCTTTTACTACGTCTAGGCTCATCTTCACGATCTTTGTCTATAGACTTTTGGTCTTGATCATGACTAGTCGTAGTCTCATGAGTTCTTTTGTAAAGAACTTGTCTCATGTATAGGATTGCATGGAAATATATTTTCAAAAAATGATGTATTCTTAGATTCAATTATGGTATTCACATGTATATCAGAAATTTTAGATTTATGAACAAGGAATCGATATGCACTACTATTATTAGCATAACTAATAAATACACAATCAATTGTTTTTGGTCCTATCTTAACTCGTTTAGGAATAGGAACCGCTACCTTGGCCAAACACCCCCACACTTTCATGAATTTATATGAAGGTTCTTGACCTTTCCATAATTCATAGGGTGTTTTGTTTATAATTTTGCGAGGTATTTTATTAAGTATATAATTCGCAGAAAGCACTGCTTCCCCCCATAAGTTTTGAGGTAAACCCGAACTTATCAACATAGCATTCATCATTTCTTTTAAGGTTCTGTTTTTGCCTTCGGCAATTCCGTTTTGTTGTGGTGAATAAGGTGCAGTGGTTTGGTATATAATGCCATGGTTTGAACAAAATTTACCAAATGGATCAGATTCATATTCACCACCTCTATTATTTCTTAGAACCTTAATATTTTTACTAAGTTGATTCTCAACCTCATTTTTGTAATGTATAAACATTTCCAAGGCTTCATCCTTGCTTCTTAGCAAGTACACATAACAATATCTCGTGTAATCATCAATAAAAGTAATAAAATACTTTTTGCCTCCTCTAGTTTGAACAAATTTCAAATCACAAAGATCCGTATGGATCAATTCTAGAGGTTCAGTACTTCTTTCAATAGAATGAAAGGATGTCCTAGTTAATTTTGATTCCACACATACTTCACATTTATGATTAGGATCAATATTAAACTTAGGTAAATATTCCAAGTTCATTAATCTACGCAAAGAACCATAGTTTACATATCCTAGCCTACCATGCCATACATTAAATAACTCAACAATATAAACAGAATCTGTGTTTTTATTGATCTTAGAAACAATAGTCATTACATTCATCTTAAAGAGCCCATTGCTCATGTACCCTTTCCCCACATATATCCCACTCTTACTAAGTGTAAACTTATCCGACTCAAAGACTAATCTGAAACCATTTTTACTCAACAATGACCCTGAAACAAGATTCTTGTGAATATCAGGCACATGCAGCACATCATTAAGAGTAAGCTCTTTCCCCAAAGTCATCTTCAAGATCACCTTTCCATGTCCTTCAATTTTAGAAATCGAGGAGTTGCCCATGAAAAGTTGTTCTTCATTATCTATCGATTGATAAGTAGAGAACATCTTCTTGTCCGAATAAACAAGGCGAGTTGCACCGGTATCCACCCACCATTCTTTGGGATTGCTGCCCACCAAATTCACTTTAGAAACGACCGCAGAAAGTTGTATATCATTGATCGAATCCGAAATATTGTCAATTTCGGTCATATTTGCTTGAGCCTTCTTGTTGGTTCCTTGGTTCTTTCGCTTGCGACAATCCTTTGCACGATGTCCTAGTTTGTCACACACATAGCAATTGCCCTTGAACCTCTTTGAGTCACCACCCTAGGAATTTTGGGATGATCCTTGGCCTGAGTGCTTCATCTTTTTATTGTTATTTTTTTGCACTTCCACTATATTAGCTTTAGACTCCATGGGATTTTTACCGTTATTCTTTTCAGAATTTCGGTTATCTTCTTCAATCCTTAACCTTATGATTAAGTCGTCAAGGCTCATCTCTTTGCGCTTATGCTTCAAATAATTTTTAAAGTCCTTCCACGAAAATGGTAATTTCTCAATAATTGCAGCCACTTGAAAGGATTCACTAATCGACATACCTTCGGCATGTATTTCATGTAAAATTAATTGAAGCTCTTGCACTTGACTTATAACAGTCTTGGAGTCTATCATTTTATAGTCTAGGAATCTGCCTACAACGAATTTCTTCATTCCGGCATCTTCCGTTTTGTACTTTTTGTCCAAAGAGTCCCATAATTCCTTTGCAGTCTTTATTGGACTATACACATTGTATAATATGTTGTCCAACGCATTGAGGATATAATTCTTGCATAAGAAATCAGAGTGTTTCCATGCCTCCATCGCCGCGATAGTAATCCTATCGGTCTCACCCACTTTGAGAGTAGGAGCAATTTCAAACAGAAACTTAGCCAAATTCAATGTAGTCAGACAAAACAGCATTTTCTATTGCCATCTCTTAAAATCAGAACCATTGAATTTCGCTGGTTTCTCCCCATGTGTAGGAGCAGGGGCCACAGCCACAATGGGCGGCACAACATTGGTACCCTCACTTGCCATTTCTGTTAAACAGAAACGCAACCCAGAATTAATATAATTTATAACACAGAACAATACAACACAGAATTTATAATACAGAATATATAATACAGAATATATTCTATATTACACAGAATTATGAAACAGTATTTAAACTGATATATACAAACTATAATTAACAGAATTTACAAAGTAAACAGAAAGGAAAATCTGTCTTAAGATTGTTGGAAAATATTTGTATTGTATTACTTATGTATAATTCTGTCAAAACAGTATGCATATAATACACGAATTATTCTGAATTACACAAATATAAAGAATACAGAATATAATAGAAACCGAAATAAATTCTGGAAATTCACAAACTTACAGCACTACAAGAAAATATACATTTTGTGATGGGCGAAAGTCGTCGCAAATGATGAAAAAGTCGTCACTATAACTATTTGTGACGACTTTTAAGTCGTCGCAGGGTCGTCGTAAAAAGCCTCGTCGCAAATAACAATCGCGACGACATAATGAAGTTATCGCAAATACATTTTGTTAGTAACGACCAAATGTCGTCGTAAAAAATAAAAAAGTTGTCACAAAATCCAACGTTTGCAAAAACTAAAGGTCGTCGCAAATATTTAGAAAGCTGTCACTATAACTATTTGTGACAACTTCAAAAGTCGTTGCAGCAAACCGTCGCAAATGACAATTACAACCAACCATAAAGTCGTCGCAAAATGTTTTTTTAGTGACAACAAAATATCATAACAAAAAATCAAAAGTTGTCACAAAAAACAAATATTGCGATATTAAATGTCGTCGCACATAATTAAAAAGCCGTCACTATAAATATTTGTGACGACTACAAACGTCGTTGCAAATGTTTAAAAAATATCACCGCAAATGATAATAACGACGAAGCATTAAGTCGTCGCAAAAAGGTTTTTTAGTAACAAACTAATGTCATCACTAAAGTCACAATTTGTCAAGAAAAACACATTTTGCAATGGTATGAAGTCGTCGCAAATGATAAAAAAGTCATCATTATAAACATTTGCAACGATTTCAAAAGTTGTCGCAAAGAACGTATAAAAATTCTCATAGCATTAAAGAATCGTGACGACACAATTTGTTATCACAAAAAATTATACTACATATTAATTCACAATATAATTAGGATAACCATGCATAATTCATTAAGAAACCAACATCTGTTTACCAATATCAAATATTCATTAAATAATAAAAATTCTAGTGAGCCAAAAATCCATATAAAACATAAATATACCCCAAAATTTATCACGCTATAAAATTGAGTGCCTAAATACTAAAAAAAATTTTAAAAATATAGCAATATCAGTTAGACGATATCATCTTCAAGATCATCTTCTTCAAATTCATCCTCATTGCACTCTGAATCCTCATCTCCCTCCATATTTGTATCCCCATCTTTTGCTATAGTTGTATTCTCATTTCCTACTGTACTTGTATTCCCGTTAGCTCGATTAACCTGTAAAATATTAGTAACTATATATGAGAAATACATAATTATTGGTATGTATATAAAATAACATATATTTCACATCAAATATACAACTTATAGGCTACTAGACACTAGATCAGGCGTATGCAACGAAATGCACACTACAACATACTATTAGTCGTGAGAATGTTTTTTAATTAAGAAATGCATATTTGATATTATGTACACATTTGGATATATAAATAATGCAATGTCATTACGTATTAACAATAAGAATTCTTCTTTATGCAAGAGAATTCCTATTGTTATTATCATTACATATAAATAATGCAATGTCAATCTCGCACTATGCATTATTTTATGAGCACATTCTCATAGAAGGTAACTTAAAGGAAGTATCAACAAGTCTCTTAAAAAAAATTTACAAATGTTAAACATAGAATAGTCAAGTACCTCAATTGAAGGTTGCAAATATTGTGTTGAAGAAATGCCCATAGACCGCAACACATCCGCTACAAGTAATGGTATTTGAGCCTGCACCTCTGCCTTTACCTCTTCTCGCACTTCAGCCTTTATCTCCTCCCACACCTTAGCCTTAAACTCCTCATTCTCCCTTTCACGATCCTCATGACACTTATCATTACAGCTTTGTCTTGATTGTGACTTATATAAACTTGAAGGTTTTTTACCCGCACCATATCCTAACACTCGACCATGTTTAGGATCTCCTACCACCTGATTATAAAGTACTCCCATCATATATTGTCAACTTATCCAAAACAAAAAACAACAATTTATGTTTCATAAAATCGTATACCTGTCGATAAACCTGAATATCATCACATGACTCCCCCTGTGAAGTAGCAGTAGACCTCACTACCTCAAGGTCTTCCTAAAAAATTGAAGTTGCATGAAAATAACCAATCACTATAAGACGACTCAACAAATGCATGTTAATATTGTTTCCCTTTAAAAAGAAAAAAAAATTGACATACATAAATTTTTTTTGCTTTTTCACAGCCCCAATCTACACCATCCTCCACATCTTTCTTCTTTTTCGAATGAGTTATCTTCCACATATCTATAGGGCTAGGCTCATATCCAATCTCATTAGCCTACAAATAAAAAGAGTTGACATCAAAGAACATTTTAATTGCAACAAATTAAATACACTTCAATAAATACACATACCTTAGCTTGCCCTGTTGGGAATCAAACTAGAGAGGAAAAATACAAAGGCGGAATTTAAAATTTTTCCTACAATTCCCAAACCCATGAATCTTAATTATGCTTAATACAAAACAAAAACCCTAACTAGAAGAGGGTAGAATTACTTACAGTTGATTCAAGTCTTCTCCTTTATGCTCCAAGCTTTTTCTTCTCCTTTTTGCTCCAAGCTTTGTCTCCGGACAGCGGTGAATGAGCAGCCCAAGTGTGCTGCCTCCAACAGTATCCACACCTAGCTAGAGCTTGATGTCTTTTCCTTCTTTCCCTTGTTGATGCTAGAGTAGGAGAAGAGAGGAGAGAGAGAGAGAGAGAGAGAGGTGAAATTTTCGGCCAGCACTTGGGAGCCTCCAAGAGTGCTTCAAGTGATGATGTCATCACATCATAAAAGGCTTTAAATAGCCTCCAAATAGGGCCGGCCAAGGGGGGTCTCCAAACCCTAATCTAATTTGTGTAATTACTCTTAATTACACAATTAGCCCACTAGTTTGCATCAAATACAAATTAGCCCCTTAAAGAAATTTTCTTTAATCACTTATGCCCTTTCTCTCATAGACAATCAAGCTCTCTTAGCATGATCAGTGTGTGACCCATTGGGTTCACATCATTAAGTAGTAGGGATAGCACGAAGTGTGCACAATGGAACACTTTCCATTAAGGGTCTAATTGAAACTCCTTTCAATTCCCTAATTGATTATAACTCATTTATATCAATTAGGGCTTCTACTAACCATGAGTAACACCTAGCATATGGCTCATGGTGTAGTCCTTAATGAGGTGAATAGTCATTTACAAAGAACCCTTCTGTTATAGTTTACAGGTTACAATTC
Source organism: Liquidambar formosana (assembly GCA_039720395.1). Lineage (NCBI taxonomy): Eukaryota > Viridiplantae > Streptophyta > Magnoliopsida > Saxifragales > Altingiaceae > Liquidambar > Liquidambar formosana. The sequence goes on from CM077833.1 coordinate 3,332,734, forward strand.
CATCCTTCCATCAACACAATGTCTCTAATTGAACTAATAGGACATGGAAGTCTGTCAAGTCCCTAGTTCAATTACTTTATACTCATTCATTAATATCAACTCAATGATGAACTTATGGAAACTCCTTTCCATATTCATTCTACCATGGGCCCATGGATTTAATGAGTTATATTCAATGAATGCTGTATGAGACATTCACTCTCTTTTTCCTGAGAGTGATGGATTCCTTGTTGATCACTCACATGCCTTCACACACATAGCATTAGGGCCAATGAACACCCTTACAGACCCCTGAATAGGATCTGCACTTAGTGTTATCAAACTTCTAAAGCTACATGTATAAGACAACCATGGTGTCTCAGGTCTAAGGATTACTTGTACCACTATAACAATGAGAAACTGATTGACAAGCAGGTTAAAACTCCATTCAGTTTATCTCATATCTTTGGTCACATTCAGTGTACCTATTCTTATAATAGGCACCCACTTGTTGGTTGTAGTGTCTCCACACAAATAGCTTGAGACTAGCTATCCTCCTATAGAGTCAACCTAACAAGTGCTAGTCCTATGGTTCATTACTGTCCATCATAGTGAACCTTCAACTAGGAATGATTTAGGAGTTTAGTACAGAGATATATTTACAGTCTCAAAATTACAACCCTTTGTAATTTCATATTCTCAACTCTAACTCCATGGACATATTATGTAAATATAAATGATTCATATAAACATAATAGAATAAGCCCTTTTATTAAATCAATAATAAATGTGACATATATAAATGAAATCAATTGATTGTTCCTAATCCCTAAACAATCATCTCCATGATTGGCTCTAGGGCATAATCCTAACATGCCGGTGCTGAGCAAATGGAACAAAGCCTGAGGTGTGGGAAATTTCATTCTTTTTTCGATTTGCCGAATTCCTCTCACTTGTTTTCTATGTAAATTAAAAAGTTGATAATAGCATAATATTCAATTTTGTTAACAATTTAAGAATAAATTTTTATGCATCTATTTTAAGTAAGATAAAATCATCTAGAATTCACCTGAAAATCCTCACTCATCCAATAATCAACTAGCTGACGCCAAATATCTGGGGTAATAAAGTCAGGGTTGTTCTTGTAACGCTCTGCAGTAGTCTTATATTGTTGAAAAACATCTTTGCGAGTCCTATGCATAACGTTGTAATATGTCCTTGATGCATTATCCTCAAATGCTTTACGTGCTTCTTCCTCCGAACAATCAAATGCAAAATGGTCCTATAAAAAAGAAAATTCAAAATTATTTAAAACATTTATCACACTTATGCTAGATAAAAATACAAAAGTTAATTTTATGACATAATTTCAATGTACCTTAAAACGCAACCAAATAGTATCCTTATCAGATATGGGAAACTCATTCCATGCCTTATATGGTCCTGTAATAAGTTGTTTCAATTGCACAGCAACCTCTGACCTTGCCTTTGAAAGAAGAAACCTAAAATGCATACAATAGAAACATCAATATGGAAGTTTCAATATAATAAACCAAACAATTAATCCCATTGTTTCACAAACCTCCCATCATATATCTGGCAATCTATCTTCTCCCCTGGTTTCATTCCTGTGATGCCCTTTGCTTTCCCTCGACCTTTCTTGTTTTTCGTTGTTATAGAATCTGTTTAACAAAATATGTGTGTGTATATATATATATATATATATGAAACTTTGTATGTAGAAACTATGCAAAACTATGTATCAATAAATGCATGCATATATAAATTATTATGTCATAACTAATACAAATACCTTCACGACGTGGTTGGATAATAGATTGATTATTAGAAGGCCCTACACCATTACTTGTAGGCACTGCAGGCTGTGAATTGGTTTGCACTATTTGAGCGCTTGTAGAAACCATACTCTCTAAATTAGCCTGCCCTGTTTCAACCATTCCATGAGCCACTTCTCGGGAATTAGTTTGTCTTACTGTTTGAATCCTTCTAGGAAGCACATCCTGTGAATTAGTTTGTTGAGTCTGATCTCTCATAGGAAACACATTATGTGAATTAGTTTGCTTTTTGTGAGAAGCAGCAAAGAGGCCATTAGCACTCCTCTTCCGTTGGCCCTTTCCCTTTTCTAACATATCTGTGCACTTTACTAACATTGGATAAGTAGTAACAACTTACATAAGAGAGATAATAATAACAATTATAAAGCAAAATAAAAATAAAATAAAATATGATGAATAATCAAGTGAATGATAACATATATAAATTGATTTGTAACAATATCCATTTAACTTTATAATAATTCATTAGATTCTCAAACTCGAAATACCAAAAAAGCAACAAAAACAACTCTGTCGTTATTTAATCATCAACTAACATCTCATCAATGTCAAAGGCATCACTGTCATCATCAGTAATGTTATCATCATTGTTTTGATTAGCCTTCTCCTGCAACACAACATTTTCATCTATAATTTCTCCCTCCACATCATTCCTATTCCAAACAACTTCTTCATCCATGTTGTTTTCTTCATGTGCAGGCGTAAGAACAATGTCCGGCTCAGATTCTTGGTATGCATCATCATCTTGGGAATGCTCATCTTCCCCTGAAGGCATGTCAAACAGATTTCTCGGTTTTGTCTTAACCACAATATACCAATCAGGTCTTTTATTCCCTTTACATAAAAAAAACTTGAGTAGCTTGACATGCTAGCACAAATGGCTCACTAGTGTTCAACCTTTGTGAGGAATTTACACTTATGAATCCGTGTCGATCTATTTTGAATCCACTTCCTAAGTGTGCAATATCCCACCAATCACATTTAAACAATACAACTCTATTACCACCTATATAATGCAATTCAACTACATTTACTAACTCTCCATAGTAGTTCATCTCCTCTTTTTGAGATTCCCCTCTTACCATCACTCCACTATTTTGTGTCTTTTTAACTTTTTCATATTTTTTGGTGTTGAATCTAAAACCATTGACATTATAGCCGCTCCAACATGTAACACGCTTCTCAGGACCTCGAGCTAATGAAAGCATTTGCTCGTCAACTTGCCCATTGCTGTCCCTATATAATTGCGTCACCTGTTAAAACAATTAAAGGAGATGAATTATTATCATATCCCCATTGATTAACTACTATCTATATACATATATATATATATATATACAGAAGTGATCCCATCAGCACGTGCTGATATAAGTTACATCAGCACTATGCATTGGGGGTTGTACCCCTTGCATTGATTTAATGCACCTCACATCCCACTAATGCATAAGGTACAACTCCCAATGCAGGTTTTGATATAAGTTATATCAGCACGTGCTTACCTGATCATCATCCTATATATATATATCTATATATATATATATATATATATATATATTGTGCTAAACCCTTAGGAAGAGATGGACTTAACATGTCTTTATTCATGGCTCTTAGAGACTGTAGGTTCAACAATTTTGAAAAGACAATGTTAGGAGGAATCCAGGCTGGTCTCCATGCTGGACCAGTATATTTTAACTGCTACCCTGATTTTACTATTAGTTTAGCAGATAAAAATATAATGGATGCCCTAACCCTAAACGTCAAAATTCATAATTCTGAGATGAAGGCAGGATCTCAACCCCTTGCTATAATCTACAGAATCCAATACAGGGTGTATTCTACTCTGGTAAATACTCCTGTAGTCAAAAGAAGAAGTGAAAAGGGTAAAACTACACTGTACCCAGGAATGAAGATGCAGATATGCAATCAGAAAGATTATATAATGCGGAAATAAAATAATTTTGCAAACAGAAATTGCCAAATTAAAGTAAGCTTTTATATATAAATAAAAACTTACAAATAGCATTGCTGGAGTTACAATTGCAGTTGCCGAATGGTTGACTAGTGGAGGTATTACAAAGATGAATGGAAGGATTTTCTATTACAAGTGGAGGAAAACTGAAGTATGGTAAAAACCCTAAACAATTTTCGACCCCTAGAACAATTGCTGAGACTTCCTTATATAGGAAGAGGGTCTTCAGGGCTAATCATGAAGTCCGGGTGTCGGTGTTGTCTGATTGCTGGAACTGTTCCCTTGTGAAGGGTATCTCCCTATTTGCTTTTGAGAGGAGATACTGTTGCCATGTGCTGTGTACCAAAAGAGGTACAGTTGGCTGCTTTTGCAGCGGTAAAGACAAGGTAAAAGTAGTGGATGCTTTTTTACTATTGCCATGTGATCGGTACTTTTGCTGGTTGCATGATGTGTATTTGCACCGAAAGAACATTGCTTTTGTCGGATAGAACCATTATTGCCTGAAACATTACTGTTGCCCCTGTTGCCTTGTGACACAGATAGCCTAACCAAATTGTCGGCTATTGGTTTTATCTTTGCCTGAAGACTGATGTGGGATAGGGGGGAGAATCCCAAAACAGTCATCTTCGTTGTCATCTCCCAAGTGGATAGAGCCACAACAGGATCCCTGTTCTTCTTCTTCATTGAGTGAAGATAGAGCTTCCTGGAGATAAGCTTTCAGATCTTTGGGAGGAGCTGCTGCAAGTTTTGACATTAGTTGACTTTTTGATAGGAGAGCCTTGGATGAATCTCCTACTGTTGACTGAATTGCCGGATGTTGCTGGAACCATTCTTGGATTGCTTCAGGAGTGATATGGTCAGTCCTTGCATTATCCCACCATTTGACATGGAAGGATCTTCCTATGCAGGGCCATTGCTGGGAACCTGTATATTCATAACGCCAAAACATAATCCAAGCTAGACCGAAATGGGCATAGAAAAGGAAAAGTTTTGGAAATTTTTGCAAATGGATATTTGGCTGAATGTATTGCTCATAATAAGTATATGACTTATTAATGTTGATTGGTTGCTCAGGGAGGATATCTTGGATGGGACCGAAGAATGTCCACCATGTAAGAAACCATAAGGGTGTTGTCTCAATGTCAAATTTCTGATCAAAATAGATCATCCATGAATGACGGTTGATCTTATTCTGAATAAAGAAAGAATTTTGCCATGCCTTCTCATAATCAAAATAATTATAAAGATTAGGCAGAATATTGCCGGGTAGTTGCCTGGGCTGGTAAAGAGGTTGCCCCCAGTCTGAAGGACCAAGAACCCTCAAAATTTGACAGGTAGAGTAAGAAACATCAGTTTTATCATTTTCAGGCCGATTGTGTTTGAAAATGGCTGATTTTGTTCCTTTTTCTAAAACATATTGGTACCATGCCTGGTCTTTGCGAAAATCATTTGGTCTATAATGGAATCCGGGGGGAAAATAGGATTCCAGGATATCTGGGATATCAGATTGTGAAAATTCGCTCTCCAAGACAAAGATGTCTATGGTAGAGGTTTTTTCAAAATAAGGGCTATGATTTTTGCGAGTTTTGCGGAAATTGCCCTCTGGTTTATCTTTTAAAAGAAATTGCGAGGATGGAGCATAGGCTCCTAATGGCTCCTCAGGTTTAGAAGAAGTTACAATATGCTTGCCACTACTTCTAACACTAGAAGCTGCCAATGAATAAGTCTGTGACTTATTGATTGGGGAAACCCTATCAAAGCCGGGTTGTTGCTGTTGCTGTTTTGCAAGTTGCTGTTGCTTATATTGCTCAAGCATCTCCTCTTCTTCTTGGAGGTCTTCAAACCATTTTTTCTTTGCTATTGCCTTTGGTTGGGTAGATGACCCTGTTGAGTGGGGTTGGCCTTTTGGCTGATTTTGCAAGGTTGATTGCCCTTGAGGGGCTTTAGCTTTGGCTTTGTTTTGTCTGGGCATTCTGAAGAATTGCCCTGGTCTCTGGGTAAGTGACCCTGTAAGAACTCACGAGAGAGGAAATCAGGGACACAATTGTTTTCTCCTTTAATATATTCTATATCAAAATCGAAAACAGAAAGTATTGCCTGCCATCTGGCGAAAATATGTTTTGAAGCAATGTTTTTAACATCTTTTTTCAAAACTGGTTTTGCAGCTTGACAATCTACACGTAGTAGAAATTTTTGATTTAAAATATCATCTTGAAATTTTGAAATACTCAAAACTATAGATAATATTTCTTTTTTAATTGTCGAATACTTTGCCTGTGCTGTGTTCCATGTGCCAGATGTGAATCTGACTATTTTGTCTATGTTGTCTACCCTTTGCATAAGAATTCCACCATAACCTATGTCTGAAGCATCGGTCTGGACTATCTTAAATGCTAATGGGTCTGCTAGGTTAAGACAAGGAAGGGTTCTAACCTTTTGTTTTAACTTTTTGACAGTATCAGTATACTCTTGAGACCATGCAGGAGGATCTTTTCTAAGTCGTCTCCTAAGGATGGCACACTCTTGACTAAGATTAGGGTAAAAGTCTGTAATATAATTAAGACACCCTAAAAATCTTTGCAATTGCTTTTTGTCTTTAATTTCATCAGGAAATTTGTCTGCAAATTGGATTGACCTTTCTATAGGGACGATAGTTCCTTGATAGATATGATGTCCTAAAAATCTAATCTTTGTTTGGAAAAGATTAATCTTTGTAGGACTTAAGGCTAAGCCATTCTGCTTGATTAAGTGGAAGAACGTGTTAAGGTGCTTCCAGTGTTGCTCAATTGATTTGGAAAATACTAATACATCGTCAATGTATACAATAGTAAATTCCGTATGTTGCGTAAATATTGCATTCATTATGTTTTGAAATTCTGAAGGGGCATTTTTAAGGCCAAATGGCATTACATTCCATTCGTAATGGCCAAATGGGACTGTGAAAGCAGTCTTGTACCTATCCTCTTCAGTAATTTGGATTTGCCAGAAACCCGACTTCATATCGAATTTCGAAAATATTGTTGCTTTGCTAAGCCTTCCTAATAAATCTTTCTTATTAGGTAAAGGATACCTTATCCATTGCAAGGCATCATTTAGCGGCTTATAATTGATTACAAGACGTGGAACACCACGCTCAATTTCCCTGTATTGAATTTCTTGTTTAAGGAAATTCAAATGTTTTGTCTTTTTTATTATCAGATTAACTTGTTCTTCTTGGTGAACAAATTGATCTTTTAGCAAGTTTACATCCCTTACCGAAGGTGGATTAAGGAATTCAAACTTTGTTTCTTTGCCTTTGATGTAAGATGTTATCCCTGTTGTATCCACGCTAAAAGGTTGAATACAAGTAATAAAAGGAGTACCCAATATTACTTCTCTACTCAGATTTTTAACAAGGATAAATGTTGATTCAATACAAGTTCCCTCATTACATATATGGACATTGTCTAATTTGTATTTGATATTAAGTTTAGCTCCACTGGCTGAACTTAATTCTTCCTTTGTCTTTTTGTAGTATTTTGAAGGGATCATCCCTTCCTGTATACAATTCACATCTGCACCTGTGTCAATTAATGCAGTTATGTATAATATACATTTGTCATCTTTGTCCAATGGATTTTGTACCATGATTTTTATGGTAGTATTCCATTTTTGGTATGTTATTTGCTTAAGAAGTTGAATAAAATTTTCTTCTCCCAGATTTTCTCTTTCTCTGGAAATTTTTCCTTCTTCTTCAGTAGCCTCATGAATGATAATTGATTTACCATTTCTTGAAGAAGCCTGCTGCTGTTCTAACTGACAAATTTGTTGTCGTAGAACTTCAATGTTTAAATTTTGCAAGTGAGAGTATTGTCTTAATTCTTTAATATCATTTTTCATTTGCTTAACTTCTTGCTTTAAATCTTGCACAGAAATTTCTTCTGTTTGTTGCAGCTTGTATTTCTCATTAAGGATTTCTTGCAAATTGTAAACCCTTTTGGGTTTTTGTTGCATTTTGCCCATAGTGTTTTGCAGTTTTTGCAAATATTCCCTCTTTAATATTGGATCAGTCATTTTATCAATGATATCCAATAAAAGAGTTTGTTGTTCATGATTAACATTGCTTTTAATCATATTACAACATTTTTCATTGCAATTTTGTTCACCTTGTATCTCAGACTCAGAAGATGAATCTGAAGTTGTTTCAGTTTGATGATTTACTTCATCAATTTGCCTTTCCTCTTCCTCTGATCCTGAATAAGATTCATAGTCAGAGTCCGAGTTATAAATTGCATTAATGATTATGGTTTTTATCTCTTCAGGAGATAATCCAGAATCAAAATGTAATTCATTAATTGTCTGTTTGACCCTACACTGGGCCTTATAATGGCCTGGTTTGCCACATCTATGACAAACAACAGCCTGTTGCTTATTAGATTTCTTTCTGTAATGTTTTTTAGGATTAGGTCTGTGATGATCCTTTTCCTTTTGTTGCCTTGAATTAGACTTCTGGTAATACTGATTATCAGAAGGTTTGCTTTGTGACCTTCTTCTGTGATATTTTTATGATATCTAGAAGAAGATTTACGATATTTTTTAGGATTTGTCTAGATAGAAGTAAACCCGAATTGTTCACAGAATGAACCAAATTCTTGTTTATTCCTAATTTTCTCTTTTTTCATCTGTTGCTGGAGTTTGAATTGCGTACACTGGGCTATTCCAGCTTGATGTATTGTACTAATCAAATCTCCATATGTCAGTTTTTCCCAAGGGATCATCCCATTATTCTGATCCTTGAGCTTTGTCCTGATTGTCTCTGCAAATAATGTTGGTAATCCAGATATAAACTTTTCTTTCCAAAAAGGTTGATTATTATCTGGTCGTAAGAATACTTTTGTTAAGAAAGCATCCTTATACCACTTAAAATCACCTAATCTTTTACATCTGAGATTTGCCAATATTTCTGCAGTTGTGTCTTTTAACTTAGAAGGATCTCCAACAAAATGTTTGGAGATAGTAAAGAGCAATGTTGACACTGCGTCTTCAATCTCTTCTCCTTCTTCAGTCTTAATTATGTTGCCTTGATTGTCAGTTTTAATAGCATATAATATTGCTTGTTTTTCTTGATGGGTTAAGGTATGATCCCACCATCCTTTTAGTTGTCCTGTAAAACCAGCAACTAAAGAATGTGCTATGGCGTGATCAGTTATTTCTGAGTCTTTTGCCTGATATGCTGAACTTACCATCGTCATTTGATGTAGTAAGTTCTGTATCTGATATTGCGTTAATCCATCAATATTCCATTCATAGATGGTTCCTCCATGATATGAAGCTTGATGGTAGTTTCCTCTTTCTTCGATTTTCATATCTGGGAAAGAAGGATACTGATAAATGTTTCTCATAGGCTGGGTATGCCTTATAGCATTGACAGCCGAATTTTCTTGTTGCTTAAATTGTTGCAAAATATCATCAGCTTCTGTTTCAGAATCAATGATATTATTGTTTTGCGTTATTACTGTAATTGCCTTACTAGAACTTGCTTGGGTTTTCTGTGGAGTATCTTGAACCACAGACTTACTGCCAATTACATCATCAAGAAGTTTGATTCTTTCTTGAATTTCAACATGTAATTGTCCTCTAGCCAGTTGTCTAGTATATTGCTTAGGTATTTCATGAGGAATGAAAAGAGGCTTTTCATCCTGTTGACTAGGCAGAATCGATTCATGTTGAACCAAGTTTTCAACCCTGGTTAATTGTTCTGCCATTGTCTTAATGTGTTGGTTAGTGTAATTATTTTGCTCAAAGATATTTTTAATATCTTTTCCTGTTGGCTGAGTTTCTTCGTCAGTTTTAACTTTATAAGGTGAAGCTGTTATACTGACCTTATAATATGGTATTTTGATCTGCTCAAGGGGTGGATGAACAGATTCTACTATTTGATTACTTGGAGTTAATTGCCAAGTAGTCGTTTTTTTGCTTGTTACATTTATTTGTCTTTGCATGGTATAAACTTTTTCAAACCATTCGAAAAAGCTTATATGGAATTGATTCCTTTCCATATATGTATACCATTGTATACGTATTTGACTTTGCTGATCATTGTCATGTGTTTCAAAAAATTGTCTTCTTTTTTCTTTGTTTTTGTCAAGCATAAACTCTGTTCTTAGTAAATCTTTGTCTATAACAAAGGGTATACTAAGCATCATTATGCCTGGTGGTATTTCCATTTCTGTTTTAGTTGGCGACATATTCTGAGATTCTTCTTCAGAATTGTCTTCTTGTTGATTTGTTGCAGATTCATAATATGGATATGAAATGTTGCTATTTCTTACCCCTTGTAAATTAGGTTGAGTCCTATGATTTACTAAAGGAGTCTCAGGTTCAAGATCTGGAATTTCAGAACTTGAAGATGAATTTTGTCTAAAGATTCTTACAGGTACAGCTGAACAAGATGCTCGGGAAGAGCAAGATGCACGAGAAGAATCAGGAATTTCAGTTATTATAGGCTTAGAGTTTGGTAGTCTAAAGGACTGTGTAAAGGGAGAATTAAATCTAATCCCTGCACTTCCATCCGAATATTCTACCATTTGCTTGATTTTCGTAGTTTGCTTAGTTTGTTGTTGCAATTGCTCAGAAGGAACAACTTCAATAGCATCTGGGATTTTCCATTCTTCTGGAAATTTTAGCTCAGACCAGATTAAAGTTTTAGGTATTATTGCATTCTCTTTGTCTTTTAAATTGCTTTGAAGTAAAATAGTTTTACCCTTTTCACTTCTTCTTTTGACTACAGGAGTATTTACCAGAGTAGAATACACCCTGTATTGGATTCTGTAGATTATAGCAAGGGGTTGAGATCCTGCCTTCATCTCAGAATTATGAATTTTGACGTTTAGGGTTAGGGCATCCATTATATTTTTATCTGCTAAACTAATAGTAAAATCAGGGTAGCAGTTAAAATATACTGGTCCAGCATGGAGACCAGCCTGGATTCCTCCTAACATTGTCTTTTCAAAATTGTTGAACCTACAGTCTCTAAGAGCCATGAATAAAGACATGTTAAGTCCATCTCTTCCTAAGGGTTTAGCACAAACTTGCACCATTCCCACATGTAGGAATTTATAATTGTCTTCTAAATGTCTTTTAATTACTTCTTCTTTGAAGAGCAATATTGTCATATTTTCACCATCTATAACAATTGTCTCTTCACTGGTTCTTACTTTGAAGCCAGCCAAGAACCTGTTGCCTTCATAAATATCTGTTGCAGGTATTTTGGGTAATTTCCAGTTGAAAAGTTTTTTATTGTCTACAATATATTCCCGTTCCTCAGGAATATCTGTCTCCTCACTAGAGGATGCTGTAGATTTCATGGACATCATCCTAGTGAACATTGCTATCTATGGTCTCCCTACACCATACACTTAGGTAAAGGACTTACTACGGGACTTACTCACCTCTGCCCTACTGCCCACCTGAAATATGCATGCACAGATAAATAGATAACAATATGCACTATTCCTATGGCTCTGATACCACACACTGTACCCAGGAATGAAGATGCAGATATGCAATCAGAAAGATTATATAATGCGGAAATAAAATAATTTTGCAAACAGAAATTGCCAAATTAAAGTAAGCTTTTATATATAAATAAAAACTTACAAATAGTATTGCTGGAGTTACAATTGCAGTTGCCGAATGGTTGACTAGTGGAGGTATTACAAAGATGAATGGAAGGATTTTCTATTACAAGTGGAGGAAAACTGAAGTATGGTAAAAACCCTAAACAATTTTCGACCCCTAGAACAATTGCTGAGACTTCCTTATATAGGAAGAGGGTCTTCAGGGCTAATCATGAAGTCCGGGTGTCGGTGTTGTCTGATTGCTGGAACTGTTCCCTTGTGAAGGGTATCTCCCTATTTGCTTTTGAGAGGAGATACTGTTGCCATGTGCTGTGTACCAAAAGAGGTACAGTTGGCTGCTTTTGCAGCGGTAAAGACAAGGTAAAAGTAGTGGATGCTTTTTTACTATTGCCATGTGATCGGTACTTTTGCTGGTTGCATGATGTGTATTTGCACCGAAAGAACATTGCTTTTGTCGGATAGAACCATTATTGCCTGAAACATTACTGTTGCCCCTGTTGCCTTGTGACACAGATAGCCTAACCAAATTGTCGGCTATTGGTTTTATCTTTGCCTGAAGACTGATGTGGGATAGGGGGGAGAATCCCAAAACAGTCATCTTCGTTGTCATCTCCCAAGTGGATAGAGCCACAACAGGATCCCTGTTCTTCTTCTTCATTGAGTGAAGATAGAGCTTCCTGGAGATAAGCTTTCAGATCTTTGGGAGGAGCTGCTGCAAGTTTTGACATTAGTTGACTTTTTGATAGGAGAGCCTTGGATGAATCTCCTACTGTTGACTGAATTGCCGGATGTTGCTGGAACCATTCTTGGATTGCTTCAGGAGTGATATGGTCAGTCCTTGCATTATCCCACCATTTGACATGGAAGGATCTTCCTATGCAGGGCCATTGCTGGGAACCTGTATATTCATAACGCCAAAACATAATCCAAGCTAGACCGAAATGGGCATAGAAAAGGAAAAGTTTTGGAAATTTTTGCAAATGGATATTTGGCTGAATGTGTTGCTCATAATAAGTATATGACTTATTAATGTTGATTGGTTGCTCAGGGAGGATATCTTGGATGGGACCGAAGAATGTCCACCATGTAAGAAACCATAAGGGTGTTGTCTCAATGTCAAATTTCTGATCAAAATAGATCATCCATGAATGACGGTTGATCTTATTCTGAATAAAGAAAGAATTTTGCCATGCCTTCTCATAATCAAAATAATTATAAAGATTAGGCAGAATATTGCCGGGTAGTTGCCTGGGCTGGTAAAGAGGTTGCCCCCAGTCTGAAGGACCAAGAACCCTCAAAATTTGACAGGTAGAGTAAGAAACATCAGTTTTATCATTTTCAGGCCGATTGTGTTTGAAAATGGCTGATTTTGTTCCTTTTTCTAAAACATATTGGTACCATGCCTGGTCTTTGCGAAAATCATTTGGTCTATAATGGAATCCGGGGGGAAAATAGGATTCCAGGATATCTGGGATATCAGATTGTGAAAATTCGCTCTCCAAGACAAAGATGTCTATGGTAGAGGTTTTTTCAAAATAAGGGCTATGATTTTTGCGAGTTTTGCGGAAATTGCCCTCTGGTTTATCTTTTAAAAGAAATTGCGAGGATGGAGCATAGGCTCCTAATGGCTCCTCAGGTTTAGAAGAAGTTACAATATGCTTGCCACTACTTCTAACACTAGAAGCTGCCAATGAATAAGTCTGTGACTTATTGATTGGGGAAACCCTATCAAAGCCGGGTTGTTGCTGTTGCTGTTTTGCAAGTTGCTGTTGCTTATATTGCTCAAGCATCTCCTCTTCTTCTTGGAGATCTTCAAACCATTTTTTCTTTGCTATTGCCTTTGGTTGGGTAGATGACCCTGTTGAGTGGGGTTGGCCTTTTGGCTGATTTTGCAAGGTTGATTGCCCTTGAGGGGCTTTAGCTTTGGCTTTGTTTTGTCTGGGCATTCTGAAGAATTGCCCTGGTCTCTGGGTAAGTGACCCTGTAAGAACTCACGAGAGAGGAAATCAGGGACACAATTGTTTTCTCCTTTAATATATTCTATATCAAAATCGAAAACAGAAAGTATTGCCTGCCATCTGGCGAAAATATGTTTTGAAGCAATGTTTTTAACATCTTTTTTCAAAACTGGTTTTGCAGCTTGACAATCTACACGTAGTAGAAATTTTTGATTTAAAATATCATCTTGAAATTTTGAAATACTCAAAACTATAGATAATATTTCTTTTTTAATTGTCGAATACTTTGCCTGTGCTGTGTTCCATGTGCCAGATGTGAATCTGACTATTTTGTCTATGTTGTCTACCCTTTGCATAAGAATTCCACCATAACCTATGTCTGAAGCATCGGTCTGGACTATCTTAAATGCTAATGGGTCTGCTAGGTTAAGACAAGGAAGGGTTCTAACCTTTTGTTTTAACTTTTTGACAGTATCAGTATACTCTTGAGACCATGCAGGAGGATCTTTTCTAAGTCGTCTCCTAAGGATGGCACACTCTTGACTAAGATTAGGGTAAAAGTCTGTAATATAATTAAGACACCCTAAAAATCTTTGCAATTGCTTTTTGTCTTTAATTTCATCAGGAAATTTGTCTGCAAATTGGATTGACCTTTCTATAGGGACGATAGTTCCTTGATAGATATGATGTCCTAAAAATCTAATCTTTGTTTGGAAAAGATTAATCTTTGTAGGACTTAAGGCTAAGCCATTCTGCTTGATTAAGTGGAAGAACGTGTTAAGGTGCTTCCAGTGTTGCTCAATTGATTTGGAAAATACTAATACATCGTCAATGTATACAATAGTAAATTCCGTATGTTGCGTAAATATTGCATTCATTATGTTTTGAAATTCTGAAGGGGCATTTTTAAGGCCAAATGGCATTACATTCCATTCGTAATGGCCAAATGGGACTGTGAAAGCAGTCTTGTACCTATCCTCTTCAGTAATTTGGATTTGCCAGAAACCCGACTTCATATCGAATTTCGAAAATATTGTTGCTTTGCTAAGCCTTCCTAATAAATCTTTCTTATTAGGTAAAGGATACCTTATCCATTGCAAGGCATCATTTAGCGGCTTATAATTGATTACAAGACGTGGAACACCACGCTCAATTTCTGCTGCTTTAAACACATAAAATGCTGCACAACTCCATGGCGAGCGGCTTTCTCTTATGAGTTTTTTAGAGAGCAGATCTTGAATTTCTTTTTTGCATATTTCAAGCAATTCCTGATTCATCTGAATAGGCCTTGCTTTAGTTGGGATTTGGCTTTCCTGAAAATCCTTTTCATATGGCAAACGAACAATGTACTTATTCCTATGCCAAAAAGTATGAGGATTATCAGAACAAATAGTTGTTTTTAATTTGTCTTCAAATTGTTTTATTGCAGATTGCAATTTCCAATCTTTTAATTGTTGCTCAATTTGCCTGTATTGAATTTCTTGTTTAAGGAAATTCAAATGTTTTGTCTTTTTTATTATCAGATTAACTTGTTCTTCTTGGTGAACAAATTGATCTTTTAGCAAGTTTACATCCCTTACCGAAGGTGGATTAAGGAATTCAAACTTTGTTTCTTTGCCTTTGATGTAAGATGTTATCCCTGTTGTATCCACGCTAAAAGGTTGAATACAAGTAATAAAAGGAGTACCCAATATTACTTCTCTACTCAGATTTTTAACAAGGATAAATGTTGATTCAATACAAGTTCCCTCATTACATATATGGACATTGTCTAATTTGTATTTGATATTAAGTTTAGCTCCACTGGCTGAACTTAATTCTTCCTTTGTCTTTTTGTAGTATTTTGAAGGGATCATCCCTTCCTGTATACAATTCATATCTGCACCTGTGTCAATTAATGCAGTTATGTATAATATACATTTGTCATCTTTGTCCAATGGATTTTGTACCATGATTTTTATGGTAGTATTCCATTTTTGGTATGTTATTTGCTTAAGAAGTTGAATAAAATTTTCTTCTCCCAGATTTTCTCTTTCTCTGGAAATTTTTCCTTCTTCTTCAGTAGCCTCATGAATGATAATTGATTTACCATTTCTTGAAGAAGCCTGCTGCTGTTCTAACTGACAAATTTGTTGTCGTAGAACTTCAATGTTTAAATTTTGCAAGTGAGAGTATTGTCTTAATTCTTTAATATCATTTTTCATTTGCTTAACTTCTTGCTTTAAATCTTGCACAGAAATTTCTTCTGTTTGTTGCAGCTTGTATTTCTCATTAAGGATTTCTTGCAAATTGTAAACCCTTTTGGGTTTTTGTTGCATTTTGCCCATAGTGTTTTGCAGTTTTTGCAAATATTCCCTCTTTAATATTGGATCAGTCATTTTATCAATGATATCCAATAAAAGAGTTTGTTGTTCATGATTAACATTGCTTTTAATCATATTACAACATTTTTCATTGCAATTTTGTTCACCTTGTATCTCAGACTCAGAAGATGAATCTGAAGTTGTTTCAGTTTGATGATTTACTTCATCAATTTGCCTTTCCTCTTCCTCTGATCCTGAATAAGATTCATAGTCAGAGTCCGAGTTATAAATTGCATTAATGATTATGGTTTTTATCTCTTCAGGAGATAATCCAGAATCAAAATGTAATTCATTAATTGTCTGTTTGACCCTACACTGGGCCTTATAATGGCCTGGTTTGCCACATCTATGACAAACAACAGCCTGTTGCTTATTAGATTTCTTTCTGTA
The DNA here is from genome assembly GCA_039720395.1 of Liquidambar formosana. NCBI lineage: Eukaryota > Viridiplantae > Streptophyta > Magnoliopsida > Saxifragales > Altingiaceae > Liquidambar > Liquidambar formosana. Next base: position 3,348,868 of record CM077833.1, read on the forward strand.
ATGTTTTTTAGGATTAGGTCTGTGATGATCCTTTTCCTTTTGTTGCCTTGAATTAGACTTCTGGTAATACTGATTATCAGAAGGTTTGCTTTGTGACCTTCTTCTGTGATATTTTTTATGATATCTAGAAGAAGATTTACGATATTTTTTAGGATTTGTCTAGATAGAAGTAAACCCGAATTGTTCACAGAATGAACCAAATTCTTGTTTATTCCTAATTTTCTCTTTTTTCATCTGTTGCTGGAGTTTGAATTGCGTACACTGGGCTATTCCAGCTTGATGTATTGTACTAATCAAATCTCCATATGTCAGTTTTTCCCAAGGGATCATCCCATTATTCTGATCCTTGAGCTTTGTCCTGATTGTCTCTGCAAATAATGTTGGTAATCCAGATATAAACTTTTCTTTCCAAAAAGGTTGATTATTATCTGGTCGTAAGAATACTTTTGTTAAGAAAGCATCCTTATACCACTTAAAATCACCTAATCTTTTACATCTGAGATTTGCCAATATTTCTGCAGTTGTGTCTTTTAACTTAGAAGGATCTCCAACAAAATGTTTGGAGATAGTAAAGAGCAATGTTGACACTGCGTCTTCAATCTCTTCTCCTTCTTCAGTCTTAATTATGTTGCCTTGATTGTCAGTTTTAATAGCATATAATATTGCTTGTTTTTCTTGATGGGTTAAGGTATGATCCCACCATCCTTTTAGTTGTCCTGTAAAACCAGCAACTAAAGAATGTGCTATGGCGTGATCAGTTATTTCTGAGTCTTTTGCCTGATATGCTGAACTTACCATCGTCATTTGATGTAGTAAGTTCTGTATCTGATATTGCGTTAATCCATCAATATTCCATTCATAGATGGTTCCTCCATGATATGAAGCTTGATGGTAGTTTCCTCTTTCTTCGATTTTCATATCTGGGAAAGAAGGATACTGATAAATGTTTCTCATAGGCTGGGTATGCCTTATAGCATTGACAGCCGAATTTTCTTGTTGCTTAAATTGTTGCAAAATATCATCAGCTTCTGTTTCAGAATCAATGATATTATTGTTTTGCGTTATTACTGTAATTGCCTTACTAGAACTTGCTTGGGTTTTCTGTGGAGTATCTTGAACCACAGACTTACTGCCAATTACATCATCAAGAAGTTTGATTCTTTCTTGAATTTCAACATGTAATTGTCCTCTAGCCAGTTGTCTAGTATATTGCTTAGGTATTTCATGAGGAATGAAAAGAGGCTTTTCATCCTGTTGACTAGGCAGAATCGATTCATGTTGAACCAAGTTTTCAACCCTGGTTAATTGTTCTGCCATTGTCTTAATGTGTTGGTTAGTGTAATTATTTTGCTCAAAGATATTTTTAATATCTTTTCCTGTTGGCTGAGTTTCTTCGTCAGTTTTAACTTTATAAGGTGAAGCTGTTATACTGACCTTATAATATGGTATTTTGATCTGCTCAAGGGGTGGATGAACAGATTCTACTATTTGATTACTTGGAGTTAATTGCCAAGTAGTCGTTTTTTTGCTTGTTACATTTATTTGTCTTTGCATGGTATAAACTTTTTCAAACCATTCGAAAAAGCTTATATGGAATTGATTCCTTTCCATATATGTATACCATTGTATACGTATTTGACTTTGCTGATCATTGTCATGTGTTTCAAAAAATTGTCTTCTTTTTTCTTTGTTTTTGTCAAGCATAAACTCTGTTCTTAGTAAATCTTTGTCTATAACAAAGGGTATACTAAGCATCATTATGCCTGGTGGTATTTCCATTTCTGTTTTAGTTGGCGACATATTCTGAGATTCTTCTTCAGAATTGTCTTCTTGTTGATTTGTTGCAGATTCATAATATGGATATGAAATGTTGCTATTTCTTACCCCTTGTAAATTAGGTTGAGTCCTATGATTTACTAAAGGAGTCTCAGGTTCAAGATCTGGAATTTCAGAACTTGAAGATGAATTTTGTCTAAAGATTCTTACAGGTACAGCTGAACAAGATGCTCGGGAAGAGCAAGATGCACGAGAAGAATCAGGAATTTCAGTTATTATAGGCTTAGAGTTTGGTAGTCTAAAGGACTGTGTAAAGGGAGAATTAAATCTAATCCCTGCACTTCCATCCGAATATTCTACCATTTGCTTGATTTTCGTAGTTTGCTTAGTTTGTTGTTGCAATTGCTCAGAAGGAACAACTTCAATAGCATCTGGGATTTTCCATTCTTCTGGAAATTTTAGCTCAGACCAGATTAAAGTTTTAGGTATTATTGCATTCTCTTTGTCTTTTAAATTGCTTTGAAGTAAAATAGTTTTACCCTTTTCACTTCTTCTTTTGACTACAGGAGTATTTACCAGAGTAGAATACACCCTGTATTGGATTCTGTAGATTATAGCAAGGGGTTGAGATCCTGCCTTCATCTCAGAATTATGAATTTTGACGTTTAGGGTTAGGGCATCCATTATATTTTTATCTGCTAAACTAATAGTAAAATCAGGGTAGCAGTTAAAATATACTGGTCCAGCATGGAGACCAGCCTGGATTCCTCCTAACATTGTCTTTTCAAAATTGTTGAACCTACAGTCTCTAAGAGCCATGAATAAAGACATGTTAAGTCCATCTCTTCCTAAGGGTTTAGCACAAACTTGCACCATTCCCACATGTAGGAATTTATAATTGTCTTCTAAATGTCTTTTAATTACTTCTTCTTTGAAGAGCAATATTGTCATATTTTCACCATCTATAACAATTGTCTCTTCACTGGTTCTTACTTTGAAGCCAGCCAAGAACCTGTTGCCTTCATAAATATCTGTTGCAGGTATTTTGGGTAATTTCCAGTTTGATTTTCGTAGTTTGATTTTCTCTTATGAGTTTTTTAGAGAGCAGATCTTGAATTTCTTTTTTGCATATTTCAAGCAATTCCTGATTCATCTGAATAGGCCTTGCTTTAGTTGGGATTTGGCTTTCCTGAAAATCCTTTTCATATGGCAAACGAACAATGTACTTATTCCTATGCCAAAAAGTATGAGGATTATCAGAACAAATAGTTGTTTTTAATTTGTCTTCAAATTGTTTTATTGCAGATTGCAATTTCCAATCTTTTTTGTTGAGCAATTGCAACAACAAACTAAGCAAACTACGAAAATCAAGCAAATGGTAGAATATTCGGATGGAAGTGCAGGGATTAGATTTAATTCTCCCTTTACACAGTCCTTTAGACTACCAAACTCTAAGCCTATAATAACTGAAATTCCTGATTCTTCTCGTGCATCTTGCTCTTCCCGAGCATCTTGTTCAGCTGTACCTGTAAGAATCTTTAGACAAAATTCATCTTCAAGTTCTGAAATTCCAGATCTTGAACCTGAGACTCCTTTAGTAAATCATAGGACTCAACCTAATTTACAAGGGGTAAGAAATAGCAACATTTCATATCCATATTATGAATCTGCAACAAATCAACAAGAAGACAATTCTGAAGAAGAATCTCAGAATATGTCGCCAACTAAAACAGAAATGGAAATACCACCAGGCATAATGATGCTTAGTATACCCTTTGTTATAGACAAAGATTTACTAAGAACAGAGTTTATGCTTGACAAAAACAAAGAAAAAAGAAGACAATTTTTTGAAACACATGACAATGATCAGCAAAGTCAAATACGTATACAATGGTATACATATATGGAAAGGAATCAATTCCATATAAGCTTTTTCGAATGGTTTGAAAAAGTTTATACCATGCAAAGACAAATAAATGTAACAAGCAAAAAAACGACTACTTGGCAATTAACTCCAAGTAATCAAATAGTAGAATCTGTTCATCCACCCCTTGAGCAGATCAAAATACCATATTATAAGGTCAGTATAACAGCTTCACCTTATAAAGTTAAAACTGACGAAGAAACTCAGCCAACAGGAAAAGATATTAAAAATATCTTTGAGCAAAATAATTACACTAACCAACACATTAAGACAATGGCAGAACAATTAACCAGGGTTGAAAACTTGGTTCAACATGAATCGATTCTGCCTAGTCAACAGGATGAAAAGCCTCTTTTCATTCCTCATGAAATACCTAAGCAATATACTAGACAACTGGCTAGAGGACAATTACATGTTGAAATTCAAGAAAGAATCAAACTTCTTGATGATGTAATTGGCAGTAAGTCTGTGGTTCAAGATACTCCACAGAAAACCCAAGCAAGTTCTAGTAAGGCAATTACAGTAATAACGCAAAACAATAATATCATTGATTCTGAAACAGAAGCTGATGATATTTTGCAACAATTTAAGCAACAAGAAAATTCGGCTGTCAATGCTATAAGGCATACCCAGCCTATGAGAAACATTTATCAGTATCCTTCTTTCCCAGATATGAAAATCGAAGAAAGAGGAAACTACCATCAAGCTTCATATCATGGAGGAACCATCTATGAATGGAATATTGATGGATTAACGCAATATCAGATACAGAACTTACTACATCAAATGACGATGGTAAGTTCAGCATATCAGGCAAAAGACTCAGAAATAACTGATCACGCCATAGCACATTCTTTAGTTGCTGGTTTTACAGGACAACTAAAAGGATGGTGGGATCATACCTTAACCCATCAAGAAAAACAAGCAATATTATATGCTATTAAAACTGACAATCAAGGCAACATAATTAAGACTGAAGAAGGAGAAGAGATTGAAGACGCAGTGTCAACATTGCTCTTTACTATCTCCAAACATTTTGTTGGAGATCCTTCTAAGTTAAAAGACACAACTGCAGAAATATTGGCAAATCTCAGATGTAAAAGATTAGGTGATTTTAAGTGGTATAAGGATGCTTTCTTAACAAAAGTATTCTTACGACCAGATAATAATCAACCTTTTTGGAAAGAAAAGTTTATATCTGGATTACCAACATTATTTGCAGAGACAATCAGGACAAAGCTCAAGGATCAGAATAATGGGATGATCCCTTGGGAAAAACTGACATATGGAGATTTGATTAGTACAATACATCAAGCTGGAATAGCCCAGTGTACGCAATTCAAACTCCAGCAACAGATGAAAAAAGAGAAAATTAGGAATAAACAAGAATTTGGTTCATTCTGTGAACAATTCGGGTTTACTTCTATCAAGACAAATCCTAAAAAATATCGTAAATCTTCTTCTAGATATCATAAAAAATATCACAGAAGAAGGTCACAAAGCAAACCTTCTGATAATCAGTATTACCAGAAGTCTAATTCAAGGCAACAAAAGGAAAAGGATCATCACAGACCTAATCCTAAAAAACATTACAGAAAGAAATCTAATAAGCAACAGGCTGTTGTTTGTCATAGATGTGGCAAACCAGGCCATTATAAGGCCCAGTGTAGGGTCAAACAGACAATTAATGAATTACATTTTGATTCTGGATTATATATTGAGATGTCAAACTCACATGCTGTTCAAACCATTGCACAAACTCTTCTTTATGCATTTGATCAATATTTCTAACATGAGCTTGTTCAAGTATCTTTTTGTGTTCTCTGAACAAAATGTAGTTAAATATATCATCTAACATTAATCTATATACAATGTCTTATAATAAAAGTTATAAATAAATCATCAAGTATCTTACTCAATAAACTGTACGACTTCTTCACAATTTTCCAGCACATATAATCTCGCAGCCTGATATTCATCATTACTTAGGAAGTGCGTAATTGATTTCCCAAAAGCACAACCTGAGTGTGAAAACACAGATAATCGTCCCTCAATATTTATGACACCTCCATCATAATTTCATTCTTTTCGATTAAACCTTGTTTCAACACCATGCAAATATAATGAGCAAAATGTCAAACATTCCTCCGAGAGGTACCCTTCTGCAATGGAACCTTCTGGCCAAGCTTTATTACGGACATAAGACTTTAAAGTGTGTAAATACCTAATTCACACCAACCAATTAAAAATCAAAACATAATTCAATAGGGCACAAAGAATCGTAATTAAAAAAATGTTACATTACCTTTCAATAGGGTACATCCACCTGTATTGTACTGGCCCACCAACTTTAACTTCCCACGATAGATGGATAGGCAAATGCTCCATGACATTAAAGAATGATGGTGGAAATATCCTTTCCAATTTGCATAGGGTTAATGCAATTTGATGTTCTAGACGATCCAGATCTTCAATGTGTAACACCTTGGAGCATATATCTCTAAAGAAAATACTAAGCTCAATTAAGGCATCACATACATGTCTCGGCAATAAGTCACGAATAGCGAGTGGGAGTAATCGCTCCAAAAAGACATGATGATCATGGCTTTTCATTCTAGAAATCTTGCCTTCATTGGTGTTAACACACCGAGATAAGTTTGCAGAATATCCATCTGGAACCTTCAACTCCTTCAACCATGTACATAGGGTTATTTTCTCCTCATGCATCAACTCATAACATGCACGAGGCAGCATAGTCCTGCCATTCACCTCTCTTGGATGAAGTGAGTGCCTAATATTCATCTCCTTTAAATCATTACGACTGTTTAACTTTTCTTTCGGTTTTAGTCCAATGTTCATTATCTCCTTAAGCACATTGGCGCTTACATTCTTCTCAATATGCATTACATCCAAATTGTGACGCAATTTCAAGGTCCTCCAATCAGGCAATTCAAAGAAGATACTATGTTTTGTCCAGTTATGCGTCAATCCAAACCCTGGTAGCTTCTGTTTATCCACAGCCTTCCCTTGTTTATCCACAACCTTTCCGAATGTAACCTGCTTATGGAGACGCAATTGGTTAAAAACATCATCTCCAGTTTGACACTTAGGAGCAGCTTTCTTTTCTCTTGTATTGTCAAACTGTGCCTTCTGATGTCGCCATTTATGATCACGTGGCAAGTACCGTCGATGAGCCATATAACTCTTTTTGTGTCCATTTTTTAACTGCCTAGTAGTCTCACCTTGACAACAAGGACATGCCAATTTACCCTTAGTGCTCCATCCTGAAAAGTTTGCATATGCGGGAAAGTCATTAATTGTCCACATAACTGTAGCCCTCATTCGAAAATTCTGTTTCTTCGATGCATCATATGTATCCACCCCAATGTCCCACAACTCTTTTAGCTCGTCTATCAATGGCCTCATATACACATCAATATCATTACCAGGGCCTTTAGGTCCAGGAATAAGCAACGACAAAAAAATATACGGTTGCTTCATACACATCCATGGTGGTAAATTGTATGGGACAATGACAACTGGCCATGTGCTATGATTAATGCTCAGGTTTCCAAATGGATTGAACCCATCACTTGCTAACCCAAGTCTAACATTATGAGGATCTAAAGAAAATGACTCATGAGTGCGGTCAAAATCTTTCCACGTCTCAGCATCAGCTGGATGCCGTAAGACTCCATCATCCACACGGCTTTCGTGATGCCATCTCATGTATGCAGCTGTTTTTGATGACATAAATAGCCTTTGAAGCCTTTGTTTGAGTGGGAAATAACGCAAAACCTTCCACGGGGTTTTTTTACTTTTGTTATCGCCCCCATCCGTTTTCCATCTAGAAAGGCTACACACCGGACATTGTGTTGCCTTTGCATACTGTTTCCAGTATAGAACACAATCGTTCTCACAAACCTCTATCTTTATGTAATTAAGACCAAGATCTTTAATTATCTTCTTAGCCTCATAGTAAGAATCTGGCAATGACTTAGCTTCTGGAAATGCATCCTTTAAAAATTCCAACAACATGCTAATAGAATTGTTACTCCACCCATTAAGGCACTTTAAGTGCAACAACTTAATAATAAAGGATAACCTCGAGTACTTTTCGCATCCCGGGTATAGTTTTTGCTCAGCATCCGTCAACAATCTATAAAATTTCTCAGCTTCCACATTAGGCGTCTCAGTTTCAATCCCATTTAAATCCTCAGCTGCATAAGGAGTAGCCATTGTATGCCCATGAGTATCCATTATCAAGTTGTGCATGTCATCACATTCATCATCCGCATCGTCATTATCATTATCATCATTATCATCCTCAATCAAGGGTTCTCCTATTCTTTCTCCGTGACAGTACCATGTGGTGTAAGTTCCAACTATCCCTTTTCGCAAAAGATCATAATGCACTTCATCTCTGGTCTTTCGAACCATATTGTTACAATTTATACATGGACACCTGATCTTGTTATCACTATCCCTAATACGATTAAAAGCAAAGTCTAAAAACTCCATAACTCCTTTATCATATGCATCACATGCCCTATTGCTAATCGTCATCCAAGATTTGTCGATTGGCATATTGTCTGCACATCCAAAAATACCTTATGAATGGATTTTTTTTTTTCATAATATATATACAAAAAAATTTGTTATATACCATTAGCAACTTGTAAACCTGTTATTATTTTTATAAACTAACTTGTTTAAACAAATGACTCAAATACTCACAATTCAATTCTCAATATAAAATGAATGAAAGAAAGAAAGAAAGAAAAAGAGACAAATAAAATAACAAAAGCAATCACATTCAATTTAAGATTGGAGGAAAAACGCCCCCCCTTACGTCCACTCCTTTTAAAACATTGAATAAGACTGGAGTATAAGTTAATATTCATTACGTGAATTGGTCTGGTGTGTCCCTTCAAACTATTTGGCAAGGCTAGAGTAGAAGGAATTGGGTAAAATATTTCACAAGTTATTGATGTAGGGAAAAAGGAACTGGTTATAATGACAATTTCTAGGCTAAGTTAGCGCGGACCTCTTGTTCTATGCTCGGCAATTAAGGGTGTAACAATAAAATAACAACATATACTGGCATAATTTACTGGAGGTTTGGTGAGAGTTCCTAGTTCTACAAAATCAAGTGTGTTTTATGTGAATGAATAATATGTTTTCCAAGTTCAATTATGTGATTTCCCATTTTTGTTCTTCGAGTGGTGTGATACTATTGGCAATTTGGCATCCTCTATTCTTTAATCTTTTTTATCGTCAAAACATTGTAACATAATTTGTCTTTGGGTCTGGTAGTATCGTTGCCTTGAAGTTAGGTTGGGTTATATATTTTTGTTGAACCACATGTTTTTTTTTTTTAAATTATTAATTTTTTATAATCATTATGCAGGGGATGGTGATAGAAACATGATTCTAGGCAGAGGTTTTTTTGTTACTCCTTCAGACTCTGTTGCAATTATTGCAGCAAATGCGCAAGAAGCCATCCCATACTTTCAGAGTGGCCCTAAGGTGAAAAGTATTGAGCTCATGTTTCATATTTTTCCTTAGAACACAGAAAATAACTTTTCTTTTCTGATTTTGCAGGGTTTAGCTCGATCTATGCCAACAAGTGGTGCTCTTGATTGTGTTGCTAAAAAATTGAATCTTCCTTTCTATGAGGTTTAGCTCTTTCTACACTTATGTATTGTGACTGTCTTGGAAAAATGATTTACTTACAGCAGGAGGGTGTCTGTACTTCTCTCCTGACAAAATATTCTCTTCATAATGGGGATTCTCAAGTTCAGGTTCCCACTGGTTGGAAGTTCTTGGGAATCTTATGGATGCTGGGAAATTGTCGATTTGTGGGGAAGAGAGTTTTGGAACAGGTTCTTATCACATCCGTGAGAAGGATGGCATATGGTAATTGCCTACATTTACTACTAAGAAGGCGTCTTTTCCTTTTAGAGATGTTTGTTAACTCAATAACACCTTAAATCCAAACTACTTAGGGTCGGCTACATTAGTTGTTTCTGGATTCAACTATTCTTTGTGCCATGGGCCATTCTGTCTTCTCCTAATGCCTTGACTCATGCTCTCTATGGCCTTTCTCTTGTCACTCGAGAAATTTTTGCTCTTTGTTGCACGTGACCAAACCATCTTAAGACACTTTCCTTCATCTTGTTGTAAATTGTTGCAAATTATAGCGTTTCCCAATTGTTTTTTTTTTGGTTTTTTTCTTCTTATTTTTTGTATTTTATCATGTTGCTAATCATTTTTAATAAATCCCTCATTTCTGTTACTCTATTGTATGAATCAATCTGTTTTTGGATGCTTAACATTCTGTATTTTGTTTTTATTATAGTCTTATAAAGTTTTTTCTTTTACCTGGTAGATATTTGAGGTTCACATGATGCTCTAGAATTTAATTATAAATTCAACAGGCAATAGAAAGGAAAACTCATCACTTGAACATGATTTGATTGTCAACCTTATCCGAATCTACATTTGATGTTGTGGTCCAGCATAATGACAAATCGGGCCTGGATAAAGACCTGATTTCCAAAGTTCATTATGGTTTCCTTTTTTGATATAGAGGACAATATCTTATTTTTCTTACCTTCTATGCTCACAAATTTTATCAACATTGTACTTTTTTGTTGTCTACCAATATTAGGTTGCTGACAAAATGGACTCTTGTAAAGGGGTGACTTTAGAATATGTACAAGGCTTATAAAAACTCTTAAAAACACTTCTTAAACTTGTCATATCAGACTAACATGTTTCTATACTTGTTATCTATTACCATAAATTGTCAGATTCCATGTGGAATGACTTACATATTTCCAATTAACAGGGCTATGCTAGCTTGGCTTTCAATTATTGCGTATCGAAACAAGGACAAGAAACCAGGGGAGACACTTACACATAAATCTTTTTCAGTTCTAGCTTTGATACAAATCTAAAAATAGTGGAAAAAAAAATACATAACAAGTAATATTTATTCAAGTTCTCAATGCAGTGTTTAATGATCATAACCTGATTTAAATGCAACAAATCCGAACGCATATAAATGCATGGAGCTGGTGCACAAGTTATCTCAAGTCCCAAAAGCCACTCCACAGCATGGCTGCCACTAAATCTTGCGAAAAGACCATTGTTAGGCAATCTGGAAACTACAAACCTCCCATTTGGGACTATAATTTCATGGAGTCACTGAGAAGTGACTATATGGTTGTTATAATTTTTTATATTATTACTATTATTTTTATTTTTTTAATATAATTATCATTATTCGTATTGATGGATGTTTTTGCCTAATGAAAGTACGTTTTAATTTTGTAGGGGGAAACATACACGGGACGAGCCAATAAGCTGAAAGGAGATGTGGGAATGATGCTTGATAAAGTGGTGGAGCCTTTGGATCAACTCGAGCTAATCCATGTCTTGCAGAGGCTGGGATTGTCTTATCACTTCATCGAGGAAATAAAGGAAATAAAGGAAATATTGAAGGGCATATACAGCACAAGTTATCTCTAGAATCCTTTTGGCATTGTTTTTAAATCCTTTTGAGTTATAAGTTAGAACTGAAAAAGATTTATGTGCAAAAATCACACAACCTAATCGATTTGGAATCCAAAGTGACCACGACCTAGACTGTGATGTTGGAAGGATAGCCCAATATTCCTAGTTAATCTTTACCAAATTCTAATTCAATTTTAATCTTGGTTATTTAGGCGCACCTGCAAGCAAACAACACTCCTAATATTCAAATCTCCTCCTTCTCAGACTACAAATTCAGCACACATGCACTTCTATCAATATATCCAACACATGCTTCTCATAAGCCAAAAATCAAACATCTTCAATGCGTATTATCCCATCATCCACACAAATGATATAAATTCAGAAGATATATAAAAGCAATAAAGGATGAACACAAGGACTATTCCTTCCCTGCCCCCACTCTCACCCACAACCCAGAAATTAGCAGAAATTAGCAAAACCTAAGAACACATGACAGCAGAAATTAGCAAAGGGCATGTAAAACAGAAAACACCAAAGAACAGAGCAAAACAGGGACTATAACCTGATGCAAATAAAAATATGGAGTAATCAGATTGCAAAAAAGATTGCAAACCTTAAATCAGATTGCAAAAAATCTGGAGTAATCAGATTGCAAACCTTAAACAGGGATTATAACTATTTCTAACCCATTTTGCTGATTTCTAATAAAACCTTAAATCAGATTGCAAAAAAGATAAAAAGAGGAAGAGGAAGAGGAAGAACGAGAACAAGAACCAGGAAAACTGACCTTGATGTTGTAGAGCACTCGCCGATGATCGGAAATTGCTCCTCTTCCTTCGTCAACCCTCTTCTTTCGTCAGGCCTCTTCCTTCCAAGAGTGGCGTCTGTGAGAAAGGGTTCTTTGGTTTTCTTTGCTAAGTTAGAAAAAGGGTTTTGCTAGAGGGAAATATACTAATTCCCCCAATTAGTGGGTTTTCGCGGGTGGGACGAATTCCCCTCACCAATAACCGTATGGTGTCGTTTTTATGGGGTTTTTTTTTTTTTTTTTTTTTTTTTTTGGTGAAATGTCAAGCATTAATTTGTTACCAATTAATAAATATTACCACTAGTTTTTTATTAACTTATTCAAATTCTACTCGAGTGAAAATCTTAGTTTTATAAAATTTTAAAAAAAAGTGACATATTTTAAAAAAAAGTGACATATTTTTTTTGGTGAAATGACCTATCGGCCCGAGCCTCCGCTCCATGGGCTAAGCCTCACAAAAATCTCATTTAAAATCGTTCGCTTTTTTAGTCAAACCGGGTCAAGTGTTGTCAACCAATTTGAGCGAAATACTAAACTTCACATAATCTAATACTTTAAGCTAATTGAATTAACTAATCAAATAAATGTGTTGAATATAGTCAAACCAAGTGAAATTAACAAACTAATTTGTTTGGGTCTATATTTAAAACATTGATAAATATAAAATCCAATTATTAGGTGTCTTTTTACACTCAATCATTGATTGGACCTTAAATTGGCAATTAAAATTTTTTGTACAATTTGAACATTGACTTAACATTTTGTCGAATTAGAGCAGGTGTTATAAACTGGGTCAGACAAAATACCAAGCCCATATAGCCTAACATGCCCTTTGAGCTAATTGAATTAACTGGTCAAGTAAATGTGTTGAATATCAACGAACCAGGTAATTGTTAACTGATTTATTTGAGTTAATGTTTAAAACATCAATTTGAACATGGAATCTAGCTATTAGATATCTTTAATTGTATCACTTAATCATTTATAGGACCTCAAATTGGTAATTAGAAGTCTTTGCACATTTTGAACATTGACTTAAAATTTTATCTAATGATCAAAAGTCTTTGTATCGTTCAATTAATTGTTGATCTAATGTTAAATTATGGTAATATGAAGGTCTTTGTATTGTTCACTTGCCATTGGACTTCAGTTATGAATACTTTAAAAGGGGAATTACATATAGGTCTGGCTACGAGCAAACAATTATAGTTCAATACAAATTATTATAACTTACTAGTAAATGACTACTAACTTAATTAAGAATGACTAATAATTTGTGTTGAACTGTAATTGTTTGCCCATTGTCGGCTCTATTTGTAATTCACCCATTTTTAAATGTCATATTTACACATCAAAAACTTTGAGGACATCAACTTAGTGGAAAAGTACGTATGACTTTAGATGTAAAATGACCAAAATACCCCTAAGAGTAATAGTGACATAAAACATTCTTTCACAAAATCTTTTCTTACGACGGCTTTTTAAAGACATTGTAAAAGAGTGGAAGATATTTTGCAACGATCATCTGAAATCGTCGCAAATAATTTGGTACCAACTTTGGGAGTCAAAATTTTCATGATAATGACAAGTAATAGTGATGGCTTCAAAAAGGTCATCGCAAAACTACTCCTTTTACGACGACTTCTTGAAGTCATCGTAAAGAAGTCAAAGACTTTTTGTAACGACTACTAAAAGTCATCGTAAATAATTTGGCAAAAACTTTGGGTGCTAAGATTTTCATAATGGTGACGAGTATTAGTGATAGCTTCGTAAACGTCATCGCAAAAGTTCTCTTTTTATGACGACTTCTTGAAGCTGTCGTAAAAAGTCAAAAACATTTTGTGACGACTGCTAAAAGTCATTGTAAATAATTTTTTGTATTGGTGACAAGTAATAGTGACGGCTTTATCAAGGTAGTCGCAACATCCTTCACATTTTGCGATGACCACTAAAAGTCCTCGTAAATAATTTGGCGCCAAAAGTTGGCTCCAAATTTTTCGTATTGGTGAGGACTAAAAGTGACGACTTCATTAAGGTGGTCGCAAAATCCTTCACGTTTTGTGATGACCACTAAAATTCGTCATAAATAATTTGGCGCCAAAAGTTAGCGCCAAATTTTTCGTATTGGTGACGAGTAATAGGGACGACTTCAAAAAGGTGGTCACAAATGCCTTCACCTTTTGTGATGACCACTAAAAGTCTTCGTAAATAAGTTGGCGCCAACTATTGGCGCCAAAATTTTTGTATTTGTGATGAGTAATAGTGACAGCTTAAAAAAGTTGGTCGCAAAATCCTTTTTTAACGACGACTTTTTGAAGTCGTCGTAAAAAAAAGCATAAACGAATTGATATTGGTGACGGCTTTTAGTCGTTGTCGCAAAAGTGGTTGCAAATACCCTTTTTCGTGACCACTTTTAGTTGTTGTCGTAAAAAAGTCATCACAGAAAGTACTTTTTTTTGTAGCGCAGAATACAGAAGATAATAAAACAGAACCGGATTGATCAAGACTAGCGTTTGACGCTATGTCCTTAAGACAGATTTCGCCCCTCACTTGGTGCTTTGAGTTTCTTAGACGTCTGTCTCTCAGGATACAATGATTTGCCACACAAAAGAAGCACTGCAATCTGCATGTCTGGCGAACCCACTGTGTCCTTACTCTCTCTCTTAAACAGTACGAAAATTAAACTCTTGATTTTCCTCTAATTAACTGCGAAAATGCAATTTAAATAAACAACCCAGAAGTGACTCTCCAGAACAGTCCAAAAGGCACATTGATCAGTTATGTCTTTTGTTCATGACTGTTCTGGGTTAACAGACAGACATGACTTAACGGTAATTAAATTAATTAGAAAAAATAAAATTTGCTTAAAAAATAACACACATGGGTCAGTCTTCTTGACCCGACCCGACCTGGCTCGGTTCGGTGCGGTGCGGGCAGGCGCGTGCGTGTGTTTTTGGGTCCAAACCCAATGTTGGTCAGGTCCTCCCTCCTCACAAAACTTGGGTGCCCTTTGGGCCCAAACCATAGATCCAAAGTATGTGTATATGAATTCACTCAGAATTTCATAGTTATTCAATGTGGGACAAGCCTTATTACCATTCTTCAACCAACTATTCAAAGGTGACTTTAGAGAACAATTTCTCATTCACCCATTAATGATTTTGGTAAATTAAATATTCGAATTAAATCTCCACATAGGGATTAACTAATTCCAATATGGACCCACCTCAAATTATACATGGGACCCACATTAATAAATGGCCAATATCTCTAACAGCTGTCAATATATGGGACTTGTCACTTTCTTGGACATTTTCTACTTTCTTGGTTTAGCAAAAAGCAAATTTCTGTTGCTTTGAAGTAAATGAAAATTTCAATACCGATTTAGAAAAAAAACGGAAATTTGTAGTAAAATGTGGAAATTTTCAATGAATATTTAGAATATAATGAAATATGATGTAACAAACAATTTAGAATTAGAATATTGTAAATAAAATATGTATAGGACATGTCTATGTTGAAAGTATAGGAATAATGATGTGGTGTTCAGATTAGGTCCCTAGATCTGATTAACCCAAATTCAATCTCAGAAGTTATAAAAAAATTCACCAGGAAATCCCAAAATTCACCAGATAATTTTTTTGGTGCAAATAATTCTCTATTGGATGGAGGTGCATTTTATATATTCCGTTCGGCTATTCAATTCTTTGGTATTTTCTTTTGAGTTTGGTGTGGGACAATGCTATTCAATTGTTCGTCCCCCTTGCACACAAGTCTAAGTCGATGCACGGTCTTGGAAAATACATTTTGGATAGAAACAGAGTCGCCTTAGGACTCCCTTCACATAATGCTGACGCACAATGTGAGATAATGGAGAGATGGGGAAACCCCCCTCACACGACGGACCGAACAACATATATTTTGTGGACCCCACCAATATGCCCATTAAAGATTTTTTCCAAAATGCGTCTTCTCTTTGAGTAATTGAGTCAATGCATACTTTTTTCTTTTTTTTTTTTTATGCTATACAAGACTGACAAGTCAAAATAATTTTTATCTCACTGTCACATTAAAGCAAAGTTGATTGCATAACAAAATCTCTAATTTAATAATGACATCCCTTATCATAAGTTAATAATAAAACAAAATCGAAATATTACACAAATTCTTCTCTAGGCACACTAATGTCAAGAGTAGACAGTGGTATAGATGGAAAAACACATCAATTGATTATTGGTAATGGCTTAAACTAGAAGAGGCATGATTCACAACATGTCCACTGACTGGTAATTACTTAAGCTAGGAAAGGTATGATTCATAAGACATTTTTCTTTTTTTGACAACATAAAGTTGGAATTCTAGGCCTACTCACCCACAAACCTATTTAGACTATTGGTAATAGCTTAAACTAGAAGAGTCATGATTCACAACACGTCCATTCCATTGACTATTGATAATGGCTTAAACTTGCAAAGGCATGATTCACAAGACATTTTTCATTTTTCACAACATAAAGTTGGAATTTTAGGCCTACTCACCTACAAACCTATTCAAACTATAGTTACGATGCAAAATTCGATCTTGAGACATCTGTTCAGGAATAATTAATGGTCCATATCTAAACAATCTTGATGGGTTGTCATTTACAAGGTTTCACCTAAAATTAATTTATTTAAATGATCGCGCTTGCCATTTGGTCTCAATTGAATGGTTAAATAGGAAGACAAAAATAATGTGGCTTGCATCATTTTCTCCTATGGTTTGGTCGGACCTATTTTCAAAATAAGGAAAGGAAAAGAAAAGAGAGATACCTATCCATCAAGTGGTAAATTAGGAAGAATAATATTTGGCCACTTAAGGTAAAGGAGGAGGAATCTCTACTCACCTTTCCAATGTGTCCAAAAAAGAAAAATACAAGGGACTTTTGGCCATAAAATTTAAAGGACTTTTGGCCATAGCCTCAGGTTACCAAGGGCTACGCGATTATAGCAAGTTCAAATAACAACCTTTTGAGAAAAAGGAATTCTAACAAGCCAGATGAATCTGTTACAAACCCAACCAGCGAAGGTTTGAACAATTTTAGTAGAATGCTGTTTGGTTATCGAGGGAATGCAAGAAAAGTTTACAATTACAATTTCAAGTTTTTAATGTACCCATGATATGAAATTTCGAAATCTTGTTGGGACCAAGGACTTCAATTAATGTTGATATTGGTGGAGATACTGTGGGTCCAAAATTGGAGACATATATAGAGAGAAATATTAAAAGAAATGAAAATTTCAATACCGATTTAGAGAAAAGACGAAAATTACTCAACTAGTAGTAAAATATGGAAATTCTCAATAAAAATTTAGAATATAATGAAATATGATCTAACAAACAATTTAGAATTAGAATATTAAAAATAAAATATGTATAGGACAAGTCTATGTTGAAAGTATAGGACAAGTATATGTTGAAAGTCAATACATCAATAAGTTTGTTAAACTCAAGATGGAACAAAAATGTATGTGCCAGGGTAAGGTTACCACGAGAGGCTCTTTATTAGTAAATTTATAAGCTTTCTCCTCCAGACAAGGCCTATACCATTGGATAGAGAATTTTTCAAGAATCTCACATACAAAAATTCATGATAAAATATTATATGGTTTGATCACTCAAATCAGTTAAAGATTGATACTCTATTTGATAGATTAAAATTCATCAACTTTGATCGGCTCGTGTGATCAAATCGCAAGTAATTTTTTGATGAATTTTTAATGCGAGACCCTTGAAGACCCTTGAAGAGTATTTTATCTAATGGCATATATATGCTCTGTCTTGAAATTTGTACATCAACTCTTGAAATTGGAGAGCTCATGAATTCACCAACGATGAGCCCCTCTTAGCGGTTTACCCCAACATACTTAATTACTTATCGATGTATTGACAAAAATCTTGTTCCATAAAATTTCCACCGCACGTAGTTTCAGAATTTAACTGGTACAAGCACTTGTTTCAACCAAATTACAAATTCAAAAAAATAAATAATGGCTCAAACTAAGCATTAGTTACGGTACTAATTGGACCTATCAACCCCCTTAAATCAACCTGAAATAAGCAGGTTCAAGCTGGTCCATTAAAGAAAAACTGGTCAAATCCGTTGAATCCAACCCAATTATAAAGATATGTTCAGATTAGGTCCCTAGATCTGACTAACCCAAATCTAATGTCAGAAGTTACAAAAAAATTCTTCAATTTAGAAGAATTCTTAGAATAATTTCCAAGTCAATCAAGTTGATGGGTTGAGTTCAGGTGGACCCCTTAATAAAATATGTTAGCCTCGGGATGAATTCTTTTCATCTAAACAAAATGTGGGTTTCAAATTCCTAGCCTTGAATGTGTTGATCGATCACTCCATGAGAATAATGTCATGTTTTGCTCACACCATATTGCCCAAAAGGATTACCTACAAATTTAAGGAATGTTTTATAAACCACAACTTCCCCTGAGGAGAACATATCAAATGTAAAGGTTTATAAGCTTTTGATATAACACCGAATGGAGAAATTGAAGACAAGAGAATTGAATTCTATTGTATCAAGATATTTACGAATGGCAATAATAAGTCATAATCAATCCTACAGCAAACATAAAAATTTCTCATAAACAATTAGATTTAATTTGCTTCTAAATTTTACTAAAACTATAGCCTTGCAACGATGATGATTAAGGCCATGTTTGTTTAATTGGAATGGAATGGATGAAAACATAATCTAATTCTATATTTGAAGTAGTCTAGAATAGAAATGGATTTAAAATGATCCAAACACATTGTTTGATTCCATTCCCATTTAATTTACCTCTGTTTGGAAAAATAGAATAAATGCTACTGTATGAAATAAAACTAGTACAAGAATTGAAATGAATTCCTTTCCATTTTCCTCAAAATCACTCCATTCCAAACACAATATTAGTGGCTTCACTTGATGGTCGTCCTAGTCCTCTTTAGGCCGACATGGCAAAATGTGAGTGATCACCATAGCTTACTGTGTGGAGCTATTGCACCAGAGCAAGATCCCTCTTTCAAAGCTTACCGTACTGGTCTATTTTTGAAATGGAGCCAAATCCATTTCAATATATCGCCGACCTCTTTCGTTTCATGAACAGGAGAGAGAGAGAGGGAGAGATGAAGCGTTACTAGAAGAAAGTTCAGGAGTTGGAACAAGAAAACAAAGTTTTGCAGGTCAGCGATATATATATATATATATACAATCCCGGTCCTATCAGCTTCAGCTGACCCAATGCTATATCAACGTGAGCAATAAGAGCCGTCCATTTAAGTTTAAAAGCAAACAACGGCTGAGATGAAAGAAAGTTTACAAAGGGGACAGATCTGCTCCCTCCCATCACATCACATCCTCTCTCTCTTCTCCTTGAATGCAAAGACTAGCTTTTGAAGCACTCTTCATCTCTCTCTTCATTGCATCTCTTCATCGCATCCTTTGAAGCTCTCTTCATCTCTCTCCATGACTGTCACCCCGCATCAAATGAAGAAATCCCGCAGTGCAAGCTCCTGAAGCTGCTCACTGCCACTGCCGTTGAAGCTACTCACCGCCACTACTCTCCACGAACCTCGCCGCTGGCAACCAGTTCCGGTGAGTCCTCCGTGTTCGATTTCTGCAATTTTTTTTCCTCTCTTCTCCAAACCCACATCTTGCAGTATGTCAATCGTTATTGCATTTCACCATGATGATATGCTCCTCGATTAATACCACTGATACACTTTCTCCTTATTCTATTATAACAAATGGATCTTTAATTTATTTCTGTTCTCGACAACAGATTTTGAAGCTCCTCCAAGGTGATGCCAACGTAAGCAAGTGGGCAAGGCTACAAGTTAATGCTTTGGAGGAATCTGACATGCTGGATGATGAAGCTTTTCCACGTTCTAATCTACAGTCCCATCTTCACCTTGCATTGCTTGATGTGGAGGATGATTCACTATTATTAAAAAAATTTGTGTCAATTCTCTTTCTCAGTTTAAAAAGATTGAGAGCTGAATTTGTTGTAATGGTGGAAGATGATTTTATTGTAATTGTGGAATATTATCTGATAAAGTGAGCATGAGTAACCATTGCTCCAATACATATCTAAGGCAAATGATAGGAATTCTACTTTTGAGCTTGTTTCTTCATAATTTCTTTTTGGATAAGTTAAAAAAAAAAATTGGGTAAGTGTTTCTTCATAATTTCAATCCTTACATTTCCTTTAGTCCATTTGTTAATGACGCTCAGATGCTCACAAGACTCGGTTCTTAAAGTGGGTAAACAAGGCTTTTAGGACCGTGTTTTATCATTCTCAACCAGCTGTTATTTTGGTCGAATTGGTTTTTCATGGTGCTTTTTGACTTAAAGCCACTTCTTTTTTTATGGTTTTCATGCTGTTATTTTGGCTGAATGTGGAAGAATAGTAGTAATTTGTGGTGACTATAGAGCAGAGTTTTATAAATTATCATTAAGGGTATTTGAGATAATTTTTTCCAAACTTTCCAGTGAATAGATCTTGCACTCTATATATACCATTCTATTCATCAAAACTAGGCTTACTAGCATACACAACATAGCAAATACCCAGTTTTGCATTATCAAATGTTTCCTGAGAGCATAGTGAAAATAAATTATTGACAAACAGATAAAGCTTGGTTAGTGAGCCACTAATTTCTTGTTCATCAGCCTCTTTATGCCATAGTTTTGGTTTTGTTTTTTGTTTTTTGTTTTTTTCCTTTTTTATTTCCCCCTTCTTTTTAGGAGATGAGAAACAACGCGTGAGTTTGGTTACACTCATTAATTGTTAAGGTGGACCACATAATTGTAGCCAAGCCAAAGTCAGTTTAGCATGGTGGTGAAGTCATCTAAAGGGGAGGGTTTGGGATTTAAATAAATCGGTACTGTTGAACCACCCCAACCCCACATGCCACAACCCTTCCTCACCCAGTATCCAACAAAATGACATGGAAGTATGTAACAATATTACACTTTATGATGGTTAAAGGGAAAAAAGAAAAGAAAAAGTAAAGTGTAGTGTAAAGATGGTTGTGAATTACGAAAAAAAGGTGTTTTAATTTTTGGTTGTGCCTCTGTTTGCATCACAAAAGTTTTGGGATTTAGCATGTCACAGTACCTTTATGCATCAAGATACTGGGCAAGACATATCCCAGAGATTGCTAGCTAGGGGTGACAGGTTCTGTGGTTTGAACTAGCCTTTCCTGCTTCAGTTATTTGTAGTATGGCCTGATTTTTCAAGTGGAGGACATTATACATTGAGGCCATATCGCCTGCTATACATTATAAATTGCAAAGTTGCAATGCTAGAGCACCATTTATCTCATATCATAAGCTCGAAATTGAAAACTTCCTTCAAGTAGACATAAAGATATGATTCAACTTTGTAACTCCAAATCAAACTTAAAATTTCGACTTTTTACAACAAGAAACTCAAAATCAATATGGAAGAATTGAAAACAAACAAAAACAATGGAACAAACCAACCAATCAGATCATTATATCTAGTTCATAATTAATCATAACCCAATAAAGATGCTCAGCAATTAATTCCATATTTTTTTTCTTGTTTTGTTTATATATCCTAGTCCACAAACAACTTCATTTTTCAAGTGAGATCTGATTTCCTATTGGGTTTGGGCATATGATACGGAGCTGGTTGCCTGGCGGCGAGGGGCTAGCTGCAGCAGTGAGACCTGAAGCTGCTGCCGGCGGTGGGTATGCGGCAGCAATACCTCCTGCTGGGATGGGAGAGAGTTACACAGGCAAGTCAGGTGAGGGTTTGGAGAAGGGGGGAAAAATTGTAGAAATCAAACATGGAGGACTCACCAGAGCTGGTTACCGGCGGCGAGGTTTGTGGAGAGCAGCAGTAGTGAGCAGCTTCAATGGCAGCGGTGAGCAGCTTCAACAGCAGTGACAGTGAACAGCTTCAGGAGCTTGCGCACAGGATCTCTTCATTTGATGCGATGAAGGGGTGGCAGCCATGGAGAGAGATGAAGAAAGCTTCAAAGGACAGCCATAGGAGAGAGATGAAGAGAGCTCCAAAGGATGCGATGAAGAGATGCAATGAAGAGAGAGAGATGAAGAGTGCTTCAAAAGCTAGTCTCTGCATTCAAGGAGAAGAGAGAGAAGACGTGATGTGATGGGAGGGAGTAGATCTATCCCCTTTGTAAGCTCTCTTTCATCTCAGCCGTTGTTTGTTTTTAAACTTAAATGGACGGTTATATATATATATATATATATAGGATGATGATCAGGTAAGCACGTGCTGATATAACTTATATCAAAACCTGCATTGGGAGTTGTACCTTGTGTACTAGTGAGATGTGAGGTACATTGAATCAATGCAAGGGGTACAACCCCCGATATAACGTGCTGTTGTAACTTATATCAGCACATGCTGATGGGATCATCTATATATATATATATATACACACACACTATACTTACTTTTGTGATCTGAAGCTCATTTAGTAATATAGAGTCTGTTTGGTTGCTAAGAAAATGTAGAAAACGAATACAAACAGCAAAATTTTGAATTTTGAATTTTCAATTAATAGTTATTGATGACCCAAGAAAAATACCAGCATTGTTTGGTTGCTGAGAAAAAAAATATATATAGAAGCTCATTTCGTAACCTAGAGTCTGGTTATTTGCCAAGAAAATGTAGGAAAAGAATAGAAAGAGAAAATTTTTGAATCTTAAATTTATCGTCATTGACGATGCAAGAAAACAAAATATCGGCTCTGTTTGGTTGCTGAGAAAAGATTATACACGTGTGTGTGAAAATGAATGTATGTAGATTGCTCTGTTATTTTTCTTGTCAATTGGCAGAAAGAGAATAAGGAACTGAAGTACAATCTTGCAAACATCTCATCCACTTCTGGTGGTAGTGCTCAAAAGCTAAAGGAAGGTTACCTTCAAAAGCTGAATGATCTCAAATCGCATTACTCTTTCAAGTTGAAGCTTTAATTTCATGTTCTACAATTGTGTTCTGTTTTTTCTAGGTATCGGAGTTCAAGAGAAAACTAGGTGCCTCTTGACATGTTTGGGTTATTTGTATGCATATTTGCATTTTCTTTTAGTTAGTTTTTTTATTTATTTGGCAGAGTGTGTGTGTGTGCTGGGTGGCGCCTTTTCTTTTATTTAAATTTCTATCAGGCAGAATCAATTTTTTAAATATTTTATTTAACTGCAAACATTAAAGCAAGTGATCTAATTAATTTTTTATTTTACAACAATCAATCTGTTGATAATGGCAGGCGTCCCAATGACTTGATGTACGTGGATGAAGGATTTTCCAGGAACAATGTCTACAGAAATTTCATAGCACACTTTTAAGATATTGGACCCAGTAAAGGAGCAAATAAAAACCAGATAAATTCAAAGTTTAGAAGTGGAGTATGTTGATAATACGAATTCATAAAAGTCTTTTTAGAGTCATGTTTTTGAAAATATGATGTCTACAGAAATTTCATAGCACACTTTTAATTGAAAAGGTCACATACTTCCATATACCAAGAGTTGAAAAAGATATTGTTTACTATTGAATCCAACAATATTGTTTCCATTTCATATGAAAGCGTGTGGTATGTTAAGTGAGTACAAAATTGGCCAAAACCTTCTCCCATTTCTGTTTTGTTATGTGAGGGGTTCTTTTTCTAACTCTTCAAACTCGTGGCTATGGCAGGGCGGTACGCTCTGCTCTCTCGCAACCCCTAGAACTTAAAAGAAAGAAAGAACTCACTAGAAAGCTGGCTTTGTCCCTAGCCATTCTTGCTCTTCTTTGTTGCTGTTCCTGCTGCTAAATATAGAAGAGCTCGAAAAACTTATAAGAAGTAATAGCGTGGCCCATAAGGGGCCTCCTCCCTAAATAAAACATTTATTGCTTGTAAATCTGCCAATAATTTTCATTTGATGACAATCATGAGGTGTCATCTTTATTATGAAGTTGAATGTCTGCTCAAAATGGATCTCAAAATTTGAGGTGCCATCTTTGTTGACAATCATGAAGTCGCATTATGATGCCTATTTTGGAGTTTAATATAATAATACATGTCATATTTGGGTGCCAGTACCTGATCCCAAGACGTCAAAGAAAAACTCTTGAGTGCCAGTAATCTTCCACTTGGATTGTATTTTATGCTAAGGTGTTACTATTTATTACTATCTGATATGTGAGACAATTCAACAGACTATAAGCCCATTTTTGTCAGGCTGATTGTTACTATATAGCATTATCTCCTCCTTTTTTTTTTCCTTTTTAATTTCTATTTTGAGCTGACAATTTCAATCTGGTTTATTTATATAAATTTCTTCACCTGAACACTGGAGGACATAAGTATCGCCTGATCATGACTGGGTAGAGTCTGAAAAAAGTCCAGCTCAGAAAATAAATTCTAAAACCAGTAGCCATTCAAGCGTTGATACTCATCCATTGGATACCAGTGATTCAGAATGTTTGAAAGCAGAGGCCTCAGGCGAGGGAAATGTAGCTGCGATGGGGAAAACTGCATCAAGGGTGTGCTGCTCTTGTAGTAGACAATCTCTTACAAGACAAAGAAATGTGAATGCCGAGCAAAGGGGGGCGTTTGTGGATGTCTATTGGTTGTGTTCCCACTAGGTGCAGCAATAGGGAAGCAGGTTCAATCAGAGAGTCAGATGAGTTGTCTCGATCAGAGATGGCTGAAGGGATTGGGAACAGTTCAGACAGTGATGAAATCTTGAAACATGTGGCAATCCCTTCTATGCAATTAGCCCCACAACGATTGTGTGCTTGCACAAGGCTTCATTTTATCATCACACTACCTTGTGATTTACTCGAAATTCATTTTGTGCTTCATTGTTCTGCTTGATGTGCTAATAGTTAATTCCAACTCCTACAGGTTAAATCAAATGCACCGCAGCTTAAAAAGAAAAAGAATTGGCAGAAATCAGTACGTAGTTCAGATAATCTCTCACGCATCTTTTTAACGATTAGAAGTGGAGTGCGTTAATATGCATTCATAAAACCCTTTTTAAAGTCATGTTTTTTTTTTTGAAAATATGATGTGCGACAAAAATTTCAAGGCACGCTTTTAATTGAAAAGGTTCCACATACTAAGGTTGTTACACCATGATGTCAGTAAAGCCACTCACAATTCACATGCATAACTGTGCCAAAAACAGTGAAAATCCAAGTAGAAACAAAGCATTGGTTGGATACCATTACCAAATTCCATATCTTAATGCTTTTGCTGGAAAGGAATATATTACAAAGCAGAGTTGCTGACAAGATTTAGCCACATACGGCACCATCTCATTCAAAGTAATGTCTTATTGTCTGTACATAGTCTTGCTAATCTTTTATCATCATTGAGATTGCAAAGTGCCATAATTAATCTCATTCACAAGCATTGCTAATTGCGATGGTAAATTTTCACACGAAACCAGAACCCAAAGAGCTTCTCGTTGCATAAGTCAATGCAGCTATCGACAACTCCATAGTACCTCCATCGCCAGTTCCTACTGAGAATGAGAGGAGCAATGACAGCCCAAAATCCCAGCACATAACAAACGGCCACACATGAGAAGAAAAACAAGTCACTATCATCAATTCCTAGTTTATCCTCTTTGCCTTGCTGATCATCATGTTGTGGTGGATTATCGGATGAACAATTTTCTTTCAATGGCAATGGCAACCCACAGATTCCAGGATTTCCCACATAACTAGTCTCATTGAAAGTAGAAAATTGTTTCTCATATGGGATTCTACCGGAGAAATTATTAAATGCAACATTGAAAGTTGTAATGAAATGAAGTTGGACTATTTGAGGAGGGAGTGTCCCGGCTAGATGATTATGAGAAAGATCCAAACTCTCCAAATTTTCCAAGTTTTGAAAGGATTCAGGAAAATGACCCACTAGAACATTATGAGAAAAGTTTATTGAGCGAAGCATTGTGAGTTCTCCCATTGATGAT
Source organism: Liquidambar formosana (assembly GCA_039720395.1). Classification (NCBI taxonomy): domain Eukaryota; kingdom Viridiplantae; phylum Streptophyta; class Magnoliopsida; order Saxifragales; family Altingiaceae; genus Liquidambar; species Liquidambar formosana. The sequence continues at coordinate 3,374,900 of CM077833.1, forward strand.
GGAATCTCACCTGATAACTGGTTTGAAGAGAGGTCGATTCCAGTCATGAAGGAAAGAGGAACACCTTCGAAAGAAAGTGAATTGCCTTTTGTTCCAAAAGGAACTTTGACTCTATAGGAAATCCCAGTTGTTAGTACGAATATCTCATCAGGATAAGAAATTTTAGTTTCTTTCTTCCATGCAGTGATGTTGCTGAGGCAAGATGGCAAGACACCTGATAGACGATTAGCAGATATATCCAAAATGCTCAAATTTTGCATCTGACATAACGACACTGGAATCTCCCCATGGAAAATATTTCTAGCTAAGATAAGTGCATTCAGTTTGGGAAGAGCAGAAAACCAATTGGAAAGATTACCTGACAAATTATTCCCACTAACATCTAGAACCACTAGATTTGGCATATTTACTATGCCGGCTGGGATGGTTCCAATGAAGCCATTGTTCTGAAGATCCAAGTATACAAGATTTTTCATATCTGAGAACCTCGGCATAATCTCCCCATGGAAATTGTTGCTCGATAGGATCAAAACTTTTAATTAAGTGTTATTCCGTGTTAACCTTTGTGGAATCTGTCCTCGCAAGGTATTGTGAGATAGGTTTAATAGCCCTAGATTTGACATATTGCCAAACGAGGGAGGAATGGTGCCTTCAAGTGCATTTTGGGACATGTTAAAAAACTCTAATTGGGGAAATAACTTATCAAAGTCATTGGGAATCTGCCCATCAATGTGATTGCTTAGAGATATCAAGCTGTGAAATCCACGAAGCTTGAATTTTAGAAGATACCGGCAATTCACCACTCAATAAGTTTAGACTCAAGAGAAGATGGGAAAGGTTGGTGTTATTGTATAGCAGCCAGGAGGGGACAGTACCTTGAAGAAAATTATAGGACAAATCAACAAATTCTAAATTATGTTGATTGGAAATGAAGCTAGGAATGATGTGACCACTACGTGCGTTTAGCTTGCAGTTACTCAAGATCAGGGTTAGTAGTTGGAAGGATGGAATCCAAGTTGAAGACTCGGTCTCAACCTCTATCCCAAAATTGTATGAAAGATCTATTATTAGGAGCTTGGAAAGGTTAGCAAACATTGAAAATGACAGAATTCCATCAAAGCTGTTATATAAGACATTAAGTCCCCAGAGTGAAGTCAAGTTGCTAATAGAAGGGAAGCTTCCATTAATTTCGTTGTAAGACAGATCCAGAAACGTCAAGGAATTCATTTGACCCAAACATGGATGATTTCCACCTTGCAATTGGTTGTAAGACACATACAAAATTTGCAAGTTCCGGAGCTCACAAATCCCTGTAAAAATATGAAATAGCTGAATTTGGGTGAAGCATGCAATCTGCATCAAACGCAGTAGAATGGGCATATATTTTTCTCAACGTGAGGAAAAATAAAATATCTGCATATTGCATACTAGGGTTTGATTGAAGTGGAGCATATTATAATTTATAAACATCGCAAATCAGGGCACTTATCCCAAGCATTTTCCTCTTTCTTTCCTTTTATTCTATTTTTTTAACTTTTAGGGTAGATTACAAAATTGTTATTCTACTCGAATAGCGGTTGCAAATCTCACACTCAACCTCCATTCAAACGACATATGTATATAACGCAAATAAGGGAAGAAAAAAAGTGATGCCCCTTCTGATTTTTTAACCTTTTGTGTATATTAGCAAAAAGGAGGCCTCTATTGGCACCCAAAGACTTACTTTTCATCCTCCACTTATTTTACACTTTAAAATTTTATGAGAAATATATAAGGTTTTCAAAAGAACTTACCCCTATGTCTATTAAAAAACATCATTTTGAACAACTTTTTAAAAGAAATTTTTGTCCAAAATCCATTGTTTAAGTGGACTTTTTAGTCATTTATGAAGTGAATACTATAAATGGCAAAAAAGTTTACTTAAACGATAGATTTTGGAAGAACTTTTTTTTAAAAAGTTGTTAAAAATAATGTTTTTTAATAGAATATGTGATAAGTTTTTATGAAAACCTTTTATATTTTTCATAAAACTTTAAAATATAAAATAAGTGGGGGATGAAAAGCAAGTCTTGGGGTGCCAATAGAGGCCCTTTAGCAAAAAACACATACAAACACTGAAAGATTAATTTTTTTTAAAAAAAAAAAATCATTGAATTTGGTGTGATAGGAGTTGAACCTTGTTGGAAACAATGAATAATAGGCTCTAACGCTTATTGAAGAATCACTAGACCTTAAGGCACCTCTAAGTGCGTCTCCAACGGTGTGCTAAAAGGTGTGCTATTGCTATATTTTAGCAGTAGCATGCCTTATTGGTACTCTAATGGTGTGTTAAAAGGTGTGCTAAACAATAGTAATAACTCACCTGTGTGCTATATTTGGCACACCTTTGAACTAAAATAGCACAAAGTCGGTTAAAAAAAGGAAAGAGATAATGGTTGTGCCAAAAAAATTGCATATTGTGTCATTTGCACCATCAGATTGAGCACATTGTGCCAAATTATAGCATTTTTCACTGTAACATACACTAAAATAACAATATCATAGGTAATATAGCTCACATCACTAGAGATGCTCCAAGCAGGTAGAGAAGTTTGAAAGCAAGAGTGTCCCTGAGGGTCCTATCTCGCCCACACAAAGCGTACGACAAGGTGATCCTTTGTCTCCCTACTTGTTCATTCTTTGCGCAGAATGTTTGATTAGAAATTTGGCCAAGCTATCTACTATTCCCAAATCTGATGTTCGAATCAAATTTTGTAATCATGGAGATATTGTGGCTTCTCTTATGTTTGTAGATGATTGAATCTTATGTGTCCTTTACTACCCAATGAGGAACACACCAATATCTTAAGCGGTTCCCATTTTATTAGACTTTGTCCTTATGATTGCATACATGGACGAAGGTAGATTCAAATGAAGTGGTGGCAACCACCTCCTCTTATTTTTTTTCCTATTTTAAAATCTTTTTTCTTTTTAGAAATTTAGATTTGCTTCACCTGAATTTTTTTTTTAACCCTTCTTTTCCCCCAATCGCCTCCTCAAACCCCCAATCCCTTGTTGATGACAATTGTAAATATAGTAACTTGAAATATGGTTTATCAAATATTAATGGTTTATAAATTTTGTAATATTTTCTATCTTAAAATAACAAGAAATAAAAACGAACTAAAGCATTTTCGTTTTTTTTTTTTTTTTAAATATTAACAATCAACCAAAGTTCGTACTCCTTGAACTAAATTCTTGACTTTGTCTCTGATATATCATATAAGAATATGCGTGGACTTTCACCTCTATAAGTCCACACTTGTATACTTATGCCAATTTCCCCTATAAAATTACAAATACATGATATAATATTACAATTGGCCAAACATGGTAAGAGGCCAGAATTCCCATTCTTGACATGCACTCCCACAATTGGAAGTGGCACTCATTACTGTTGTCCAATATAAAAAGAATATATCGCACATTGTCAATACTAACTAACGTACCGTACCCTTCACCATAATGATGAAAATGTATTCCTTTAGTACTTTTGGGATGCCAACTATACTATTTATAGAAAATGGTGGTACTTTTAGTTTGATACTTAAATGATGTATAAGGTGAAGTACTAAACATGCTTAGCAGTTTTCAAGACGAAAGAAAAAGGACGGTGCTATTTCCACAACAGGAAACATTCTAGCCATAGCTCCCAAACTGAATGTACTATTTTGTTCTATTTTGTTCTAATGAGGCCAAAATAGTCCATTCAGTTTGGGAGCTGTGGCAGGAACATTTCCTACTATGGCAACAGTGCCACTCAAGAAAAAATTAGGGTTAAAATGATCATTTAAGATAATGGAGGTGGTTTCTCTCCAACTACCCTCCCATTCTCTCTCCTTAACCATTTAATACCAGTTTTTTGTCTTCAACTTAAATTCAATTTTTATTTTATTTTTATCTCAATATTAAGCTTTTGTAGGATTTTTTTTGGGATACCTTCATTTTTTGTTTTTTATTTTGGCACACGCAACGCGTTAGAATCACAACAACATGCTAAATCAATGTTGATTTGCAACAAATTTCTCTTTCCTTTGCCTACAAGTATAGGGCTCTAATGGGCCGAGTCTAGCTGAGCAGAGCTTTGGAGTGATTGGGCTTGGTTCATAAGAAGCTTGTTTGTTTACATTCAAGCTGAGCTTTTAACGAGCCTAGAATATCGTGATCAAGCTTCTGTTTGAGAGGGGTTCGAACTTCTAACCTATCCTACTCCTACCCTTTTCCCGACCCTCCCTCACCACTAGGCTAGCCCTAGTGTTTTCGTGATCAAGCTTGTTTGTGAAAAAGCTTCTTTGTTTACATTCGAACCAAGTTTTTAAGAAGCTTAAAGGGAAAATTACACTAGCCTCCGATCTCCTGTGGTTTGGTGAAATGACACTGACCTCCCTAACATTTCAAAAATTACATTGACCTCAAGGTTTAGCCAAAACTACACAAACCTCCTTTTTGTTACTTTTATCATAATGGAACATGTAAAATGTCCAAATCACTCATAGTCTAAATGAAGCCTAAGTTTCTTAGATTATTATTACTCTGAATTATTTTATTTTTTTTTCCATTTCTTAGATTTTATCTTGGTTTAAAGTGTTGTGAGTCAAAAACCACCTTGATTTAAAGTGGACTCAAAGTGGGATAATTGTTTTTTTATATTGTAAATTAGTTTTGCTAGTTCCTTTTTTTCCTCCATGTTTGTGTTTTAGCTCCATTTTTTATGTTGCAAAAAAATAAAAAAATAAAAAGAAGGTACCTCTATCTTAAAATGGCCAGTATATAGTTGCAAAATAAATTCTAATTGTTATACTAGAGGCATTTTTATTTTTAATGAGATTTTAGAGTTAATTTTGTTATTTCATGATTTATTCTCCTGATTAAGGGCAATCTTGACATTTTTGTAGGTTTTATGCATGACATCATCCATTTCTGTTAGTTTGACTAACGGTAGATGGATGGAGGGGAGGTGAGTGTTAAATTCATAAAACCTCAGAGGAGGTGAATGTAATTTTTTAAATGTCAGGAAAGCCAATATCATTTCGTTAAACCTTTGGGGAGGTCATTGTAATTTTTTCAAACTTAAAATATTGTGAGATAATTACAAAATATTCATTGAAATTACTCTCTAACTTATATTTTCTAGTTAATAAATTATATTTTATTTTGTGTGTTTTAAGTTCTTTTAATTTATAGCAGGGGGTTGATGAGTTTATACCAAAAAGATGATAATTGGTCCATTTAAGTTAATGAATGCGGCAATTTGGAGTGGGACTCAAGAATGGCAAAGAGATTTTGATTGTGAATTTTTATAAAGATCCGTCGACCCAGATTAATTGGGATGGAGCTCCACTTCACCAAGGCTATACGGCAGATGCGACACGTGATAAAGGGTGCAGCTGAAGTGAAAGAAAAATTAAATTAAATTAAAAAAAGAGAAGTGGGCGGCATAGGAAGGTGGAACAGCCATACAAAAAGAAAAAGAGAAAGAATAAAAAAAATCTAGGTTTGATCTTTAAAACAATGGTGCATGCTTCATTTGTTTGTTTGTTTGATAAAAATATCTCTAAAGTTTATTAGTAGGTTAAGCTAGGAGTTGATCTCAGCAATAAATTTGGTGGGTTCCTCTTCGTATAAATTAAAAAAAAAAAAAAAACGATAAATTGGATGGATTACTCCTCGTAAAAAAAAAAATTTTTTTAAAAATAATGAAGAAGAAGAAGAAGAAGAAGAAGAAGAAGAAAGAAAGAAAGAAGAGAGAATAATAAAAGAATAGGGAATGGGACGTGAGAATGGAGGGAAAGAAGGAAATGGTACGGCCATATTAAAAAAAAAAAAATGAAAAGGAATGCACGAGGGAGATTGCACCAAGAAGTGGACAGCCAAGGGAGCACGCAGGGGATTGGAATGCAGAAAAAAAGAAGTGGGACGGTCACTAGGAGAAATGGGGCAGCATAATAAAAAGAAGTGGGACGGTCACGTGGAAGACGGACGGATGCCTATAAATACCAAGGACTGAACACGAATGGGGAGTCGGAGTATTAGGAGTAGGAGTTAGAAGGGTGTCAAGGCGGATTCCGACCAATTAGTCTTTGTCTTATGGTGTAGATGAAACCTTAATTAAGTAATGTGTATTTTATTTTGGTGTGTTTTGGATTGATTATTGTGTGTATGAGGATTGCATAACTAGGAGGATTGTATAATACAATCGGTTTTAGTGTTTTATTTCAAATTGTGTTTAATTTCTATGATTTTAAATACAATGGTTATGCAATGGTTTTCACTATACATATATTTGGAGATTAAGATGATTCATGCCTAGACAAGACCCGTCGTGCCACAAATTAGTTTAGAATAGAATAGGTGAGACATGTACAGTTTGTGCTATATCAAAGATGAGTCACGCTCAATTTACAAATGTATGAATTTTTCTTGATGGCGTCATTGGACTTGTAGCTGCAATGAGTTCTGCTCATACCAAATAATGATTATTTGAAATATGATACAATAAAATCATTTTTACAAGATTATCGGTGAATTCAGGACCCTGAGCATTCTTTTTATTATCTTTATTTAGTAGATTTTAAAACCACAAATTCATTTTTTGTGAATTATTTCAGAAATCAATTTTCAAAATTAAAAATAATCTCAATATAGTCCCTGTGGATTCGACACCCGTACTACCAGTATACTCAAATTTTATGTCCTACGGGTTATTTGATTTTGACACGATCAGTGATCAAGCTTGACTTGGTAGAAATTAGTAAATCTTAAGCTTTATTATTAGGCAACTTTTCTTTTCTTTTCTTTTTTTAAAATTTTGATAAGTTATTAGGCAACTTATTACAATGGAAACTTAAGACGAAACTTAGGAGTTAGGAAGGCATGAAACTATGAAAGAACTTCAAAACTATCTCAAAATCAAAAAATGCATAGATATGGAAAAAAATTAACAGTACCTGAAAACAAACTTGATGAGTCCTTCAGATTATTCCACGAAAGCTCTAAAACTTCCAACAATGGGAGGTTATGAAATAGGCAGAATGACAAACTTTCATCAACAAGAAGGTTACTCCGTAGATACAAATATTTAAGATTCTTCAATCCACATAATGCTGCAAAACACAAACACAAGTAGTGACATTTTGATCATTGTGTGGAAAAAAACAGTTGTATATTTAAGAGTAGAATGATGTGAAAAGGTTGAGAAGCCAATAGCAAATTTGGAAAAAGGTTGGACAATAATTTGAAAAACAAAAAATCAGGAAAAGACTGGCATTTATTTAGGAAATATGGACCGAAATGTGGTCATATATATATATTGTTGTTCTGGAACTGGATCGATCCATGTAGAGGTGAAAGGCTTAAAATTCTAATAGTCTAGGGTTTCCATCTCAGGTTTTTTATCCTTTATGCCCACTAGTGAAGAACACCCAAAAAGAATAAATAACTTTTTAAAAAAATGGAAGTGGTCGCATTGTTTATGAATAATTCCCATAACATGATCTAATAAACTTGGTGCAAAAGCAATTTTGTCTTCTCACGAAGTCACAATGCCAGCTAATAAGGGGTAGATGACATGCCTATGGGTCCATCCATGAGGGCTCGTCAGTCCACCCAATAAGTGACCCAACCAAACCCCCAAAAAAAAAGGGAAATAATTTTGAAGGTCATTCACAGGGCAAAGGATAGTCAAACAAGCAAAATGAAACTCATAATTTGATCATGTGTTTTTAAGCCTCTGAGTACAAAAAAATTATATAATTCAACAAGAATGCTAGTATAGCTGACTTAAGTTGACCAAAAAAAAAAAATTTCCACCAAAAATCTAACAAAAGTTTCAAATTATACATGTACAAACCTAATTTTCATTTACCCTCCTCCATTTCCTTTTTGACAAAAGGAAGGAAAAGAAAAGAACTTTAGAATTTTAAATGATTTTTTCAAAACGAAAGGAGTTAGGATTCAAAAAGTTTTCCTCATTTCTCCCATAAACCAGAGTGTTAGCACGCATCTTCTCTCTCTCCTGTGCGTGCGTGGGTGTATTAGTATCTAACAAGCATTGCTTTTCAAACATTCAAATTGGGCCTTGACTAGGAAGTTTTATTTCCTCTTAATTAATTAGTGCGAAAAACTAAATAAACGAAAGGAACAAGAATTTACCTTCTCCCATAACCCAACTGCCGATCTGGTTGTCAATTAGATTCAGAGATTCCAACTCCTTGAATTGAGAGATTATTGTGGCATTCGGATACCATATTCCAAGCTCTTTTTCTCTTTCCCCCCAAAGAGAGATGCGAACAACACGCGAAGCATTAAAGCCACAAGTGATATAAATCCACGCACAATGATCGTCACCAACCCATTCCTTTGTGAGGGCAGAGCCATTTGGATAATTAAGAGAGTCTCTGAGTTGCAACAGAGCTCTCCTCTCGTTCTCCTCCACCCTACTACTACTACTTCCTCCACTCAAGTAGAGGACACAAAAGCACACAAGGACGATGAGCACAGTTACATCAGCTACTTGAGAAAAACACAAAATGCTTTTCCTCTTCATTTTTGAAATTTTAATTAGAACAAAACGAATGAGAAGTTGTATAATTGCAGAGAGTTGGTTTTGTGATTCTGCTCTCTTAACTCACTATCTACAGGCTACTCCCCTTTTTATGCTTAAGGCTCCTCTTCCAATTCTATTCAAACGCTGTAATGTACCAGTCTGAGTCAATGCATATATACAAGACTTACGAGTCTATGGAAAATTATTTTTGATAGACTGCGACAAAAAAACAAAGTTGGGCAAATTTGAAAGAAGAGCAGAATGAAAATGATGCACATGAAATTCCATTCAAACACTGCAATGTACCAGTCTGTGTCAATGCATATATACAAGACTTATGAGTCTATGGAAAATTATTTTTGACAGACTGCCACAAAAAAACAGAGTTGGGAAAATTTGAAAGAAGAGCAGAATGAAAATGATGCGCATGAAATTCCATTCAAACACTACAATGTACCAGTCTGTGTCAATGCATATATACAAGACTTACGAGTCTATGGAAAATTATTTTTGACAGACTGCCACAAAAACACAGAGTCGGGAAATATGAAAGAAAAGCATAATGAAAATAATGCACATGGAAAACTTGTTAACACATCTGACCCGTCGGCTGTGCCTGGAAACATTATGAGGGCCTGTTTGGCTGTCCAATTCGAAATTAAATAATTCAAGAAATTTTACATAATATTGAAGGCATATTGCATCAACTTGAATTGACAAATTTAAGAAAATGATAATGTTACACACAATGGTGGATTCTCTTTTGATAATGTTAGTGCTTCTATTAGCCCTGCTTTAATTGATGATCGTTTGCGTCTCCTCCATACAAACTTATCCAGCATAAATTTTTTGACAATTTTAGTAGAATAGAGTTTGGTTGCCAAGCAAATGCAAGAAAAGTATATATATTAAAAGAAAATTTTCAAGTTTTTAATGTACCCAAAATATAAATTTTATAATTAAGTCTTTTAGGCTATGCATGGATTGAGAAAAATGGAGAGAAGAGAAGAGAAAATGATTTTCTCCCCATTTTTGGGAGGGAAGAGAAAGGAAACAAAGAAAAAATGGAACCCTTTACCTTTCTCCCCAAATTGGAGAGATTTGGAGAGAAATTGAGAAAAAATGAATAAGTGAGTGATGAAATGACAAATATATCCCCATGTAACTTTTCTTTAATGGGAAAATGACAAAATGGTGGTTAAGAATAAAAGTAATCCTATAAAAAGGCCAAAACTTCTTTATTTCATTTAAAATGATGATAATGAACTTTAATTCCCAAAAGAAGGGATTTAGGCTTGAATGTCTTTTATACCCTTTTACTAAATTTTTTGCACCCTGCCTAAATTCCCTCTAGTCAAACCCTCTCCTTCTCCTAATTCTTTGGTTTTCTAATCCTCTTTTTACTAATTCACAAAAAGCAACCGATTATGAAAGCACCTTTTGCATATTGAGTTGCCAAAGAGGAAGATTTGAGAATCCGACCTCGAAAGAGAATTTTGATGAACTGACAAAGGAAGTAAGGAACGCTTAGTCTTTGTATGTAAGATTTGAGAATTTCTCAAATTTTGGACAGATGATATAATTAAATCGAGTTGAAAAATTACATTAGCTACATACATTTATTATTATTTTCTTTGGATACTAGTGTGAATAGATAGATTACATAAACCTTCTCTAATTTTTGGTGGGTTCTCTTAGCGTAATATGCTTTGGATTGATTACGTAAATTTTAAATTTTGGATTGCAAAAAAAAAAAAAAAAAACAAACAAACAAACAAAAGAATAGGATTTCAATTCTTTTCTTCTTTTTTTTTGCTTTGAAAAAGAAAATATATAGCTATTAATTTTTAAGCAATAGTCTTTCAATTAGATAGGATGCATTTAGAGAATGTGTTTCAATCCTATGTGGAAATAGATTATTTTACTATTAGCTTCCTATGATATAAATGATTATTATTTTACTTGAAAATAAATATGATAGGTTTTTTGGAATTATTGTTAGGGATCCTTTGAATTCGGAGAGAGGAGAACCTCATGAAAGATATGCTATTTTAGATAAAAGGATAGAATAGGAATTATTGAATGGTAAACAACAAATCCCCTCTTTTGGGAATTAAAGTTCATTATCACCCTTCTGGATGGAATGTGATAATTTTCAACATTTTTTAGATTTAATTTTATTTTGACCCACCGTTTTGTCATTCTCCCTTGTTTAATATATAAAAAAGGATAATGATGTAATTGTGACTACTTTCTCTCCTCCACCCTACTACTACTTCCTCCACTCAAGCAGAGGGCACAAAAGCACATAAGGCTCATGAGCACAGTTACATCAGCTACTTGATAAAAGCACAAAATGCTTTTCCTCATCATTTTTGAAATTTTAATTAGAACAAAATGTATGAGAACTAGTATAATTGCAGAGAATTAATTTTGTGATTCTGCTCTCTCAACTTACTAGCTACTCCCCTTTTTTATGCTCAAAGCTTCACTTCCAATTCTATTCAAACACTGCAATGTACTAGTTCGAGTCAATGCATACATACAAGACTTAGGAGTCTTTGGAAAATGATTTTTGACAAACTGCCACAAAAAAACAGAGTTGGGCAATTTGAAAGAAAAGCATAATGAAAATGATGCATATCTACTGGGAAAAAAAAAAAGAATGAAAATGATGCATATCTACCAAAAAGAAAAAAAGAATGAAAATGATGCACATGGAAAACTTGGTTAACACCTCTAACTGTCGGTTCTGCCCAGAAATATTAAGGGCCTTCTTGGTTGTCCAATTCAAAATTAAATAACTCAATAAATTTTACGTAGTATTGAAAGTATATTCCATCAACTTGAATTAATAAATTTAAAAAATAATGGTTATCATCACAAATAAGAGTATAAATTCAACATAGTGACATTTCATGAATTCCTTAAAATTGATTTTACAACATCAACTATAGTGATAACTCTAACATTTTAAAATATTCTAATTCAAGATGATGGATTATATTTATGCTTTCAACCCCATATAAAATTTCTTGAATCCTCTTTACAATTTTCCAAGAAAAAATTTCCCAAGAAACAAAAACTCCTTTAATCAATTCCATCAACAGAGTCCTTGAACTATATGATTACGAACGTAAAAGTCAATGTCCTTTTTCGGCTATTCAATTGAGAGAAAGGGATTGAGGAACTGAAAATTTTGGCATTTTTTGGGGGCTGCTTTGAAAAGTAGTATGAAAGGGCAGGGATTTTACTCCGCATGGCCAGCCAGCCCACAATTTCCCTTTTGGCATACGCTATCAGGTCCATCGACCAAAACGCATGAAACGCATTTGTTGAAGAACAGTGATTGCTTGCGAGCTAGCTACCACGCCATTGTGATTTGTGACCCAGATTGGACCACACTGGCCTAAGACAACTGCATACTAGTACATGAGTCCTGCACATGACATCCTTTTGCCTTTTTAACAGCACCCTAATAAAGAGAAGAACAAGTCCAAGCTGATATAGATACCAACTTTTGGTTTTCTTTTTTGGGGGTGTTACATTGAAGGAGATTCAACCCCTAGACTACCCACACCCCAACTCCACCTGGTTACCATTAGGCCACAAAGGCCAGGGGTGGCCTAGTGATGATATAGATACCACTTCTGCCCTGTGCAAGAATCAAAATTTCTTTGTTGGGCTAGTAATTAACTAGCATTCACGAGCGTGAGGCAGTCATTTTTCTTTCATAGACACATGATGTTCCTTACTTGGCTTCTTCTCACCTTGTCTACTTGCTTGCTGTAGTATTCAGTACCCTTCAAGGGCCAAACATCTGCCCCCTCCAAACCCATAAATTGGTATAAACATCTGCAACTAGGATTTCAGCTGAGTGAAATTCTAGCATGTATAGATCAATTATACATACAAATTCCACTTTATAGTTGCATGCTGTATAATAATGTAAACGAAAGTATGGTATGGCTATATTAAACCTTTCGGAAACATTATAATACCACATACTAGAGGAATTTATCCAGAAAAGAATCGTTTCCACGATTGCCATGGGAGAAATCCACCTGCCATGGAAAAGATACAAAGGAATCATCAACAGTTAATATTTGATTGTCATTTATGCTAAAAATAATATTCTGCAAAACACACACAAAAATTATAACAACTTTAATATATAAGCAGGGGCGGATGCACTAAGGTGCATCTGCCCTCACGTGCAACCACTCAAATTTGAAAAAAAAAAAAAAAAAAAAAAAAAAAACATATTGAATGAATAATTTTATTTAAATTTACTTAAGTGCTTTAGCCCTCATTGAGAAAAAATGTTAATTTTGATTAATTTTTGTTAAATTTACTAATGTACACCATTTTTGTAAATTATATAAAGTTGGGTTTAACTTGTGAATTGGTTTTTATGGCATGCTTGTTAGTCTTATGTACTATTTCATAACTTCTATTCAGTCATGTCAATGTGTGGTCCTTCGACTTTTCTTCTTTTCCCAACTTGCTGAGACCTTGTCCCATATAAAGTAAATGGGGATGGGAATGTTAGAAATAGTATATAAGGTTCCGCATTTCTAAAAATCGCCTACACATTTTAAAGTATGGCATGTCTATTGTTTTATGTCATTTCATCATTTCAGGTCAATCATGCCGATATGTAGTCCTATCTCTCTCTCTTCCTTATTTAATTTTTAGAAGTATATATATATATATATAGTTAAAAAAAATTTTAAAAAGTGCAACTACTGAGAAAATTTTCTGAATCCGCCCCTGTATATAAGCACTGAAAAATTGTATCATACTGTTCGCACTAAAAGTGGTCTTTTTAGATAGGTGAATTTTGCGGGCATGCCAGGGCCAAGTTCAGCTCGAAGTTGTGCGTTCACAACCCCTTACGAATTGTGGTTGAAATGTCAAGCGATTGTACGAGAAACAGGAGTGAATTCCTCAAGGTTCAGTCGTGAATGACAACAAAGAAACAAAAGATCGACCATGTGAGCATTAAACTGAAATTAAAAGAGAAGGAATACATTACCAAACATGATTTGGAAAAGCAATCCACAAACCTTGAACTTCACACGAACTAAGAACAAGTAAACATGAAATTGTTTGCAAGATTGAAAAGTAACCGATTACAAGAAAGAGTTTGAAAGTTGGTCTAATTAAAACTACTCCTATGTTTGAAAGATCCTGAGAAGGATTGTTGGTTGTGGAACCCTTCTATAGTCTTCATTTCTGCATTTTATAGTGGACTGCTTTTCCTTCAACTGCCTGGACGTTTTTTCCCAATAACTGCTGTAGCAGTTACTTCATATTCTACAGAAAAAACCAGCCTCCAATGTCCACGTTTTTAGGCTTACTGTTCCTGTGAGCGCCACGCCCTAAATACCACATAGCTCGAGAATACGCATTAGCCTCAAAGGATTAACATGGAGAGGAGTCGCCACCCAATATTGGGAACGAGTGAACCCTAGCAGGGTCTAACTCGTCATAACCAGAGATTCGAGTTCGGAGCTAGGGTACGTCGCTGGGAAGGTGTTAGGCACCTAGCCACGCCCGGTCGGAACCGGCCCCCACACATGATTAATGGCTTTAATTAATCTAAATGCTCAATTAAAATTGACCCTAAATCATGCAATAACAATGACACACACAATGACCAAAATAATGAATAAATAAAGAAAAGAGAATAAAAGAATATATTAGAAAGCAGAGATCAGAATATACAAAAGACCAACCAGATACTAATCAACTAAGAACAAAACTAAACAAAATAATAAACAAACAATCTATCTGCCGAGGTAAGGTGCGTACGCATCACTGATATATGCGTACGCACCAAACAGGCATTTCCCGCAGAATCACAGAACTCACATATCAGTCTACATCATGCATCCCAAAATAAATAAAATAAAACTAAACCTAAAAATAAATAAATGCAAATATAAAAACTAAACCTAAATCATGCTAATCATGCTTTAGACAAAAATAAAATAAAATAAAAATAATAAAAAGAAGAACTAAAATAAAAGCTAAATAAAAGTAAATTTACCGACTTTGTAATTGTTCGTGGCTCCTCAGGTCTTTAGATTGAATCAAACCAACACGAATCCTCCTCTTCGTCAAAGTGGTATCACAGCAAAGAGATCAAAACTCACTCAACTTTGAAAAGAAATAGAAAACAAAAAAGAGAACAAGAGAAAAGAAAAGTGATTTTCGTCACTTTGCAGCAGCAGCAACTTCAATAGCGTTTTTGGGTATGAAAACGTTGGAATTGGACAAAGCTTCGTGAAATACAAAGTTGTAGAGAATTAAATTATCTTTCTAACAAGACTAATTTCATCAAATTCTGACTTCGGATGAAAAAGTTATGATTAAAATACGACTGCTGGTTTTCAGAAAATCTGCTGCTGAATTATGACGAATTTCACTCTCTCTAAATCCTATTCTCCTCCCCTTATCTCTAAGGCATTAAAAGAGTATTTATAACTGAAATCTGGAGTTTCCCTTTCCTTCCTAGACTAGGTTTCTTTGGAGAATAATCAAAAGGTATTTTATAATGATAAAAGACTTCTAATCTGAATAGGAAAAAGAAATTGTCTTTTGTAAAAATTGGGAGACTGACCGCTAACACGCATGCACATGTATCGTATGTGCGTACACACACTCATCACATACGTACACGTGTTAGTGGTATGATAAAAATGGCTAATTTAATAAAATAATTTTCCTTTCATTTTAACCAAAAATCTCATGCTGTGATTCCAACTAATTCTTCAAGAATAATCCGTAAATAATCACACTAAACTCATCATCGGGGCCACGGGACTTAAGATGACAACCGGTACAAAATGGGGTGTCTACAGTTGCCTCTCTTTTGGCTGAGTTTTGCATTGCAATACGAAAGTCAAAAGCCTGAAAAGACAAACCATTTACCAGTTGGCAGCTTAAAGTCCACACACACACACATGCAATGAAGGTTGTGCCAGGCCTCAGCTGACTACCTACGTACTCCTCAGAGATCAGACCTAGCGTAGTTCATGCAAAACGATGGGGGCACTCAGTAGGTAATTTCTCAAAACTACCAACTGAAAAAGATCAATATGAAAATTTTATTCCTTTCCTGGGGAATAAACAAGAAGCTTCATCCTTTTCCCGGGGAATGAATAAGAAAACACTAATGATAGAAACTTTATCCATTTCCCTGTGGATAAAGGTATAATCCATTTCCCTGTGGATTACAAACAATCGTAGAAGATCCCTTTTCCTGTGGATCCCAAGCAAATATAGAAGACTCATTTTCTTGTGGATCACAAACAAATATAGAAGACCCCTTTTCCTGTGGGTCACAAGCAAATAGAGAAGACCCCTTTTCCCATGGGTCACAAGCATAAAAATAGTGATAAAGTGCCCCTAAAGGTGAGTAAGAATTCTATCTAGAAATCAAACCCAAAGGTGTCCATCTGGACAAGTAGGAACTCTATCTAGAGCTCAAACCTAAAAACAGCAATAAGGTGCCTCGCAAGGCGAGTAAGAATTCTATCTAGAACTCAAACCCAAAAGTGTCCATCTGGACAGGCAAGAACTCTATCTAGAGTTCAAACCCAAAAACAATGATAAAGTGCCTCGCAAGGCGAGTAAGAATTCTATCTAGAATTCAAACCCAACGACTATGAATGTAGCAGACTAGCCAAGTAATCAATGAGAAAGACCTCATCCCTTTTATAGGGAATGCACATGAAAATATCCAATCACTCAAATGCATATAGATGCAGACCCTACTTCAAGGAATGAACTACAGAACAAACCCTAGTCTAAGGGATGAACAAAAACATGACTTACAGAACAAGCACAAGAAGAAAAGACTCTCAAGACACGATAAGGAGGATATAAAATCACAACGGATAATCTCTGAAATGCTCTTTTTCTTCGGGATATAATCCTCATAGGGTTCACCTTGCCCTTTGCTCAAAGTTCTTCCTTCTATTTTTATCATTCTTTTTTCACTTTCATTTTTCATTTCTTTTCGTTTTTTTTTTCAAGCCCTAACTTTTGCCTAGGCCGCCCTTTCAGGTTTTCAACCTAGCAAGCATTTTCTCTTTCTTATTTTTCATTCAATTCAGACCAGTCTGATAGTCATCAATCAGTGATCAACCCATCAGCACCTTCAAAGGATCATTTTCACCATCACAATCTTTCCAGTGGCATTAAACTGCTTGAAAGCTTCTCCATAACATGGTAAACATTAGTAAAGTGCTAATCTTTCTATTTGAATTATCAATAGTTCAACTTTCTAACACATGAATCTTTTGCACATGCTCCTTGCATGAACAATGATGTGGCTGCACCTCTAAAGGTTGCCTACGTACCCAAAAAGGGATCAAGCCTTACGTAGTTCATCGATATATAGTTGAACAACTTCAATCAATCAGAGAGGACTTTTATTTGGACTGTAATGCAGGCTCAGGGTTCTAGGCTCAAGAAAGAATGGATATTAAAGGCTCAAGTTAATTTCAAAAGGGTTCCTATCTGTCAAGGATCACTTTATCACTGCTCATTTCGCTTTCCAACTTTGCACTTCATTTGCTATCTCACTTTAGGCATCTTTCCTTTTTTTCTTTTTTCTTTTTCCTTTCATCTCTTATGTTTCTTTTTTTTTTTTTTTTTTTTTTTTTTTTTTTCAATGGTTTATACACCACCCCTTCTTTCAAACAAACATCTCTTTGAAATTTGCCCCTAGTGTAGAGGGCAATCCTTGACAAGGGTATCACAAAGGAAAATATTCAGGCTCAACATGGCTAACAAGGGATTTTTCTTTTCTTTTGAAGGACAGTAGAAATGATGGCCTCTCTTCATTTTGATTTCCATTGTTCGCAGTTCATGCATTAAAAGGGCAAGTATATTAACTCATGTGCTAGAAAAGCAAACTATAATAAACCCTTGAGAAAGTAAGCAATAAATTAATGAAAACCATTCATTGATAATCAAAAGAAACAATCATACCAAAATAATTATCCTAACATAATTGTTCCAAACCATAAAAATCCAACCAAAATAACCAATTATTCAAATAATGTCTTAAAGCCATGGAAACTAAAAGAAACTAAGCAATCCTCTACTTTCAGACCCACTACGTCCCATTTGCATATGGAGGTGGCATGGCGTGGTGGTTTGGGAGTGGATTCGTCACTGTATTTGGTTCTTCTGGCCTAGGAAGCTTCCCTGAATCGATCATATCCTGAATGGTGTGGCGAAGACGACCACACCTATCTGTGTGATGACCATTACTCTAGTGAAAATCACAGTACTCATTCTCATTGTAGTTCGGTGCCGACTTGTTGATAGGAGTAGGATCCAACGGTTTCAGCTTTCCTCTTTTCACTAAATTCCGGAGGGCTGTAGATAGAGACACACCAAGTGAAGGGAACTCTCTAGGTCCACCACGAGGATTAACTGCATTAACCTCATTAGCTTTGTTGTCGTTACTTGCACTCGAGCTGCCAAATCCATACGTGCGCTTCTTCCCATCATTCTTATCAATTAGCCCACTATCCATGCCATCCTCAACCTGTATACCAGCATCGTACAAGTCTTCAAAGGTCCTCAATGGAATAGGCATCAATGGTCTTCCAAAAGCTGGTAGAAGGTTCTTCACAATCATGCGCACCTGATCCTTCTCAGTTGGACGATTGGGCATTTTAACAACTTTAGCCCTCCACCTCATTAAGAACTCAGAGAATGTCTCATTACTCTTCTGCTTTGTAGTCTCCAAATCTCGCAGAGTTACATCGAGTTGGGCATTGTAATTGTAATGGTGCACGAACTCCATTGCTAGTTCCTTCCAGTCTCGGGTCTTTGCAATGTCCAAGGAAAGGTACCAATTCATAGCATCGCCATTAAGGGTCCTTGGGAAACAATGCACAATCTGCTCTTCAGAAAGCCCTATAGGTTTCATCGCCAGAATGTACTGCTTCAAATGATTGCGAGGATTACCAGTCCCATCAAACACATCCATCTTAGGCATTTTGAATTTTGGGGGTAGTTGGACGTCAGGAAATGGACATAATTCATCCATGTCTAACATGTACTCTTCAACACCTTGAGACTTCCTCAAAATGGTCTTCATCTTTTCCACCTCAACAGAAATGTCTTGCACCTCTTTTCCCTTCTTCTTGGTTTCAGCTTCCTTCTTCTCAGATTCATCTTCTTTCTTCTTAGATTCAGCTTCTTTCTTCTTATAGTAGTCCTCTTTATCTTCTTTATTAAAGATGAAATCTTCATCCTCCACCTCATCTTTGGATTCTTCTTTAGTTGCTTGTTTACCCTGGCTGACTTCAATCTTTTGGAGTCTTTCTAAAACAGGCGCCATTAACCTTTTCCATCATCTTTGCCATCATCTCTTCCAATCTCTTTACCAAATCTTTTTCAGTAGCCATTGCAACAGTTTGGGTAACTTCTACTTTTTCTAACCTCCTAGACGGATTACGGACCCAAGTTGGTTGTATAGGATTCTCTTTAGAAGCAATGATTGATTATCCCTGCAAAGAATATTCCTTTATAAAAGCCATTTACCATGATTATCCATAATGATTTCACATCAATTCATCCAAACATGCCGCTAAAATAAAGCCTATCAAAGACTAGAGAATTGAACCAAAAAAAAAGGGAACCTAGACACACTTAGACCAAGACTCAAAGACCTAAAAGCAAAAAATGAAAGTGGACATAGACTCCCAAAATGACAACTAAAGACCTAGACAAGAGACATGGTGACAACATGCAACACTAAAAAAGAAAAGATGTAAACCCTAGATGAATGGGCCTAATGCCCCTAAGATGGACCAACAACAAGACCACACATAAAGAAAAGAAGACTCAACTAACCCTCATACCCCTAAACTGAAAGACTCTAATAAATGAGACGCCCTTAGGAAAAAGAGATGGACCTAAAATTATGAGAGAAAGCCCAACATAGAATCAGATCATGGACACATGAAGCCAAGGGTATTACATTGGGTTCAACCAACCAAAGTCTATTCGTTTTTCGCATCTAAGCCCATTACAATATCCACACATTCTTCCACTCTCATTTGGATCCAAGCCCATATTTTCTTTTTGATTTCTTTGATTTTTGATTTTTGATTTTTTTGATTTCTTTGATTTTTTTTTTCTTTTTTTTTTTTTTTAGGGCTTGGACCCAATTACAAAATCACGCACCTCACCTCTCAATTGGGCCTAGACTTGAAAAAGAGAATAGACAATGATGGGCCTTGCCCCTAAGTCCAAACATTATGGGCCTAATATGCAAATGCAACATGACATGCAAAGTGACACACATTCAAACAGGGCTATGCAAAGGTTGGTGGGGTAACTAGTGGTGTTAGTTAATGGGGTACTTCTCCTTCAAGGGTCACCCAAGCTAGGGCACTCAAATGAGTGGCCCGTTAACGTACTCACTAGCTTATCACAGGCTAGTGGCACAGGCTGTGGGTTGATGATGCCAACTTCCAGTAACCATAGGCCCGAATGGGACCCGGTACTTTTCATCAGACTGTCATCAAGGGTAATGGGTGGTAGTGCGCGTGTGTGCAATTTTGGTCTTTTCCAATTAAACAATTTAAATTAAGTAAAGCCATAAATCACTATACGGAATCTAGCTCTCTATCCCCAGTGGAGTCGCCACTGTGAGCGCCACGCCCTAAATACCCACATAGCTCGAGAATACGCATTAGCCTCAAAGGATTAACACGGAGAGGAGTCGCCACCCAATATTGGGAACGAGTGAACCCTAGCAGGGTCTAACTCGTCATAACCAGAGATTCGAGTTCGGAGCTAGGGTACGTCGCTGGGAAGGTGTTAGGCACCTAGCCACACCTGGTCGGAACCGGCCCCCACACATGATTAATGGCTTTAATTAATCTAAATGCTCAATTAAAATTGACCCTAAATCATGCAATAACAATGACACACACAATGACCAAAATAATGAATAAATAAAGAAAAGAGAATAAAAGAATATATTAGAAAGCAGATATCAGAATATACAAAAGACCAACCAGATACTAATCAACTAAGAACAAAACTAAACAAAATAATAAACAAACAATCTGTCTGCCGAGGTAAGGTGCGTACGCATCACTGATATATGCGTACGCACCTAACAGGCATTTCCTGCAGAATCACAGAACTCACATATCAGTCTACATCATGCATCCCAAAATAAATAAAATAAAACTAAACCTAAAAATAAATAAATGCAAATATAAAAACTAAACCTAAATCATGCTAATCATGCTTTAGACAAAAATAAAATAAAATAAAAATAATAAAAAGAAGAACTAAAATAAAAGCTAAGTAAAAGTAAATTTACCAACTTTGTAATTGTTCGTGGCTCCTCAGGTCTTTAGATTGAATCAAACCAACACGAATCCTCCTCTTCGTCAAAGTGGTATCACAGCAAAGAGATCAAAACTCACTCAACTTTGAAAAGAAACAGAAAACAAAAAAGAGAACAAGAGAAAAGAAAAGTGATTTTCGTCACTTTGCAGCAGCAGCAACTTCAATCGCGTTTTTAGGAATGAAAACGTTGGAATTGGACAAAGCTCGTGAAATACAAAGTTGTAGAGAATTAAATTATCTTTCTAACAAGACTAATTTCATCAAATTCCGACTTCGGATGAAAAAGTTATGATTAAAATACGACTGCTGGTTTTCAGAAAATCTGCTGCTGAATTATGACGAATTTCACTCTCTCTAAATCTATTCTCCTCCCCTTATCTCTAAGGCATTAAAAGAGTATTTATAACTGAAATCTGGAGTTTCCCTTTCCTTCCTAGACTAGGTTTCTTTGGAGAATAATCAAAAGGTATTTTATAATGATAAAAGACTTATAATCTGAATAGGAAAAGGAATTTGTCTTTTGTAAAAATTGGGAGACTGACCGCTAACACGCATGCACATGTATCATATGTGCGTACACACACTCATTACATACGTACACGTGTTAGTGGTATGATAAAAATGGCTAATTTAATAAAATAATTTTCCTTTCATTTTAACCAAAAATCTCATGCTGTGATTCCAACTAATTCTTCAAGAATAATCCAGTAAATAATCACACTAAACTCATCATCTGGAGCCACGGGACTTAAGATGACAACCGGTACAAAATGGGGTGTCTACAGTTCCCACAATTGCAGCTTCTTTATGCTCCATGTTTGCCCCATGATTGTAGTTACAGCCCACCTTTCTTCCACGTTTGGCAGCAACCCCTGTTTTTCTCTCGTGCATGCTCTGTTTTTCCTCCCCACGTCCTGCAGCAGCAGTTGCAAAAATCAGCAGTTGCAAAAAGCTAGTTGTGTATCTTCTTTGCCACTTGTCGTTCTCCCACAGGCCATGAATCTCAGTCAACAATTCCCAGTTGCCATCCACGTGGACCAATCCCATGGTTTGCTGCCAAAATTCAAATTCTAACAGAAACACATACCACAGCCAGGGCATCGGAAATAGTATTTGTTGTCCCTTAGAACAAGTCCTGAGCCTGCACATACCTCGCATCTTCTCTGTGCCACCTGTCATAATACAAAACAAACTAACATTTTACTGGGAAAAAGGGGGTAAAAATTAGCAAAATCATTGGAAAAGAAAAATACATAGCTGATTTAAAATATGACAGTAACCCTCGACCCTACTTCTGCCATTACAAATGCCTTTACAGTCGTAATATGGTGGCTTTGAAAAATTTTCCATATATTTCAAGACTAAAACCATCAAACATATTGATCCTAAGAGATTATACTCGTTCGGCTCTTTAATGTAAGACTTTTGAAATTGTGCATTGTTTTCAACTCATTGTGTCATCGTTAGTAAATCATTATCTTTTCATGATTGACATACTCTTTCCCTGACCGATTTACTGCATAATTTCCCATTATTTTTCTTTGTTTGGATGAAGAATAAAGCGTCTTAATGGGTCGATGTTAGTCTTGGCTTCAAAGTATGCCCTATATTTTCCTAAAATTAATTAGCTATTAATTCATCTCAGAATGATTAACAAACTTGGTGCCTCGATTCAAAGCAATAATTTTATCCACAGTGAATGTGAAAAAAATTATATTCAATACTCATAGATTGAGAGTAATTATCTTCCACATACAGTCTAATACCTTCAAATTATTATGTCATCTAATCAAAGCCAGACCAATACTTACAATTCTTTTGCTGAACTCAATCCCCGCGACCACAAACGGCGTCACTCCAGCTGTACAATTTATATAGAACAGAAAAAAAATATTAAATCAAATTAATTCTCAAAATAAAGAAACAAATGACTGAAATTTGTGCTTCCAATCGATAGCGAAGAAAATGTAGGGAAAAGGAAGGAAATTAGAATTCTGAATTTCAGAATTTATTTCAAATTGGACAACCAAACAAGTCCTTTAGGTCCTGCATAAATTAAAATTTTTAAAGTAATTTTCCCATTCCAACTCAATCAAGTGGTAAATTAGACACAGAGAATAAATGTGTATAACCAATCGAATAGTCTCTGCCTCATCTCTCTTCATTTTTTTTTTATTTTTTTTTGGCTGCTAAATGAAGGGTAGAGGGAGGCAACAAACGGTAGCAATCCATCCTTGGGGCATGACCATAAGAGCCTCTACCCACTGAAGAATGTCCAGTTTGAGCCATAGCAACTGCCATCACCCTAGCCCCACCAAAGGTCTAGTGGGTACACAACCGTCTAGAATGGAAGGGGGTCAAGGGGGTGCCACTCCTTGAACTCGCGACCAACTACAACCAAAGCCTTCACCACTAGGCTACCACCCTCGATGGTCCTCAACTTTCTTCATCACTAAGACGACAAAATTTAACAATTTTTCTTATTACAAGCATTGTTTAATTGTGATTGAAATGTTTGACATGGAACCGGAATGCAGAGAGCTTTTCGCTGCACAAATCAATGTAGCTATCCACAACTTCATAGTACCTCTCGTGCCAATTCTTATTGAGAATCAATGACTGCCCAAAATCCCAGCACATAACTAAAAGCCACAGGAAAAATATGGTAAATCATCCACAATTAGTTGCCCAAAAATAAATGAAAATATAGTGAGAAATATGTAGGAAAAGAATAAAAAAAAATATTGGGAATGTCACGACCCAAATTAATTAAGCCGTAATAATAATAATAAAACAAGCTTTTATTTAATAAATCCTTTGATAAAAGAGGATGACACGTGTCAAAATCCCATGAATAAATAAAAATTTGGGCATGACCCATCTGTAGATGGGACATACCATTAGAAAACCTGTATGAAAACCCATTCATAAAATTTCCTGTCATCTATACGTGTGGTATCATCTCAAGCATTGCATTCCACATAAGGAAACCATACATAAATAAAATTGACATTACATGCCAAATGGTCATTGGCCCAAAATTAAACCAAATTAATTTATACAATTAATTCCCAAAATACATAATTTAATTTTCATTAAATTATCCGTGCATCTCTGAAGTTAAGCATAATTCAAAATTACCCGCCTCTACTAAGGGTCTTAAAAACATTTAAGAAAATAGGCGTGAGTACGACGACTCAGTAGATACAATTTAACATAGTAAACTAAACCAATGATATAAATAAAATTCCCAATTATATCATTTAGAATAAAATATACTAACTGCATATATTATAAATCCAAAATAAGTTATAACTCATAACTTTAAACAAATAATGCATAATGCCCAATGTATGTGACTCATGTTCAATTAATTAATTCCATTAATTACCAACCACTCCCGCAGGAGTCTTTGCGTGGAAACGGAAGATTTAAACCTAACCTCTAAGAGGACAACATAAGGTTTCTACCTAGAACCGGAAAGTAGCCTCTGATTCGGGAACACAAGGATTCTTACCTGGAACCGGAAAATACTCAGGACCAAATGAATGGAAAACACCGCTAAGTCTCTTGACTGCTAGTAATCCGAAATCCAATGGCCCCTTTAACATAATTTTACCAAGTATTTAATTAGTTCTATTTCATGCATGATTATGCGCAACATGAAATGCAATATACCATAAAATGATTTTAACCAAAATCATCCCCAAAATATGCCATATAAACCATAGTCAAAATAATCTCATAATTATACCATATTATGATCAAATAAACAATATAAATATCCATTGTGATTTACATACTTGAAATCATACATTAACTCCAACAATAACCATATGAATTACATCCATAAATTCATAATTCCAAAATATATAAATGCCTAAATTCACATTAAGCATATATTCAAAATTAACATAATTTTCCAATTATTTCCAACTTGTAATTTGCCCTCTTACAACATATATACAAGATTAATATTCAAATAATGATAAATACAATGATAATATACACCTTATTATCATGTCAATAATTTAAACCTATGAAAATTGCACCAACCTCAACCAAATGTGTAGAAAAATGTAACCTTTAATATTGTGGGTGTGTAGATCCAACCTTAAGATGCATATGCAAGCTCCCAACTCCATGAATGAAGCTCCAAAGGTTCAAACCCTATCCTTCAAGAACAATAATAATGGTACTGATTAAGACCCCATACCCCAAATGTCATGAATTGAATGAACCCCAAAAGTCTTGTACAAGCTCCAATGATGTGAATCTAAGCCTTCAAGAACACATGCATGAACCCAAACAAGAGACCTCAACTTCAAAGTCCATGAACAATACTCCCAAGATGTAAATCAAGCCATGAGAAGAGAATCCATACCCAATGATGCCATGTAGAACCCAAATGATGCAAACCTTAGCTCCAAATGCATGAAATAAGCCCCCTAAATGTAATCCAAGTGCGAATCATAACTGGAAATGAAGAAATCCAAGTTCCCAAGGCGTGAAATCCATGAAAAATTGGAGAGAGAAGCACTTTTGCTCTCCTCCAACACCCATTCTATCTCCTCAATGTTCTCTTTCTCTCTCTAGCTCTCTCACACTCTAAGTGAAAAACCTAGATTTGGTGGTGTATGGGTAGTCAGTTGAGTATATGAGGGTAGTGGAGGGGCACATGCATCATTTTAGTCATTAAAAAATGAATTTCAGCAAAACCCAATCGATCAGCCTTTAACCTTGATCGATCGGGTTTGGTAGAACGCGACAAGCATTTCTAGAGGGATACCAATCGATCGGCCTCAAACCCTGATTGATTCCTACCCTCACAATTTGTAAGTTTTTGTCAGCATTCAGCATATCTCGCCCAAATGCTTCCAAATCACCCTGAACCTTCCCAAAATCATTAAAATGACTTTTAAACATAAAATAAACATGTCCATGCATATAAAAATCAATATCATGCCATGCCTGGCATAAATGAAACCGACAAAATCCAATAATACGCATACTAACAAAATTTTAAACCCTTAATATTTTACTTAAAAATTACGAGTGTTACAGGGAATTAAAATATTAGAAAGGAGACAACATTGGTATTATATGTATTTGATATATCTAAGTCTCCAAGAATATAAATATACAGTAATGATCCTATTAGCACGTGCTGATATACACGACTACAAACCTACAATTGACTGATTACAAACTTACAATTGACTGACTACAAATAAACAGAAAAAATAGTAATTTTATATTACATGGATTTCATATATCCCTAATCTTGATTAGATGTATACATATATTTTACTTAGTAAGGTGATCAAAAGTAATACTCTCATAAACTTGTCATTGTTAATAAGCTTCCTAACCAATTGATTGGAAAATCAAGAATATTTCGACTGATGAAGTTTTTCTTGATCATTAATCGAGCCATATTTTCCCCAGTGGGACCAAAAGAAGGGTAGTTATGATATAATTCCTGCATGAATACAATTTGTCATCATCTTTAATATGCTTGTGTGCTATTTTCGGTCCTCTAGAAACTAGCAAATGTAAGTGAGACATTTTTGTTCATTACTATTGATATTATAATAATTCATGTTTATATAATTTTCTTTTGTTCCAAACAGATGAAGCATCCACCCAAAAAAAAAACAAAAAAAACAAAAAAAACAAAATAGTTGGCTGGTTGAATTCATGTGTGAGGGATCAATTATTGAGGCAGGAATAGTGTTGTACTGTTTTTTTAAGGGAGCAGTCTGGCCACAATTGCTGCATAATCAGTGAGCCACCTTAGGCTGTTGTGGGGTAGAATTGTGCAATTCTTAATGGGCCACTGGTGAGTGTGTTTACAAGTTTTCAAATGGTCCAGGGACTTGGGCTGGGAACCAAACAAATAGGGATTAGTATTGGGCTAGGTCCAAAAAATGTAAGGAATGGACTCGTTGGGACTGAAAACTCTTTAAAGATTGGATTTGGGCTAGAGAAGACATCATTTTCTAGAAATGGACCACCGGTTTCTAAGGCCAAGAGTGGAGACTAGATGAATTTAGCCAACTCCTTAACATGGGTCACATTCTAAGGGAGATTATTGGGAAAATATTTGAAAAAGAAGCTTTTTTTTTTTCTTTCTAAGTTAACATAATCGAAACACACACCCACAAGACTAAGGCAGAATCCAAACATGCACCTCATAAGGGAAAAATAAACATTTAAAAAGGAAAAATTATAAAGAAACAAGAAAGGAGAAAAGAATTAAGGGATGGGTTGGGCTTTAAAGTACCTATTCAATGACAGTATCGGATGGGACAATGAGACATGGAGTAGGGCAGGCCTACAATTTTTGTATGACGGAAACGGCTATTGCAACCCCCCTAAAGGTTAAGTTGCCCCCCTAAATTTTTTAATGAGAAGAATGATGCTGCAAAATGACCAAAAAGGGCTTTATGCAACCCACCCCTCCCGTTCCACTCTCCGGCACCCCTCTCCAGCAACATTCTCCGGCACCCATCCCACCGGCAACATTCTCCGGTGAGCACCCACCCCTCTCCCACACCTTCCTCCTCTTCCCTCTTCTTTTCTTCTTCTCTTCTTTTTTTTTTTTTTTTTTTTTTTCTTTTCCTTCCCAGAACCTTCTCCCGCACCCCCCCTCATTGGCAGCCCACCCCTCTCCCGTACCTTCCTCCTCTTTCCTCTTCTTCTCTTCTTCTATTCTTTTTTTTTTTTTTTTTTCTTTTCCTTCCCAGAACCCCTCTCCCGCACCCCCCCTCATCGGTAGCCCTCCCTCCCCGTCGCCGGAAAAAATGGAGGAATACACAGATCTGACCATAGAGGGGGAAAAAAAAAAAAAAAAAAGAGAGAGAAGAAGAGGGAAGAGGAAAAACCTCCCGTCGCCGGCACCCCACCCCACCGGAAAAAATGGAGGTTTTGAAAAAAAACCTCTCTTGCTGGAAACACACGGATTTGACCAGTAGCAAAGGGAAAAAAAAAAAAAAAAAAAAAAAAAAAAAAAAAAAAGAAAGAAGAAAGAAAGAAAGAAAGAAGAGAGAAGAGGAAGAACCTCCCGTCGCTGGCACCCCACCCCACCGGAAAAAATGGAGGTTTTGAAAAAAAAACCTCCCCCCACAGATCTGACCAGCAAACGAAGGAAGAAGAAGAAGAAGAAGAAGAAGAAAGAAGAG
This sequence comes from Liquidambar formosana, assembly GCA_039720395.1. Lineage (NCBI taxonomy): Eukaryota > Viridiplantae > Streptophyta > Magnoliopsida > Saxifragales > Altingiaceae > Liquidambar > Liquidambar formosana. The sequence goes on from CM077833.1 coordinate 3,403,070, forward strand.
GAGAAGGAGAGAGAAGGGGAAGAACCTCCGTCGCCGTCGCCGTTCTCCTGACGCCGTCTCGTGTAGGGGGGGGAGTGGGGTGGGTGAAAGGGGTGGGTAAGGGTTAGAGTTATTTAGAAGAGGGGTGTTTTAGTCTTTTAAAGGGGTGGGTATATATATTTGGGGGGTGGGAATATCAAGTGGGAGCAACTTAACCCTTTAGGGGGTTGCAATAGCCGTTCCCTTGTATGACGGGGTTGGTGGTCAACCATGGGCCTTGGCCCTAACAAAACCTTGGAAGAGATCTGTCTTTCACTCTTTCCTCAACTTTGATGGGGCCTTCACTTAAAAAAAAAATGGAGGCCTCTGTTGGTACCCAAAAACTTGCTTTTCATCTCCCACTTATTTTATGTTTTAAGATTTTATGAAAAGTATATAAGATTTTCATAAAAACTAATCGCACTGTTTATTAGAAAATATCATTTTGAATAACTTTTTAGAAGAAATTTTTTTCAAAATCTATCGTTTAGGTGAACTTTTTAGTCATTTATGGAGCAAATACTATAAATGACAAAAAAGTATACTTAAATGATAGATTTTGGAAAAACTTTCTCTAAAAAGTTGTTCAAAATGATGTTTTCTAATAGAATATGTGATCGGTTTTTATGAAAACCTTATATATTTTTCATAAAACCTAAAAATGTAAAATAAGTTGGGGATGAAGAGCAAGTCTTTGGGTGCCAATAGAGGCCCCAAAAAAAAAAATTATTTCATTTCTGTTTATTTTTTACTGTCTTTTTCCTTCTTTTTTTTTTTTTTTTTTTTTGGTGCTATGGGTAGGAAGGTTACCTTCAAAAGCTGAATGACCTCGAAAAACAATTAAACGCTAGGGTCAATAGGGGTTAACTGGTTAAGTTTATTTCCTTCATGCTTGAGTTTTGGTATATTACATGTATATTTCGAAATTTGGCATCTCGTCCATTCTTAAATGCTCCAAACTCATGTTTGAAGTTTGTTCTTTTAGTCTGTTCACCTTAGGTGCCTCTTGACATGTTTGGGTTATTTGTATGCACATTTGCATTTTCTTTTTGTTAGTTTTTTATTTATTCAACTGAGTGTGTGTGTGTTAGGAGTGCAAATCGGTCCGAGCCAGAGTTGTTTCTGGACCGGATCGAACTAATTCGGGATCTCAAAATTTGTCTCGGAACTAGACCGATTAGGCCTTGGACCGGAATCGGGACAGGACCAAATTTTTCGGTCCGGGCCGGTCTGGTTCTCCATTTTATTATTATTATTTATTTATTTATTTATTTTTTGGGTTAAATGGCATTTCTGGCTAATCATGCCAACTCCATATTTTCCGACGAAGTCCAACTCCATTTTTTCCAACGAAGTCGCAAAGCAAAACATCCCTAACAAATAGAATTGAACACATCCCCAACCCCAAAAAACATCCAGTTCAAAAACAACCAAATCATATACATTCAAATGGATTATAAATCCAATTCAAAAACACCCAATGGCTAGCGACGATGGTGGGCTGGTGGCAGTCCAGATATGGAAAAATAGCTCGAGATTTGAAAAGTGAAAATCCATTCTCTCTGACGACTAACAGTTTGCCGGTGAGAGGCCGAGAGGGGGCTACATCAGATCTGAGAAAAAAAACCCAAAGATCAGACCATGTGGGTGTTGAATCTACATTGGATTTTAGTTATTAAAAAAAAACAAAAAAAACTCCTTAAGATCATATCAACATATCAAGAAATTTTACCCAAAAAAAAAAAAACGTACCAGAAGGGGGCTGCCGGCGATGAAGGAGTGAGGCGATGACGGGGTGAGTGAGTGAGCCGATGACGGCCTGAAGGGGACTGCCGGCGATGGAGGGGTGAGGGCATGAGGCGATGACGGAAGTGAGGAGTGATGGCGCTGAAGAGTGAAGATGAGAGAAAATGAAAGGGGTGGGTTTGATGAAGGCGTGAGGCGTGGCGTTTGATGGAGGCTTGACTGTTTGAGTGGTTTTGTTTGAAGGAGGCGTGGGGTTTGATGGAGGTTTGAGTGGTGTTTACTTTTCAGAAAGCTCTTCCCTCCAGGACTATATTTTATATTATTATAATATATTATTTCAGAAAGCTTTTCAGAAAGCTTTTGAGTGGATTATAAAACTATATTATATATTATCTATTCTTATAATATAATTAGGAGTTTTGCTGACATAAGCAAAGTGCTGATGTGTTTTCTTAAGAAGTCTTCCTTCAAAATGCATTCTTCTCGTCATCTTTAGGCCCTACACATGACCCCACAAATGATGTCAGCAACTCTTTAATCTAATAATTTTTTTTTTCCCTCCCCTCACGGTACAATCTTCATTCTTCCCTTCTTTTTTTTATTTTTTTGTTTTTTTTTTGTTTCCTCCTATCCACACGTAATGTCAGCAACACCATCCCTCTTCCCTTCATTTTTTTTTTTTTTTTTTTTTTTGTTTCCTATTCACACGTAATGTCAGCAACACCATCCTTCTTTCCTTTCCTTTCCTTTTTTTTTTTTTTTTTTTTTTTCTATTCACACGCAATGTCAGCAACACCATCCCTCTTCCCTCCTTTTATTTATTTTTTGTTTTTTTATTCTATTCACATGTAATGTCAGCAACACCATCCCATCCCTCTTCACTTCCTTCTTTTATTTTCTTTTTTTCTTTTTTTTTTCTCTCTCTATTCACACTTAATGTCAACAACACCTTCCCTCTTCCCTTCCTTTCTTTTCTTTTTTTTTTTTCACACGTAATGTCAGCAACTCAACACTTCCTTCTTTTTTTTTTTTTTCCTTCCTTGGCTCTCTGGTTCTCCTCCACTTCCCCGTACGCTCTCTGGTTCTCCTCTACCTTTCCTAAACCTTTCCCCCATCCCTTCTTTTATTTTTTTCTTCCCCTTCCCCGTAAACCTTCCCTCTCCCTCTTCCTTCTCTTTCTTTGTTCTCCCCTTTCTCTCTCCTTATTCTCTCCTCTTCCTCACTTCCCAAAATCCCCACCTTCCTTCTCCTTCTTCCACAAAATGTCAACAACTCCTCTGTTTTTTTTTTTTTTTTTCTTTTCGTACACCTTCCCTCTCCCTCTTCCTTCCCTTTCTCTCCCTTTCTCTGGTCTCCTCTTTCTCTCTCCCTATTCTCTCCTCTTCCTCACTTCCCAATATACCCGTACAGTACTTCCTTCTCTCTTTCCCTCTCCTATTTTTTCCCCTTTTCAAATTTCAAATTTCAAATTTCAAATTTCAAACATAAAATACATCTTCTACTTCAAATTTCCTCTTCTCCTTTGTCCTTCTCGCTCTTTCTCCCTCCCACTTTTCATCCTTCACGCTAGCTGAGCTACTCCCTCAACCAACAATTTCAGCACCGAGAAGGATTTTGGTATCTTCGTAATGTCAGCAACTCAACACTTCCTTCTTTTTTCTTTTTCTTTTTTCCTTCCTTGGCTCTCTGGTTCTCCTCCCCTTCCCCGTACGCTCTCTGGTTCTCCTCTACCTTTCCTAAACCTTTCCCCCATCCCTTCTTTTATTTTTTTCTTCCCCTTCCCCGTAAACCTTCCCTCTCCCTCTTCCTTCTCTTTCTTTGTTCTCCTCTTTCTCTCTCCTTATTCTCTCCTCTTCCTCACTTCCCAAAATCCCCACCTTCCTTCTCCCTCTTCCACAAAATGTCAACAACTCCTCTGTTTTTTTTTTTTTCTTTTTCGTACACCTTCCCTCTCCTTCTTCCTTCCCTTTCTCTGGTCTCCTCTTTCTCTCTCCCTATTCTCTCCTCTTCCTCACTTCCCAATATACCCGTACAGTACTTCCTTCTCTCTTTCCCTCTCCTATTTTTTCCCCTTTTCAAATTTCAAATTTCAAACATAAAATACATCTTCTACTTCAAATTTCCTCTTCTCCTTTGTCCTTCTCGCTCTTTCTCCCTCCCACTTTTCATCCTTCACGCTAGCTGAGCTACTCCCTCAACCAACAATTTCAGCACCGAGAAGGATTTTGGTATCTTCGTAATGGGCGGTTGCCGTGGTTTCTGATTTCGTTTGTTGAGAAAGTCCACTTGCACAATTGAATAGGTTAGTCAAAATGTAGATGGCAAAGTTCATATTTTTCAGAATTTTTTTTTCCCTTATCTGGGTTTTGCATTTTGGCTCCATGGATACTGACTTATTATATGCTTTGTTTGCTTGAAATGTTGTTCTTTGGTTTTTTCATGTTATTTTGTTTTCAGTATATACTGACTTACCTTAACAGCAGTTTCAACAAGATTCACGAGTTCAATGGGCAATTTAATCCAGAAAACCCTCTTGCTCTGAAAAATACTTTATAAAATTTAATCAAACACCAACAATTGAAAACCATGGTTTTCACTAAGAGATTGAAATCAATCTAAAATCCATGTATTATGTGTTGAAAAGGGAAAAACCAAGTGGCTTGCAATCCACTTGGTTTGTGAATTGATCAATTCTGCATTCCAGTGAGTTTGAAGTGTGTTGAAAGAAGGGTCTGGGTAATATAAACATTTAGCAATGTGATTTAAGAACTTCTAGACGAGACATTTTAGACTAAAAAAAAAAGAACAACATGCACTCTAGATGCATTTTATGAACATTTCTTTAAAAAAATATCATGTAATAGACAACCAATCTACCATTGTTATTTTATTAAGTAACATAAGTTGCCATTAAATTTGTGCATGAGAACAGCCAAATAATTGTGTATGCATGAATCTCTAAGCAGCAAGCCCATCCAAAGCTTTCAATATTAATGTGCATCAACTAGAATCAATATGGCTCTATAGCATACTTATTTTTAATTCATAAAGGGTCCTTATTTCTTAGTTTTTAATTTTTAATTTCTGCTTTTACTATATATTGTTTCTCTTGAATTCCCCATTTCCTTCTCTTTGTTCCCTGTTTTGTTTGGCCTAAGCCTATGCTAAATCCTTTTGGGTCTTTTATTTTCTTTTGAGTTATTCCCCCATCCTTTTTTTTCCCCTTTCCTTTCCTGACATTGAAGTGCTATAATTCAACCAGCATCTTTGTGGATAGTATTGTTGATTTATTGGAGTGTCAATTTTAGGGATTTTATATATTCCCACTTACTTTAGTTTTCATAATTAGCACTTTGTATAATAAAGTCTATTTACTATTTGTTAATTTTTTTCATTACAGGGCTTGAAATAATAGGCACTTTACCTTATTCATTTTCAACTGATAACATATGCTTTGTTTGGCTTACTTTTGTTCATCATCCCACTTTTATGTTGATTATGTTAGTGTTTTCCCTTCCGTTTGTGGTACTTTAATTAGTAAATTCTTTTTAAATTACACCCCACCCCCTTTTTTTAATGCAATTTTTATTTCCCCTAAATTTTCCTTCTTCATTTTTTTTTTTTTTTTTTCAACCAAAGTTTGGACTCTTTCTTTTTTTTTTTTTCATGCTATGCTTCTTGGATACCCATATCCTACATCTGTAGGTTGTTTAGTTTTATTATAATTTTATGCCGATTAAGATTGTCCTTTCTAGGCTACTTAGATCAAAACTGATATTAAATAAACCAATTCAGGCAGTTCTAAGACCAACAAGGTCACCCATTTAGTAAATTTTAAATATATTATTCAAGAAATATCCATTAAAAAGTCTAGGAGGTGAACTCGATACAAAATGCATAGAATGTTTTATCCACATGCATTAAAAACAGTCTACAAATTTGGTTTGAGCCCATACGTAATGGAATTTTCGGCTACACTAAAATATTGTAATATCCTACGTGCCAATTTTCTTTTTCCTTTTTTTTTTCTTTGGTTTTATTAGAAGATTGATTTTCTATAAGCATAGCATGTACGTATTTATGAGGAATAGGATATACCTTCTTTACCATAATTTGCAAGTGTAACAAAAGAGTCTCAATTTGAGCTCAATATCTACATAGAGAAACACACCGGACCTGCAATTTGGGGAGTGCTTTATATGAGGAAACATGATAGCATTACTGACTAAGAATTGTTTGAAGGACAGATTTTGATGATCCATACAACTGTCATCAAACTTGAAATTTTCACCTGAATGAAAATTTCTACATGCACTTTTTAATAACACCAGAGGGACCAAACAATTGAAAAGTCATCATTTTTTCTGGCATTTTGGTAACATATTTTTCTCTCATGCATTTTCTCTAATGCATCCTCTTTTAATGGATGCAGGCTAGGGTATACCATCCAAGCGCTGGAAAAATACACAGTAAGAAGCAAAAAACACTTCTAAAATTATTAGTTTCGATTTTTCCTTTGATGCAATTGAAGAAGTTACATAGTTTAGAAAATGTCCACTTTCATAATTTTATTTTTGAATTTATTTCTAAACTTTTGGTTAAACATGTATTATAAATAATTACTAGGGTATACCATCCAAGCGCTGGAAAAATACACAGTTAGAAGCAAAAAACACTTCCGAAATTATTAGTTTTGATTTTTCCTGTGATGCAATTGAAGAAGTTACATAGTTTAGAAAATGTCCACTTTCATAACTTTATTTTCGAATTTATTTCTAAACTTTTGGTTAAACATGTATTATAAATAATTATTCACAATTATAATTTGAGTACATGCTTGCTTATTAAAAATAATAATAAAAAAAAACCAACAAAAAAAAAAACAAAACAAAACAAAACAATATGATTACATGTTTTATATGAGGTCATGTCAAATTCACTATTTGGATGATATGGGGGATGTAGTATTTTTCTAACACTCTCCCTAACGTGCAGATTTAAGAAGATAAGAATGAACCTGTTAGGTGAACAAAAAACTTGGGCTTTTGAATAAAAACAACCGAAGCTTTTGGGGTCAAATCGTATTCTAACATGGTATTAGCTAGGATTTGTGGTAGGAACCCATGGAGTATAGCTAAGCATTTTCATTGGCATTATGGAGTTTTAATAGCTAAGCATTTTCATTTGATGACTGCTGCAAATTTTCCCAGCCTAACCAACTTTAATTTTTTGATTTCTATCAACATTTGATATTAGGATCATTAAGAAGAACAACCGAATTATATTTTGAAGTTCATTTTCTAGGTGTCTCTTAGTTGGTATGGTCTATTTGATAGTTGCAACATATACATAACTTGATCTATAATTTAGCACTGTTGGTGTTTCTCAAATTAAATATAATAAATAAAACGTTTTCTAATCTCATCCATAAGGGGTTTTGTTTTCTTTAACCCCTAAGTAATTCAATTTTATTTCCCTTGACATTTTTTATTCAGCTCACATATGTATTGATTTTTTTTTCTGAATCAAAGAAGTTTTAGACTTTTGGGGGCAGTGAGGGAAAGAAAGAAAGAAAGAGAGATAGTTCCTCTAGAGGGAAATACAGGGAGGTGGTGTGTTTAAGTAAACAAATAGAGGAGCCTTTGCTACAGCTGCTGCTGTTACTGCAATGCTACTGCTGCTGCTAGCAATGCTACTGCTGCTGCAATGTTGCTGCCTCTGTGGCAGCACTTGTGTTAACATAGTTGGGATTGAAATTTTTGTGATAATTGAGCCTCTATTGTGTATCTTTCGATGTTGAGTTGGTTGATATCCAATTCCTGATATTTTTGGTGTTATTGACCTTATATTTTGCTTTTGTTGAACTTTACGATGTTGATTTTTGCTTTTACCTTCCATTTACTTGCTAAGAAATTAGATTTATAGCCTATCATCCTGTACTAATCTAAATATATATATATAGATAGGTAATGTTATTTTTTGCTCTTAGTTGGGATCTTCATTTCGTTAGTGAATACTTAAATTGTAGTGTACTCAATAGAGGGGAGTTCTTATCATGAGTAACTTAGGATTATTGGTAGGAACCCATGAAGTATAGCTAAGCATTTTCATTGGCATTATGGAGTTTTAATAGCTAAACATTTTCATTTGATGACTGCTGCAAATTTTCCCAACCTAACCAACTTTAATTTTTTGATTTCTATCAACATTTGATATTAAGATCATTAAGAAGAACAACTGAATTATATTTTGAAGTTCATTTTCTAGGTGTCTCTTAGTTGGTATGGTTTATTTGATAGTTGCAACATATACGTAACTTGCTTTATAATTTCGCACTGTTGGTGTTTCTCAAATTAAATATAATAAATAAAGCGTTTTCTAATCTCATCCATAAGGGATTTTGTTTTCTTTAACCCCTAATTAATTCAATTTTATTTCCCTTGACATTTTTTATTCAGCTCATATATGTATTGAATTTTTTTTAATTTTTCTTATTATCCCAGGTTGTTTTTTGGTAGTTAAAAGAGTTGTGATCAAAGAACTTCCTTTTTGGACTTCTGGTGTCAATATTTGTAAGAATTCCTATTCTCAATTTCACTATTGTTGAGTAATGTCTCTTCCTGTTAGTCTTTGTTTGCAAGCACCAAACAACATGGGTTTAAACTATTAGTTTGACCTTGATTCTTTGACAATTTGTGATCTAATTGATGAACTTTAATTGGCTCATTTTTTTTTCCACCCCGTTTATTTTGAAACTTATATTTTGTTGACGTATCATGTGATTATAAAATCAAAATCTTATAATTAGTTGTGTGGCTCTTGATTATTTGACAATTTGTGATCTAATTGATGAACTTTAATTGGCTTCTTTTTTCATGTGATTATAATATCAAAATCTTATAGTTAGTTGTGTGGGCCAACCTTCTCTAGGGTCCAAAAATTTGAGAATTGTCTTCTATGAAGTGATAGTTGCTTCCAAGGGCGTATGTTCTCTCATTGTACATGCTTTCATGTACATATGCACTATTTTTGCTTCCGTTGCATGATTATGTACTTTGTTATGTCAACTTTCTTCTTCTTTAGTTTCCTCAATCACATATCCATATTTATATCTTGAGTAATTTGATATTTGCTTCTACTATGTCTTAATTTTATCTTCTCTATCTTGGGATTGATGTGGCTAATGCATTGCACCTGCTTGGAGGATTTTCCAATGTTGCTTTTGACTATTTCATTATTTTAAAAAACAAATTATTTAGAAGGAAACTTAGGGTTTATCGAATTGATTGTTTCAATTCATTTTGCCCTGTTTGGATATTGAGAGAGTCATGGAAAAGAAAAGTAAAATAAATTATTTGTAGCTGAAATCCATCTGCTACAATACCCAACCAACTTCACCCCTTTAACACATCTTTTATTTGTTTTAGACGCAAACCTTAGGTTTATCGTTCCGCTTTTTCATATGTGCAATACCCAACCAACCTCACCCCTTTGTTGCATTGAGCTGGATTGGCTAGAGAATTAGGATTGACCCACAGTTCTAATCTGTTACGTTACAATATTCAACCGACCTCATCCCTCTCTTCTTCTTTAGTTTCCTCAATCACATGATCAAAATAACTCCTCCTAACGCTATCAACAATGGAGTTTGAGATTCCATGTTTGAATTTGTTTTCAGAGTAGAGTTGAATCATTTTATGGCGTCTTCTATAAGCACAAATCGTAAAGAATCTCAACTCCGACAGCACGTTGATCCAGGAGATGCTCGAACTTTACGAGCATCAATCTTGCGTTCCAATCGAATGCGACGAGCCGGTCTCCTCCAAGAACCCACCGAACCAGGTAAATAAGCGATTTTATGAAATAGATGGCAACACAAGTGGATCTCATTCTACGACTTTGACATTGCATCAATCGTGTAGAATTATTGCTTAAGAAGCGTGGGGCACAGAAAGATGCTCGATTTTCAAGAATGTCAACTTCATGCTCGAAGCGATGTCGTGTCGAAGGCATAGAAGAAAACACCACCAAAGAACTTCCAATTGCTAGTGCCTCCTACTTTGAGCAACAACAATCCTAATGATTCTACATGTTGTAACTCCCTCGCACAATTTCAAAGAAAATCTCAGCTTTTTCACTCTGCAATACTACGCTTGAGTGAGTTGCCAAGTGAAAATCTCAGGCCAATAGGCAATTATAATGTTGCAACTAATGATTATAACCCAAGCATCATGCCTACATCTCCTAATGAAGATAGATTGCCAAATGTTATTCCTGGAGTAGATGTGATAGTTCCAAACACGAGAGACATTGGCATTGCCGGTGCTACATCCGGCCCTTTGAACATACCCGCACAAACAGGTTACCTCACTAGATACATTCTTTCATGTCTTCCAAAATACTTAGTCAATATTTGGTACCCAAATATTGAATGCTTCATTTTAAATAATTCCAGGTTCTTCATTTGTCGTGCATTCAAGACGACGAAAAATATCAGAGCGTTGGGGTTTTGGACCAAGATCAATTACGTGCTCTTATTGCAAGGCATTAATGTGGATCGAAGAAAAGGTTGAAAACAGCGCAAAGAGTAACCCAAGATTTAGTCTTTGTTGTCAGCGTGGGCAAGTTATTTTGCCCTTACTACCACTGACCCCTGACTTTTTAGAACAAAAATTCAAGGATAGGAGGTTTAAGGAGCATATAAGGGCGTACAACTTGATGTTGTCATTCACATCGATAGGTGGAAAAATTGATCATTCCGTGTCGGATGGAAGGGGTCCGTATTCCTTTCGAATTAGTGGAGAGAATGTACACAGAATTGGTTCACTGCTTCCTGAGCCAGGAAAAAAACCCACATTTGCTTAGCTTCACATATATGACATAGAGCATGAAGTCCATAATCGTATGGATGCTATTACAACGGGTGGGCATGCATCAGGAATTGATGTCCTTACTTTGGAAGGGTTACAAAAGATGCTAAATGATATTAACCCATATGTGAAAATCTTCCGAAATGCTCGAGATAAAATGTCTCAGAATAACGTCCGAGATTTGAAGGTGCGGATTATACAGTCGAGAGGTGGAAAGCAATATATTAGACCAACAACAAATGAGATTGCAGCATTGATTGTTGGTGATGGGACTGAGGATGTGGGAAACAGAGATATTGTTGTTTGTAAATTAGACGGGACCTTGCAGAGAATTGATGAAACGCACCCATCGTACATGCCTCTCCAATATCCGATACTTTTTCCATTAGGGACGGATGGGTGGTGTAGGTGTATACCCTTCGCTCTTGGGTCAAGCAATAGTCGAGAGGGTGTGTTGATGAGACAATTTTATGCATTCAGATTGCAACACCGTGATGGTGAAGGTAAAACGATTTTACAAAGCGGACGTTTGTTTCAACAGTTTGTTGTGGATTGCTATGCTGCTATAGAACAACATAGGCTTACTTATGTGAAGCTCAACCAAGATAGGTTGCGTTCGGATTTGTATAGGGGTTTGCAAGATGCAGTTACTACTGGCGATCTTGATGCATCAGCAGTGGGAAGGCGATTTGTATTGCCTTCATCGTTTACAGGGGGGCCACGTAATATGGTTCAACATTATCAAGATGCTATGGCGATATGTCGAGCAATGGGGCCTCCTGATTTTTTCATTACCTTCACATGCAACCCCAATTGGAAAGAAATCCAACATGAGCTTTCAAGGATACCTGGTCAACGTGTAGACGACAGGCCTGAAATAGTTGCAAGGGTCTTTCGAATTAAGCATAGACAACTGATGAGTGATTTTAAGAAGAAATATTTTTTGGGTAGAGTAGTTGCAGGTAATTTTCTTTCAAATTTACTGTTAAATTATGTTGTAATGTTATTTCTAATAGATTGTTGGCTTACAATATAAAAAATTAAATACTAATTCACTAACGCATCTTCTGTAACCAAATAGATATCCATGTCATAGAATTTCAAAAGCGAGGACTGCCCCATGCTCACATTCTACTAATATTGGCGGCGGCTGATAAGCCAATTACAGTCGAGGAAATTGATGATGTTATTTGTGATGAGATTCCTGACCAAAGAGAAGACCCGTTGGCATATGAGACTGTAATTAAGTGTATGATACATGGCCCATGTGGTGTTGAAAATCCTAATGCTCCGTGCATGGTGAACGGGAAATGCTCGAAACATTATCCAAAGGAGTTTTGCAATCAAACAACTATAGATGAAAATGGCTTCGTTAAGTATAGACGCCGGGTTAATGTGAACAAAATAGTTGTAAATGGACGAACCATTGACAACCGGTGGGTCATTCCTTACAATTGTGATCTCCTTGTGCAGTACGATGCACACATAAACATTGAACGTTGTGCACAAACTAAACTTATTAAGTATTTGTACAAATATATGCACAAAGGTGTCGATTGTGCAACAGCTGTTGTGGAGGAAAATGTTTTACCACCTAGTAATGTTGGGCAATAACGTTATAAAGATGTTGATGAGGTTAAGCAGTATCTTGATTGTCGATATATATCTGCTATTGAATCATGCTGACAGGATATTTGACTTTGATTTGCAACAACAGTATCCGTTCGTCGAGCGACTACAATATCATTTATCAGGGTGAACAATTCATTGTTTTCCCTGAGGCAGCCAATGTCCAATCAGTTGTTGAACGGCCCGGGGTTCAAGATTCAATGTTTACAAAATGGTTTGAAGCAAATCGAAACCATTCGGAGGCACGAGTGCTAACCTATGCTGACTTTCCTGGTTCATGGGTATGGGATCGAAAGCAGAAGAAGTGGACAGAGAGAAAGCAACGAAAGGTGATTGGTAGGCTTCTTTGTGCTCATCCAACCTCAGGGGAACGTTATTATTTACGAATGTTACTTAATAAAGTTAGGGGAGCAACATGTTACGAGGACATTAGAACAGTCAATGGAGTTGTGCATCAAACTTTTAAAGAAGCATGCTTGGCGCTTGGTCTTCTCGATGATGACAATGAATGGCATGAAGCACTAGCGGAAGCATCGATTTGGGCATCCAGATTATAGCTTCGTAATATGTTCTGTTCTATGTTGATGTTCTCAGAAGTTACAAACCCACATGAATTATGGGAAAATCATTGGAATGACCTCACTGATGACTTGCAAATCAGAGTTAGAAGGCATATTGGTGACAATGAGGTACATCTTGATGAAGAAGAGTTGAGGAATTTAGGATTGCATGAAATTGAGCAAATCTTAAACAGGAATGGCAGGTCCCTTAAGGATTTTCCACACATGCCGTTGCCGTCTTCCCATATAGTTAATGTCATCACAAATAGACTCATAAGGGAAGAACTTGATTATGATAGCACTAGAGAGAAGCATATGTTTGAATCGTTGCATGCTGGTTTAAATAGTGACCAGTTGCAAATATTTGATGCCATCATGACTGCACACACCAGACAAGAAGGGGGGCCATTCTTCATTTATGGTAGTGGTGGAACTGGAAAGACGTATTTATGGCGGACGATAATTTCAAAATTTAGATCTGAACAGAAAATTGTTCTTTCTGTTGCTTCATTGGGCATTGTAGCTTTGCTCCTCCCCGGAGGAAGGACTGCACATTCACGTTTTAAGATTCCCCTTAGCCCTGACGCAACGTCATGTTGTTCCATTAGCCAACGATCGGACTTGGCAAATTTGATTCATGAGGCATCACTGGTTATTTGGGATGAAGCACCAATGATGAGCTGTTATGCATTTGAGGCTGTAGATCGCACGTTTAAAGATATATTAAAATGCGATAAGGTGTTTGGCGGAAAACTATTTGTGCTTGGAAGTGATTTTAGACAAATATTGCCGGTTGTCCCAAAAGGTGGGCAAGAAAAAACAGTGGCCGCTTCATTACAGAAGTCAAGAACTATCTGGAGCGATTGTCAAGTTATGCATCTGAAGACTAATATGCGGCTTACGGCACAAGATATTTCTGAGCAGACACGTCTTCAGCTACATAATTTCGCTAATTGGGTGAAATTGGTTGGTGATGGAAAAGCTCATGGGACTTCTTTTGTTCAAGGGTCTGAGCCCGACTGGATAAGGATCCCAGAGGAATTTTTAATAAAAAATGATGATCGTGGCTTACATCGATTAATTGATGCAGTTTATCCCAATTTGTGTAATAGGTACATGGACTATACTTATATGAAAGAACGTAGTATTCTTGCACCCAAGAACAGTGATGTGGATGAATTAAACTCAATTATGTTGTCAATGCTACCAGGAGATGTTCGTACATATAATAGTGCGGATAGATTGTGCCCAACTGAGAATGGTGACCTTGAACAAGACATGAATCCTCCTGAGTTGTTGCACTCACTAAATTTTCCCGGACTTCCAGCCCATTGTTTGCAGTTAAAAGTTGGAGCACCAATCGTGCTTCTGAGAAACATCAATCAATCTATGGGCTTATGTAATGGAACTCGCTTAATAATTCATAAGCTGGGAGATCGAGTTATTGAGGCCAGAGCAATTACAGGTTCTAATATGGATGGGACAGTACTCATTCCGCGTATTGAGCTGTCACCTTCTACCACCCATTGGCCATTCATGCTGAAAAGAAGGCAATTTCCTGTAAAGCTGGCATTCGCAATGACTATTAATAAGAGTCAAGGGCAAACTTTGACGAGGGTTGGTCTATATCTTCCTAACCCCGTTTTCACTCATGGCCAACTGTATGTGGCAATATCGCGTGTCACCTCCCCATCCGGTTTGAAGGTTTTGATAGTGAATAAAAAAGGGCTTCCAAATGATTTCACACAAAATGTGGTGTATAGAGAAGTCTTTAACAATATTCCGGAGTGATTATGTGGTATCGTTATACACTCCAACTGCATTAGTTCCTTATCCTTCCTTCATTAAAGGTTTTATATGGAGTCTGCTTTGATATTTGTCGTATGTTATTGTTTCGTATTTTTGTCGCGATGACTAGATAAATGTTTATACCAATTTTTGGGTTTACTTTCTTCAGTTTTCATGTATACACATCGTCCATTAATTAATCATTATGCACACTACAATTCTAATTGTTTACAACTGTTATGCAAGGATTTATAAACTGTGAGTTCTGAAATGCGTCCCATTTTTCTTATCTTTGTGTCAAACGTTTTACCTTTGTGTCAATAGTTTTGGGAATTGAACTTTTATATTCTAAATTTGATTTCATTGTTTCCTATTGAATGGGAAACATGACTTATAATTTTTCTCTCCTAATTTATAACTTTAGGTGTTAATTTTACACCATTGAATTGAAAACAATATGTTTTCCTTCTTTAACCAATTTTTGTGTTGTTTTTTCTTCAACAGTTAGATATGCGTCCTCCCATTAATCTTCGTCGTAGTGCACGTTTAGAAATAAGGAGAATGTTCAAAATGCTTGAGTGCAAATGTCTAAGTGAAGGGACCCCAGTTAGAAAGCATGGCTTTAAAAAAATTCGAATGGGCTGGACTTTGCGGGAATTTGGATACAAAGTGCCTGACCAATATTTAATGGATACAATTTTGAAGACATTGCCGTCAAGTTGGGATACAGTGAAGGGTAGCGTGCTCCAAGAACACAATCCTTCTTCTGCTATAGAGTTAGTGATGTTGTTGGAAGAAAAAGAGCGTGATGTGCACCCTTTGTGGATAGCATTAGAGACGGATCGAATGCCTCTAAATTCAACTGTGCGAGATCACGTGCTCGGTAAACAAGATATATACAACAGGCTTAGTGCAGGAGGTTTTAGTCTACACCTTTCTATTTTGACTCATGCGATTGTGAGCACACTCCCCCCTTCGTGGCCAATAAAAACTATATGGCGAGTAATGGAAAAAGAGAATGTGGGCATGAAAGATTTATTGGTTTTTTTGGAGAAAGAGGAGCGCATGTATGATCCTATGTGGGTAGAATTTCTCAAAAAAGAGATGATTTCAACTTCTTCTGTTTATTGCCATATTATGTGCAAATATGACTTTTGGCAAGAGTTGCAAAAAAGGGGATACATCGTTGATTTTTCTATTTTTGTTGAAGCTGTCGTCAATACTTTGCCACGATCTTGGCCACATGTAGTGTCCAAGACCATTTGTGCAGAACATCCTCCTGAGTTAACTACATTGGTTAAAGTTTTAGAAGAAGTTGAAGATGATATAATATTGTCAGCAGCATTGGATGAAGTGGAGCAGAATGAAGATATGATATTATTAAGAGCATTGGATGAGGTGGAGCATAACATGGTGACAAAAATTCAAGCTACCAAATGATTTACTACCCACTTTCAAGGTAAATTGTAGGTATTTATTGTGAGTTGGATATTATCCTCTATTTAAGCATATCATACACAACCTGCTAATAGATTTTCATTTTACAGGTTGTTGGTGAATGAGATGATCTCAGCCTAGAAATTGGCTACTAACCCAAACAATCACTTTTTGTGTCTCTATGTACCTTTTATAGTTGTTTTTTGGAATTGGGATTAGTCGATGGTTAATCATCTTAGCTATTGTTGATGACATTTTTTGTATGACAACTTTTTGGTCATCAATTGTAATTGTATGGTTGTGACTTGTGTATACTTTATAACTGATGAAATATAGTACCAAAGAATATCAATTTGTAATGTTTAATGGATGTTTTTGAATTGCTGTTGTATTATGTCCAAATATGGCATTACTTTTCCTTTCATTGATTTTCGGGCATTATGTAGTCAAGTGTGTCGAACTATTTGCTTAGAATGCCTATAGTTAACATGGGACCTCATTAAATTTTAATGGTAAGTTACAAACTCTGCCCTTTTTTTTTTTTTTTTCTCTCCATCTATAATGGCCTATTGATTGAGTTTGGTGATATGCAGTTATAATAGGTTTTGTAGATCGAGAAAGGCTGCCTTCAAAATTGGTCAAAACCCTTCTGGTCTTTTATCCATGTATGCATAGTCTCTCTTTCTCTCTCTCTATTTATGTGTGCGTACGCGTTATTCAACTAGCGAGATTTACGCTATTGTTATTAGTGTACTTGCTTTCTTTAAGTTTAAAATTTGTTTTCTTTTCATTGATGAAAAGGGTTTTGTGTCTTTCTTAATGATTAAAATATATGTGACAATCCCAAGTGGTAAAGTAGTTGTTTTAGAATGTTAAGCTCCATGTAGTGAAATTGGGTTAGACTTCATATGGAAAATTTAACATTGTATTGATTTAACAGGAATGATGCAACACCTGGAGCCACACCAACTATGGGAAAAATTTCAAGAGCATCAACCCTTGCCCGTTCATATGGAAAAGGATGAAAAGGTATTTCCAAAACAATATAATGACTTATGATTGTTTTGAATATTGTGACATTTACTATTTTATCAACTCAATATAATGTTAAGTTTCATTTATTACAAGAAAAATAAACAAAACAATACAAATATTTCAGGTTAGACAATTTCCAGTTTTTAGTCCTGGTTGGAAGTGCATTGTCAAAGCTGATAACACACAAATTAAGAAATTGGTGAAGAGGGAGTGGGATCGGTTAATGGCTGAAAAGGATGTGTAAGCTACCTAACCTTATTAATATTTATGCCTTTAAATGTAAAGTATTGAATAGATATCTATTTTTATTTAAAGAAAAAAAAATAGATGAGTCGTACTTCATGATGTACACACCATGTGCTAACCACTTCTCAAACTTTGGTGTAGAGATAATGTTAAAAATTCGACCAAAAAAAGAAGAGACGCTCGCTATATTGCAAAGGTGACATTTTGATGACAACCTATATAATGTAGAATTGCTTACAAGTAACTTAATATTATTTATACAGTGTCTTGCAGTTTTTTAGGCGTCGTAAAAAAAAGCATGCGAAGAAATATAAGTTAATGTGTACTGCTGTCACGAAGTATGTTATTTATTTTCAAATCCTATATTTTCTATTATGCTAATCTCCAACTTAATAAATTACATTTGACAATGCTTTTCCTAATAGTATATTTACGCATGCAATATTTTATTTTCTTAGGTATATGGCTGATGTTGCTGGAAAACAATTAGAAGACACTCTCAAAGATTAAACAAATGGTATGTAGTTATTATGAGTTGGATGTTATTCACCATTTGGGAGTACCAAAAACCAACTGCTAATTGATCTTCATTTCACAGGTGGTTGCTGAATGATATGATCTCAACTGGAGACTGGCTGATGTTCCAGTGATCACTTTTTGGTTTTTGTTTTTGTTTTTGCCTTTTTTTGGTCCATATATATACCATTTTGGTTGTCTTTTGGTTTTGGGGATTAGTGTATGGTTTATTGTCAGGTCCATTGTGAATGAAATTTTTTGTATGGAAACCTTTTCGTCATCTATTCTATATATAAATGTGATGTGTATTCCTTTGAATTGGTAAATCAAAGGAATACACAAGGATAGTAATTTCTGCTGTATATGTGGCTTGATTATTTTTTTGTTTACTTAAATTTTATTTTAACCTTTTTGCTGTTCATTGTACTTTGTTATTTGACTTATACAGGTCTATCGATCATACTCGTTTGAGTATAGCCAACCTTTCACCTACACAAAGGTAAGCTACTGTTATTGCATACTATGATAGGTTCCTTCAATTTGTATCTCTTTTTTTCGTAATAAAGCCACTGCAGTTTCATTTACCCAATTTTAGGATACAACCTGTTTGATTCATCTATCTATCTGTCTATCTTTCTCTCTCTTGGGTCTTTCACACCCATTTTAATTGATCCCTTATCTCTCACTCCCTCTCAACCCACACATCACACATGTAGTCACCTCTCCTTGATTTCAACCCTCACATTGCGAGGTCATCATAATACAACCTTGCTTGGCCATTTATTTGTTTACCTTTTTTTTTTTTTTTTTTTTGTTAATAAAAAAATTGTTACTATTTGGTTAGTTCTCTCCACTTTCTCTTTCTACTTTGCATCTGCAGGATGGGAAGGAAGAGAGAAGATATCAGAAAATATGAAAGAGCATCTTGGGGGTGGGCCAGTAAGTGAATTTTTTGTTCTTTAATTTTTAATGTGAAAAAATGCAATTTATATGCTTAGTGACAATGCAAAAATAGGATTATTTTATGGAAAATCCCATTGATCCCAAATACATTTTCCTAATTCCATATTTTTAATAATGTGCGTACTGGTAAAACCATGAGAGCACATAGCTTTTACCAGTTAGTAAAAGAGATTTTTTCAAATCTCTTCTTTTATCTTCTTCCCTACCAAACCTTGACCCCTTTGACATTGAGGTTTATAATTACCCTAAATGTGGCTGTGTAGATACATCATTCTTAATTTTTGTTAAATCTATGTTAGATACATCATTGAAAGAGAACTTCGTTAGAACTTCGTTAGAACTTTCCTTTATTTAATCACCATCATTTGCAAAAGTTGCTGTTTCAAGTTCACACTCCAAGATTGTGTGTGTGCCTGCACATGATAGGGAGAGAGAGGACAGGAAGAAGGGATTCATACTTTACTAACATAAAATGAGATAAGCTTTAAGCCATTCAAGTTGTATAATTAGTACACTTTTCTTATGGTTTGTCTCTAACAGTGTAAAAAATAGAGGTTTCTCATTGAATGTGCTGAGTTGCTGAATTTTTGTTTTTGTTTTTTTTTTAAGAATGCGCTGACTAAATTAGTTTGGCTATATCAAGCGAGGTGGAGGTCAATAAATGTTTCCGAGTTATCGATTTTAGTCGGAGTGGGGGGTGGGGTTCCTCTTGGTTAAGGCCATGCCTCTTCTCTATAGTGGGTGATCCATCTTTGATTTAGTACATCTTTTGATTTATATCAAATATTTTTTGTATAGATGGTGTTTTTTTTCTCTTTTGGTAAAGGTCTATATGCGCATTGCAAAGAGCAATTTATAAGAACTGGGTCTAAGAGGGTTCAAATTAGGCTATGGTTAAATTGATTTTTGCACCTTAATACTATATGCAGTAGATTCCATTTAAGAGGGCTCCATTGAGAAGGCATGTCACTTATAGCGATTTTATTTTAATCTCATATTTATACTCTACATTCATGAATTCACTTGATGTATAAAAATTGAATTTTTTTTCTATATATTGACTTTGATTTTGTCCTTCAATTGATACCTTAGTAGGCATGGGGATAATATTACTAAAAATATTTGAAGTATTATGTGCATTGCAATGTAGAGTGAACTAAAATTATTGAACTACGGCATGCTTTTCTTGAGCCAAGCACGAATGTGACAGGTTTATTCTTGCGAGTAACCACTTTGTATTTAGAAAATAAATGTCAGGACTGTATTGAGCTCAAGCTCATGCTCATCCCTCTTAGGACCTTGCTTAGCTGGAATAACATTGGCTAATTGCCTTTTTTCCATTTTTAAAGAGTAGCATAGGGATTAAGTGAGAAGATAAAAAAATCCATGTCAGGAGCTTTTGTATCTTTAAATATTCGAGTTTGCTTCTTTATTTGGCGAAAGTATGTGTTGTCATCCCAAAGTGCTATTTTCTTATCTACCCTTATCTTTTCTAAGGATAGTTTAGTTTATACATATTAATTATTTTTTGATTGGTTCATGTTTTTCCCCCTTTCATTTATCTTTTCTAACAGTTATTCTCTTCCTTTTCAGGTAAATTATAGCAAAAGAGCTTATTATGAGACTGATCGAAATGGAGATAGGATTTTAGATCCTTCTTAGTCTTTTGACTATGATTAAGTGGAGATAGGATTTGTCTCACTGCTATTTCTATAGGAATTTTGTTTTTTGATAAGATATCAAATAACCAACTTTATCGAGATTTGGATTCAACATCTATGAGCTCATGGTATCTATTCTTATATTATAATTAGGAGTTTTTGGTGAGGTCAGCAAATGCTGAGGTGGCAGGCCAATAACTCTTCCCTCCTTAATTCTTCATTCTCCTTCACTTTGGGCCCACACAGTTGATGTCAGCATCTGACTCCCTCATGGCCTTCTCCCTTTCTCTCTCCAAACACTTCCTCCACTTCAATCTGCCCATCCTTTCCTTTATTTGACGCTCTCTCTTTTTCAAATTTCAAAATTTGATTTCCTCCCTCCTGTCCTCCTGTTCTCTGTTCTCTCTTTTGAACACATAATCCTCACCGGAAATGGCTGGCATGGGCACTACTCACTGAAAATGGGTGGCAAAAATTGGTTCGCCATATTAAGGTTGTTCATGTTGTAGTTGTTGAAGTAGGGGCAATTCATGGAGTTAAGGTTGGGGTTTTACGTCATTGAAGATGGAGGGTTGTTCATGCTGCAGTGGGTTCACCATGGCTTCATGTCCAGAGCTTCCATGGACGGCTTCATGTCCATAGCTTCTATGGACGCTTACTCATCTTCTTCATCCTTTTTTCCCGACCGGATGTCTTTTTCTTTCTGTGTAGTTGACTCATCATGGCAAAGGGTTAACAAAATTGAATTTTATTTTTAATTTTTTCTTATCTTGAGCTATGAATTAAGGGGAGAAAAAAAAATCTATGCTTGGGTTGGATCTGCTTCAGCCCTCTCCTCTTTCTTTTTTTTTTTTCCTTCTTTTCTTCCTATGTTGGTATCCTTTCATGAGATTATGAGACCCAATTTGTGGGTTTTTTTAATTTTTATTTTTATTATCCCAATTTGTGGGTTTTGAGTATAGGAAAATAAATTATTTTTTGTTTTTAAAAAGGAGCGGAGCCATGGAAACTTGGGAAGTCTTCCATGGCTGAAGTGAATGAACTGAAGGAGAGGAGAGGGGCAAAGAAAAATTGAAGAGAGGGGAGAGAATAGGAAGAGGAAAGAAGAGAAACAAAACTACCGATGAAGGGGTCCAGGCTCTCTCTCACTCAAATTTCAAAATTGGAGTTCCTCCCATCCCAGTCTTTTCTCTGTTTCTCTGCCACAGGGATTCTCTCTCTCCCCCAAATTCTTAGCACACATGTCCTCACTCTCCCTCAAATTCTTACCACACACATCCCCACCTATAGGGAATTGGAGTTGCCTTCAATTTGCACGGTGAGTGCATACATTGCCTTTTGGTTGTCCCTATTAGCTTTTGTTTTCTTTTATGCTTTGCATTGAAGTGATCTAGAAGGTTAATTTTATATGTAATTTTAAAGAAACAGTCTGATTGGATTGAATTTGTGATATTTGAAGCATCAAAGTTGAAGGTTATGTTCTTGGGAATGGATTATAACTACTGCCCAGGGAAGTTTCAAGGAAATTACACACTTATACATAGTGATATTACCTCCAGACTGATGCCAGCCATCTCACTCTCAGGTAATCCTTTGATGATAAACCCAAATGCAACACTCTGTTTTTGTTTTTGCTTTCCCTCTTTTCTTTAATTGAGTTTTCAATGTGATATATTATGACATAAGGTATGATGACATGATATAATCAGACATCATAAGAGAAAATGTGCAGGGTGACGAGGGTAGCAAGTGTATGTTGGGAGTAAGTAACAGTGGTTTTGATAAAAAATACTAATGAATAGGCACAAACATATATAGGTTGGGATAGGCCTGAAGCAATATAAGCTGGTACAAAATAATTTTTTACAAGAATTTTGTTTTCTAATACTCATTTAAGATTCACATATACAGGAGTAAGAGGATAGCTAAGGCCACCAGGACAATTTCAAGCAATTGATGAGATCGACGCATAGGTTGAGAAGCCTAGAAGAGGTTAGAGGCATTCCATTATCATCTCTTGCTTTGGCATTCTCATCGCTGCCACTATAGATGCCACTATAATAGCTGGATGTCAATTCTAGGAAGTCCCATTTGGCTCTATTTCCAACAATGCCCATACTTTTACCAAGGGCCGTGAAAGAATTAATGCTTTAATTAAACTTTTTCCACTACGGAGGCTTCAATAAACTTGATTTGGTCAGTCACACACCATTGGCAGGAGTACTTGGTAATCAATTTGACACGCGCTCTCTGAGTTTTCAATGTGATATATTACGATTTTTTAAAATCCTTTTATTGTCTGCAATTTAATAATTCACAATACTAAGTGACTGCTAAAGCTCTCCAAATACAGGTTTTTGGTGGCCAATCTAGGCTTCTAACTTCCAAAGGGTCTTTCTATCACTTGGCCAAAAAAATATGGTAAGTTATACTATCAATGCCACAATTTTATATTTTCTCTCATTTCTTTAATATGGAGTACAATTTATCATTTGAACAAGGGTCAAATAGAAAATTACTCATCATTTATATGAATGGAACAGACAAACTTATTGTTTGGGTTTTTAAGCATTGCCCAGGGTTCTCTATCAATAAGCAATTATTTTGTTTTGATAGGATTCTGAAGACATATTTAGTAAGCAATCGAGTCAAGAAGTGAATATATTAACGTATGATTCTTTCAACCTAACAAAAGATTGGGGCTTCCTTGAGTTATAAGTTGATAGGGAATTCATCCCTCTTTCCAAATCCAGTGGGAACTGTGAATTGAAAGCACCAGATGGAGTCCATGTTCGCAAGGATTTGCCAGTGTTAGCAGATGAACTCTCTATATCTGAAAAGGTAACTTGTGCAATGCAGAAGCTTGGATTTTGAAGCTAAAATTTTACCCTCTATTTTGATAGATATTTATATGTGTCTGGCAATTAAAGTTATGTGACTAATATAGAGAATGCATATATACAATACACACACATATAGAGAGAAGCGTATAGAAGACAAAAGTATGTAAAAGAAGTGATTATGGTGAGCTTCTTTGCAGATATAAAGGGAAGAAAGACCACATCCAACTACACTTGGTTTTTAATATTTCCCTAGGACACATGCAACACTTTATAAGCAGCTACATGAACCACCCATCCAATTGCATTAAGCATTTGCTTTTAACATTCAAATAACCAATAGTCATAGTAATCATGGGATCTTGTGAAGTTATTTTTTCATTAGTTGTCAAAATAAATTCATAGCACTTTGCCGGGACATGTAAGAGGATAATCTTGAGTGCTTGATTTGTTATAGATAAGCAATTGTTTTATTTTATGAGTTTTCCAAGCATATTTGACAGCATATTTAATCAAGAATTAAAATATTTTTTTCCAATAGTTTTCTGATTCGATTTATACTCTTTTAGATTTTGTCTTTAATAATTAGGGGTTGTTACTAATACTCAACTTCTTATAGCACCCCTAAAAGAGAACAAAAAATAAAAAATAAAAAATGGGACAACGTTATTGTTCAAGGCAATCAATGGGAAAATGGACACACACTGCTTCATAAGTAGGGATGCAAATAGTTGAATCATACATAAAGACATGTTGGCCTAAATTCTAGATTATTAAACTATTGGTAGTCTTGATATTTATTTGCGATTCCCGCGCATCGCGCGGGTTTCTACTAGTTATATATACATATAACATATAACTCATAATATAACATATATGTATATTATCGGTTCTCGGTCCGGGACTTTGGTCCGGTCCAAGACTAAAACCCTTAACTATGGATCGGACCGGACCGAAGTAAATTGGGACTTAGTATTTTGAGCCGGAACCAAACGGAGTTGGTTTTGGCCCAAGATGAGACCGGATCTAATTGGATAGAACGATCTGGTCCACGGGTCTACCCAACCATTTTGCGCCCCTACTGTGTGTGCCCCTACTGTGTGTGCTAGGTGGCGCCTTTTCTTTCATTTAAATTTCTATCAGGCAGAATCAATTTTTTAAATATTTTATTTATCTGCAAACATTAAAGCAAGTGATTTAATTATTATTTTATTTTACAACAATCAATCTCTTGATAATGGCAGGCGTCCCAATGACTTGATGTACGTGGATGAAGGATTTTTCGGAACGATGTCTACAGAAATTTCATGTCACGCTTTTAAGATATTGGACCCAGTGAAGGAGCAAATAAAAACCAGATAAATTCAAAGTTTAGGAGTGGAGTATGTTGATAATACGAATTCTTAAAAGTCTTTTTAGAGTCATGTTTTTGAAAATATGATGTCTACAGAAATTTCATAGCACACTTTTAATTGAAAAGGTCACATACTTCCATATACCAAGAGTTGAAAAAGATATTGTTGACTATTGAATCCAACAATACTGTTTCCATTTCATATGAAAGCGTGTGGTATGTTAAGTGAGTACAAAATTGGCCAAAACCTTCTCCCATTTCTGTTTTGTTATGCGAGGGGTTCTTTTTCTAACTCTGCAGACTTGCGGCTGTGGCAGGGCGGTACGCTCCGCTCTCTCGCGACCCCTAGAACTCAAAAGAAAGAAAGAACTCACTAGAAGAGCTTGAAAAACTTAGAAGAAGTAATAGCGTGGCCTGTAAGGGGCCACCTCCCTAAATAAAACATTTAGGCCATGTTTGTTTGGTTGGAATGGAATGGATGGAATGGAATCTCATTCCAATTCATTCTAAACAACGTGTCTGGATGAAGTAATAAAATGGGAATGGAATCAAACATTAGTAGTCAATTATAATGATATTCATTCCGCAATGTTTATTTCAATCTCATTCCATTCCAAATTATTTTGAGTATGGTCCATTCCCATCCATTCTGTTGGAAATATATCACATCCCACTAAACAGGTATATGAAGACATGTTTAACTCGATATTTAACCGATGTGGGATGTGGTATATTTCCAACACTCCCCCTCACGTGCAGGCCTAACAAGATTCAAATGGCCTGTCACGTGCACAATAAAGACAGGCTCACGAGCAGAACGGGCCCAGGAACGACATGCTTTGATACCATGTTAAGTTTTCAACCTACAAGCCTAAGCTAGTAAGTGGAGGGCCCAAACAGGTATATGAAGACATGTTTAACTCGATATTTAATCGATGTGGGATGTGGTATATTTCTAACACATTCCATTCCAACCAAACAAACATGGCCTTATTGCTTGTAAATCTGCCAATAATTTTCATTTGGTGACAATCTTCAAACATGTGGCAATCCCTTCTATGCAATCAGCCCCACAACGATTGTGTGCTTGCACAAGGCTTCATTTTATCATCACACTACCTTGTGATTTACTTGAAATTCATTTTGTGCTTCATTTTTCTGCTTGATGTGCTAATAGTTAATTCCAACTCCTACAGGTTAAATCAAATGCACCGCAGCCTAAAAAGAAAAAGAATTGGCGCAAATCAGTAGTTCAGATAATCTCTCACGCATCTTGCAATTGACACTACGTTAAAATGTAGAAATGCACAGTTAAATGCTTGAAGGTATCTGCTGATTGATCTATAATTTAACAAAAATATGATCCTAAACAAAGAAGAACAGCATTGCAGTAATTATGCAGCTGATCGACCACTAATAGCTGGAATCATCTTGGAAGTTCACCAAACTACAATTCTTGTAATTGAAAGGCAGAAAAATCATCTTGTTTATGGTGATACAGACCTACTGGCCCGCGTGTGTTCCATCCTCCTAACCAGAGCCTCGTGCTATGTTGGTTAAATTTAAGGATGTTGTTCACGGTGGCTGTTAAACACTCATAATCTCTTTTGTAATGGCAGGCATCCCAATGAAGTGGAATGCGTTAATACTCATTCATAAAAACCTTTTTAAAGTCATGTTTTTTTTTTTTTTTTTTAAATATGATGCGCGACGGAAATTTCAACGCGCTTTTAATTGAAAAGGTTCCACGTACCAAGGTTCCATATACTAAGGTTGTTCCACCACGATGTTCAGTAAAGCCACTCACAATTCACATGCATAATTGTGCCAAAAAAAGTGAAAAATCCAAGTAGAAAGAAAGCATTGGTTGGATACCATTACCAAATTCCATATCTTAATGCTTTTACTGAAAGGGAATATATTACAAAGCAGACGTGCTGACAAGATGTAGCCACATACGGCACCATCTCATTCAAAGTAATGTCTTATTGTCCGTACATAGTCTTGTTGATCTTTCATCATCATTGAGATTGCAAAGTGCCATAATTAATCTCATTCACAAGCATTGCTGATTGTGATGGTAAATTTTGACACGAAACCAGAACGCAAAGAGCTTCTCGCTGCATAAGGTAGATGAGGATAAGAGTGGAAAATGATGCATATCTACCAAAAAGAAAAAAAGAATGAAAATGATGCACATGGAAAACTTGGTTAACACCTCTGACTGTTGGTTGTGCCTAGAAACATTAAAGGTCTTCTTGGTTGTCCAATTCGAAATTAAATAATTCAAAAAATTTTACGTAGTATTGAAAATATATTCCATCAACTTGAATTAACAAATTTAAAAAATGAAGGTTATCATCACACATAAGAGTATAAATTCAACATAGTGGCATTTCATGAATTCCTTAAAATTGATTTTACAACATCAACTATAGTGATAACCGGGGCCGGATGCACTAAGGTGCATCTACCTTCACATGCAACCACTCAAATATGAAAAAAAAAAAAAAAAAAAAAAAAAAAAAAAAAAAAAAAAAAGAAGAAGAAAGAAAGAAAGAAAGAATAATTAATGTTACTTAAATTTACTTAAATGCTGTAACCCCATTGAGAAAAAATGGTTAATTTTAATTAAATTTGGTTAAATTTTAGTTAAATTTACTAATATAACACCATTTTTGTAGATTATATAAAGTTGGGTTTAATTTGTGAATTAGTTTTTATGGCGTACTTGTTAGTCTTATGTACTATTTTATAATTTCTATTCAATCATATCAACGTATGGTCTTGTAACTTTCCTTCTTTTCCTATCTTGTTGGGACTTTGTCCTACATAAGGTAGATGAGGATAAGAGTGGAAGGAGTAGTATATAAGGTTCTACGTTCCTAAAAATCGCTTACGCATTTGAAAGTATGACATGTCTATCATTTTATATCATTTCACCACTTTTAGTCAACCATGCCGATATGTGGTCTTACCTTTCTCTTTTCCTTATCTAACTCTTAAAAGCAAATATATATATATGAAAAAAAAAATAATTTAAAAGTGCAACCACTGAGAAAATTTTTTGGATCCGCCTTTGGTGATAACTTCAACATTTTAAAATATTCTAATTGAAGATGATGGATTTATGCTTTCAACCCTATGTAAAATTTCTTGAATTGTTAAATTTCGAATTGGACAACCAAACAAGCCCTAAATTTTTAGGTCCCACATAAATTAAAATTTTTAAAGTAATTTGCCCATTCCAACTCAATCAAGTGGTAAATTAGCACATAGAATAAATGTGTATAACCAATCGAATAGTCTCTGCCTCATCTTTCTTCAATTCTTTCTTTCCCTCTCTCTCTCTTTTTTATTTATTTATTTATTTATTTTATTATTTTTTTTTCCTTGTTGCTTTGAAAAGGAAAATATATAGCTATTAATTTTTAAGCAAGGTCTTTCGATTAGATAGGATGCATTTAGAGAATGTGTTTCAATCCTGTGTGGAAAGAGAGTATTTTACTATTAGCTTCCTATAATATAAATTATTATTATTTTACTTGAAAATAAATAAGATAGGTTTTTTGGAATTATTGTTAGGGATCCATTGAATTTGGAGAGAGGAGAACCTCATGAAAGATATGCTATTTTAGATAAAAGGATAGAATAGGAATTATTGAATGGTAAACAAAAAATCCCCTCTTTTGGGAATTAAAGTTCATTATCATCCTTCTGAATGGAATATGATAATTTTCACCCTTTTTAAGATTTACTTTTATTTTGACCCACCATTTTGTTATTCTCCCTTGTTTAATATATAAAAAAGGGTAATAATGTAATTGTGACTACTTTCTCTCCTCCACCCTACTACAAGTTCCTCCACTCAAGCAGAGGGCACAAAAGCACATAAGGCCTATGAGCATAGTTACATCAGCTACTTGATAAAAACACAAAATGCTTTTCCTCATCATTTTTTAGAACAAAACGAATGAGAAATAGTATAATTGCGGAGAATTAGTTTTGTGATTCTACTCTCTCAACTTACTAGCTACTCCCCTTTTTTATGCTCAAAGCTCCGGCCTCTTCCAATTCCACTCAAACATTGCAATGTACTAGTCTGAGTCAATGCATACATACAAGATTTATGAGTCTTTGGAAAATGATTTTTGACAGGCTACCACAAAAAAACAAAGTTGGACAAATCTGAAAGAAAAGCATAATGAAAATGATGCATATCTATCGGGCAAAAAAAAAAAAAAAAAAAAAAATGAAGAAGAAGAAAGAATGAAAATGATGCATATCTACCAGGGAAAAAAAATAGAATGAAAATGATGCATATCTACCAAAAAAAAAAAAAAAAAAAAAACGGAATGAAAATGATGCACATGGAAAACTTAGTTAACACCTCTGACTGTCGGTTGTGCCTGGAAACATTAAGGGCCTTCTTGATTGCCCAATTCGAAATTAAATAATTCAAGAAATTTTATGTAGTATTGAAAGTATATTTCATCAACTTGAATTAATATATTTAAAAAATGATGGTTATCATCACAAATAAGAGTATAAATTCAACATAGTGGCATTTCATGAATTCCTTAAAATTGATTTTACAACATCAATTAACTATAGTGATAACTCCAACATTTTAAAATATTCTAATTCAAGATGATGGGTTTATCCTTTCAACCCTATGTAAAATTTCTTGAATTGTTTAATTTTGAATTGGACAACCAAACAGGCTCTAAATTTTTAGATCCCGCATAAATTAAAAATTTTAAAGTAATTTGTCCATTCCAACCAATGTTTTAAAACCCGGACCGTTAATCAAACCGGAAAAGTCACCGAGTTAAGGGTCACTGGTTCAACCGTCAGGTCAAACCGGAATTAAACCGTGACGTCATTATGATGTAATAAATATTTATATTTTAAAGAATATATAATATATAATTATAATCTATAAACTAAAAAAAATATAAATAGAAAAATAATTAAAAAAATTAAAAAAAATCCTCTAAAACTTTTTCTCACAACTTTTTATCAGCCTTCATCCTTTTACTTTTGCAGCACCTGACACCTTTTTCTTTTCCCACCTACTCACATTTATCAATTTTGTCTCGTTCTCACCTCTTTGCTCTCTTATACAGAAGATAAAGAGGAGAGAATTTCCTTAATTTCTTAAAGTCAAACTCAGACTCACGGCGGTAGCTCTTACTGTTGATCTTCATCTTCTCCTCTGCCTATAACCTCTGCAATGGCATCTTCTTCAATGATAGCTTCCACCTAGGCAACAACAGCTTCCTCTCTTTCCCTCCCCATCGGAAACATTACAAACTATGTTTCCGTCAAACTTGATGGTTCCAACTGCTTGGTTTGGCGAGATCAAGACATATCTGAAGAGTGAAGACAGGTGGACAACCATAGCTTGGAAGCAAGAGAGGTAGAAGGAGAATTGGAGAAGTTGCACAGCCAGAGAGTTGCTCGCAGTCTCGCACAACCCAGCCCTTGCGTTGATTTGGGAATTGGGGCTTTTCTCTTTTGCTTTGGCTTTTTAAGCCTTGAATTGATTAATGAAAAAACCCGGCCGGTTCTACCAACCCACGAACGGTTTTACTGGTTCACCGGTTGAACCGGTGGGTTTCACGGTTTTCTTCATTTTTCACGGTTTTATGTTTCAAACGGTTTGATAGGCTTAACCGGTCGACGGCTTAACCGGTTGAACCGGGCGGTCCAGTCTGGGTTTTAAAACATTGATTCCAACTCAATCAAGTGGTAAATTAGACACATAGAATGAATGTGTATAACTAATCGAATAGTCTCTGCCTTATCTTTCTTCATTATCTATATATATATATATATAGATATATATTTTTGCTGCTAAATGAAGGGCAGAGTGGGGCGACTAACGGTAGCAATCCATCTTTGGGCGTGACCATAAGAGCCTTTACCCACAGAGAAATATCCGGTTTGAGCCATAGCAATTGTCCAAAGGGCAAGCCCGTCACCCCAACCCCACCAAAGGTCTAGCAGGTACACAACCGTACAGAATGGAAGGGAGTTCAAAGGGGTCACCACTCCTTGAACTCGCGACCACTTGCAACCAAAGCCTTCACCACTAGGCTACCACCCTTGGTGGTCCTCATCTTTCTTCATCACTGAGACAACAAAACTGTAACAATTTTTCTTATGACAAGCATTGTTTAATTGTGATTGAAATGTTTGACATGGAACCAGAATGTAGAGAGCTTTTCGTTGCACAAATCAATGTAGCTGTCCACAACTTCATAGTACCTCTCGCGACAATTCTTATTGAGAATCAATGACTGCCCAAAATCCCAGCACATAACAAAAAGCCACAGGAAAAATATGGTAAACCATCCATGATTAGTTGCCCAAAAATAAATGAAAATATAGTAGAAATATGTAAGAAAAGAATAAAAAAATATTGGGAATGTCACAGCCCAAATTAATTAAGCCGTAATAATAATAATAAAACAAGCTTTTATTTAATAAATCCTTTGATAAAAGAGGATGACACATATCAAAATCCCATGGATAAATAAAAACTTAGGCATGACCCATCCATAGATGGGACATATCATTAGAAAACCTGTATGAAAACCCATTCATAAAAACTCCTGTCATCCATACGTGTGGTATCATCCCAAGCATTGCATTTCACATAAGGAAAAACCATACATAAATAAAATTTACATTACATGCCAAATGGTCATTGGCCCAAAATTTATACAATTAATTCCCAAAATACATAATTTAATTTCCATTAAATTATCTGTGCATCTCTGAAGTTAAGCATAATCCAAAATTACCTTGCTTCTACTAAGGATCTGAAAAACATTTAAGAAAATAGGCGTGAGTACGACGACTCAGTAAATACAATTTAACATAGTAAACTAAACCAATGATATAAATAAAATTCCCAATTATATCATTTAGAATAAAATAAACTAGCTAACTGCGTATATTATAAATCCAAAATAAGTTATAACTCATAACTTTAAACAAATAATGCATAATGCCCAATACATGTGACTCATGTCCAATTAATTAATTCCATTAATTACCAACCACACATGCAGGAGTCTTCACATGAAAACGGAAGATTTAAACCCAACCTCCAAGAAGATAACACAGGGTTCCTACCTGGTACCAGAAAGTAGCCTCTGATTCGGGAACACAAGGGTTCTTAACTGAAACCGAAAAATACTCAGGACCAAAGGAATGGAAAATACCACTAAATCCCTTGACCGCTAGTAGTCCAAATCCAATGACCCCTTTAACATACTTTTACCAAGTATTTAATTAGTTCTATTTCATGCATGATTATGCTTAACATGAAACACAATATACCATAAAATGATTTTAGCCAAAATCATCTTCAAAATATGCCATATAAACATAGTCAAAATAATCTCATAATTATACCAAATTATGATAAAATAAATAATATAAATATCCATTATAATTTACATACTTGAAATCATACATTAACTCCAACAATACCATATGAATTACATCCATAAATTCATAATTCCAAAATATATAAATGCCTAAATTCACATTAAGCATATATTCAAAATAAAAATTTCCCAATTATTTCCAACTTGTAATTTGCCCTCTTACAACATATATACAAGATTAATATTCCAATAATGATAAATACAATGATTATATACACCTTATTATCATGTCAATAATTTAAACCTATGAAAATTGCACCAACCTCAACCAAATGTGTAGAAAAATACAACCTTTAATATTGTGGGTGTGTAGATCCAACCTTAAGATGCACATGCAAGCTTCCAACTCCATGAATGAAGCTCCAAAGGTTCAAACCCTAGCCTCCAAAAACAATAATAATGGTGGTAATTAAGACCCCATACCCCAAATGTCATAAATTGAATGAATCCAATAAGTCTTGTACAAGCTAATCTAAGCCTCCAAGAACACAGGCATGAACCCAAACGAGAGACCCCAACTTCAAAGTCCATGAACAATACTCCCAAGATGTAAATCAAGTCATGAAAAGAGAATCCATACCCAATGATGCCATGTAGAACCCAAATGATGCAAACCTTGGCTCCAAATGCATGAAATAAGCCCCCCTAAATGTAATCCAAGTGTGAATCCTAATTGGAAATGTAGAAATCCAAGTTTCCAAGGCATGAAATCCATGAAATATTGGAAAGAGAAGCACTTTTGCTCTCCTCCAACACCCATTCTCTCTCCTCCATGTTCTCTCTTTCTCTCTCTAGCTCTCCCACACTCTTTCTAAGTGAAAAACCCAGATCTGGTGGTGTATGGGTCGTGGGTTGAGTATATGAGGGTAGTGGTTGGGCACATGCGTCATTTTAGCCATTAAAAAAATCAATTTCAGCAACGCCCGATCGATCGTCCTTTAATCCTGATCAATCGAGTTTGGCATAACGCGATAGGCATTTATAGAGGGATACCGATCGATCAACCCCAGACCCCGATCGATTCCTACCCTCACGGTTTGTGAGTTTTTGTCAGCATTCAGCATATCTTGCCCAAATGCCTTCAAATCACCCCGAACCTTCTCAAAATCATTAAAATGACTTTAATTTAGACATAAAATAAACATGTCCATGCATATAAAAATCAATATCATGCCATGCCCATGCATGAATGAAACCAACAAAATCTAATAATACGCATACTAACAAAATATTAAACCCTTAATACTTTACTTAAAAATTACGGATGTTACAGGGAATTAAAATATTAGAAAGAAGACAACATTGGTATTATAT
The DNA here is from genome assembly GCA_039720395.1 of Liquidambar formosana. Lineage (NCBI taxonomy): Eukaryota > Viridiplantae > Streptophyta > Magnoliopsida > Saxifragales > Altingiaceae > Liquidambar > Liquidambar formosana. The sequence continues at coordinate 3,436,510 of CM077833.1, forward strand.
GTATTTGATATATCTAAGTCTCCAAGAATATATATATATATATATATATATAGGCGCCCAAATTATCATAATGGACTCATAAAATCCAACAGTCATAAAATGAAAGCCAACCATTACAAAATAATTAGGCTCAATTAAACTTAGCTCATAATGGTCCAATTGTTATGAGAATAACTCACTAAAAACATCCACATATGCAATCCATAAAATAAGCAACATGCGCCACGTCACAATTCTCTTGCACACTACATCATGACACAACTACCAGTCCAATCCAGATGGGCAGCGCACGTGCACCATGTCACAATTCTCTTGCACACTACATCATGACACGATTGCCAGTCCAATCCAGATGGGCAGCGCACGTGCGTGCATGTGTACAGTATGAAGTTTTGAAGCTTTTAAAAATAAGCACATATTTTCTAACAATTGCCATGCAAAAGATTCAAAACTTTGATAAATAAATGAACAAATGAAATATATATTAAAAAATAAACAAAATGATGAGTGTGGCCGCTCACCATTGAAATCTCATTCCATTCTATTCCGATTCCAATCAAACAAGCATACCTAATGGGTTCTAAGATCATATCCCCACATTTTTAAGATTCTATGCTTCCCATTCATCATCTAAAATCAGCATGCATGCATGTATTTCTTCATTTTTTTCCTCAACACTAAAAATAACTTTGTGGCACTTATTGTTTCAACTTCACTTTCTGAAAGATTTACTTTGAATTTACGTGTAATGTGATCTTAATTGTAATAATTTAATAGCATCAAGAACCTCTGATACAGTAACCCAAATGGCATAATTAAACTTTTCAGTTTGTTCCAAGAGTCTGTTATTGATTTATTGCATGACAACAGTTTTGCCCAACTCCCCCCATGTCATACACCCCAATCAATCTAGTCTCGTCATTCATCAGGAAATCCCAAAATTCACCAGCTAATTATATGTTGGTGCAAATGATTCTCTAATGGACGGAGATGCATTCTACATCTTCATTTTGGCTATTCAATTCTTCATATTTTCTTTTGAGTTTGGTGTGGGATACCCATCAATACTGTTCTTTTCTTAATCTTCTACTTTTTACGGCGGTGGTCTCAAAAAATAGTAATCTACCTTCTTTGAATTGTGGAAAAAGTATCCGGAAGAAAAATGGATACATGAACCGGATGGTAAAAAATGATTTGATAAGGATTGCTCTGGATTTTGAAACATATATTTGAAATCCCACAAAGAATTGAAATGAATTCCTTTTCATTTTCCTCAAAATCACTCCATTCCAAACACAATATTAGCGGCTTCACTCGAAGGTGGTCACTGGTCTTAGTCCCTTTTAGGCCGACGTGGCAAAATGTGAGTGATCACCGTAGCTTACTGTGGACCTAGTGCACCAGAGCCAGATCCCTCTTTCAAAACTTACCGTACTGGTCCATTTTTTGAAATGGAGCCAAATCCATTTCAATATATCGCCGACCTCTTTCGTTTCGTGAAGAGAGAGAGAGAGAGAGAGAGAGAGAGAGAGGGAGCGTTACCAGAAGAAAGTTCAGGAGTTGGAACAAGAAAACAAAGTTTTGCAGGTCAGCGATATATATATATACACACACTATACTTACTTTTGTGATCTGAAGCTCATTTAGTAATATAGAGTCTCTGTTTGGCTGCTAAGAAAATGTAGAAAACGAATACAAACAGCAAAATTTTGAATTTTGAATTTTGAATTAATAGTTATTGATGATCCAAGAAAAATACCAGCTCTGTTTGGTTGCTGAGGAAAAAATATATATGTGCGCACACACGCGCTTTACTAATTTTTTGATCAGAAGCTCGTTTCGTAACCTAGAGTCTGGTTGGTTGCTAAGAAAATGTAGGAAAGGAATAGAAAGAGCAAATTTTTGAATCTTAAATTTATCGTCATTGACGATGTGAGAAAACCAAAATATAGGCTCTGTTTGGTTGCTGAGAAAAGATTATACATGTGTGTGTGAAAATGAATGTATGTCGATTGCTCTGTTATTTTTCTTGTCAATTGGCAGAAAGAGAATGAGGAACTGAAGTGCAATCTTGCAAACATCTCATCCACTTCTGGTAGTAGTGCTCAAAAGTTGAAGGAAGGTTACCTTCAAAAGCTGATGATGCCATGAAACGATTGCAGGGTAAGATTTTAAGAATGAAGGCTCAAAAGGTGCCATTTTGTGCTCAATATCAATGAATTTGTGTGTTATGTAGGTTGAATTGCAGCGTAAGATCAAGGAAGAGTCTATGCAGTTTAGGCTGTGTTAGTTGTTACTGGAAAAAGAGGTTCTTCAGGTATATGCATTATTGTGGGATCACTCCATCCTTACAATTTGTCAATTTGAATTTGATAAACGCTAGAGTCAATGGGGGTTAACTGGTTAAGTTTAGTTCCTTCATGCTTGAGTTTTGGTATATTACATGTATAAGCGCGCCTTTTCTTTCATTTAAATTTCTATCAGGCAGAATCAATTTTTTTAATATTTTATTTATCTACAAACATTAACCCTCTATTTGGTTTATGAATTCTACCAACGAAAAAAAAAAAAAAAAAAAAACAGAAGGGAAAAAAAAATGGAAAAAAAAATTAAAGGAAAAGATAAAATCATATCAAGCCAAAATTATTCTAATTCTTATTTTTCTTTCAATTTCCTATTACAACCAAATAAAGAAAAATATAATTCCTTATATTTTATTTTTTGTTTCCTTGATAAAATCCATAAACCAAATAGAACCTAAAGCAAGTGATTTAATGATTTTTTTATTCTACAACAATCAATCTCTTTATAATGGCAGGTGTCCCAATGACTTGATGTACGTCAATGAAGGTTTTTCCGAAATGATGTCTACAGTAATTTCATAGCACTCTTTTAAGATATCGGACCCAGTGAAGGAGCAAATAAAAACCAGATAAATTCAAAGTTTAGAAGTGGAGTATGTTGATAATACGAATTCATAAAAGTCTTTTTAAAGTCATGTTTTTGAAAATATGATGTCTACAGAAATTTCATAGCACACTTTTAATTGAAAAGGTCATATACTTCCATATACCAAGAGTTGAAAAGGATATTGTTAACTATTGCATCCAACAATATTGTTTCCATTTCATATGAAAGCGTCTGGTATGTTAAGTGAGTACAAAATTGGCCAAAACCTTCTCCCATTTCTAACTCTTCAGACTCGCGGCTATGGCAGGGCGGTACGCTCTGCTCTCTCGCGACCACTAGAACTCAAAATAAAGAAAGAACTCACTTGAAAGCTGGCTTTGTGCCCAGCCACTCTTGCTCTTCTTTGTTGCTGTTCCTGTTGCTGAATATAGAACAGCTTGAAAAACTTAGAAGAAGTAATAGCGTGGCCCGTAAGGGGCCACCTCCCTAAATAAAACATTTATTGCTTGTAAATCTGCCAATAATTTTCATTTGATGGCAATCATGAGGTGTCATCTTTATTATGAAGTTGAATGTCTCCTCAAAATGGATTTCAAATTTTGACGTGCCATCTTTATTGACAATCATGAAGTCCCAATACGATGTCTATTTTGGAGTTTAATATAATAATATATGTCATATTTGGGTGCCAGTATCTGATCCCAAGATGTTGAAGAAAAACTCTTGAGGGCTTAACCAACTTGGCTAAGAGAAGACTGGCCTTCCTGAAGTTGTTATTAGTAATCTTCCACTTGGATTGTATTTTATGCTAAGGTGTTACTATTTATTATTATATGTCAAAGGAAATATAATCCACTATCTAATATGTGAGACGATTCAAAAGACTGTAAGCCCATTTTTTCATTCTGCGTGATTGTTACTATTTAGCATTACCTTCTTTTTTTTTTTTTTTTTTTTTAATTTCTATTTTGAGCTAACAATTTCAATCTGGTTTATTTATATAAATTTCGTAACAGAGATTAACTTCAAAGATGTACTCCATTGAAAATGATGCATATTCTGGATTTCTTGACCTGAACACTGGAGGACATAAGTATCACCTGATGATGACTGGGTAGAGTCTGGAAAAGGGCCAGCTTAGAAAAGAAATTCTAAAACCAGTAGCCATTCAAGCGTTGATACTCATCCATTGGATACCATTGATTCAGAAGTTTCAAAACAGAGGCCTTACACGAGGGAAATGTGGCTGCGATGGGGAAAACTGCGTCGAGGGTGTGCTGCTCTTGTAGTAGACAATCTTCTTGCAAGACAAAGAAATGTGAATGCCGAGCAAATGGGGGCGTTTGTGGATGTCCTGTGGCTGTGTTCCCACTAGGTGCAGCAATAGAGAAACTGGTTCAATCAGGGAGTCAGATGAGTTGTCTCGATCAGAGATGGCTGAAGGGATTGGGAACAGCTCAGATAGTGATGAAAATGAGAAGAGCCGCATTCTTGCTTCTCATGGCGCAATGCTACTTCAGAGTGCACTAGTTGAGAAGCCAGCTGAGACAGATGATAATTGTGGGCCAAAAAAGAAGCCTTTTTAAAAACCTTTCTAAAGTCATGTTTTTTTATAAATAAAAAAAATGATGTGCGATGGAAATGTCAATGCACGCTTTTAATTGAAAAGGTTCCACATACTAAGATTGTTCCACCACCATGTCAGTAAAGCCACTCACAATTCACATGCATAATTGTGCCAAAAAAAGTGAAAAATCCAAGTAGAAAGAAAGCATTGGTTGGATACCATTACCAAATTCCATATCTTAATGCTTTTACTGGAAAGGAATATATTACAAAGCAGAGTTGCTGACAAGATTTAGCCACATACGGCACCATCTCATTCAAAGTAATTTCTTATTGTCCGTACATAGTCTTGCTGATCTTTCATCATCATTGAGATTGCAAAGTGCCATAATTAATCTCATTCACAAGCATTGCTAATTGCGATGGTAAATTTTGACACGAAACCAGAACCCAAAGAGCTTGTCGCTGCACAAGTCAATGCAGCTATCCACAACTTCATAGTACCTCCGTCGCCAGTTCCTACTGAGAATGAGAGGAGCAATGACAGACCAAAATCCCAGCACATAACAAATAGCCACACATGAGTTAAAAACAAGTCACTATCATCAATTCCTTGTTTATCCTCTTTGCCTTGCTGATCATCATGTTGTGGTGGATTCTCAGATGAACAATTTTCTTTCAATGGCAACCCACAGAGTCCAGGATTTCCCACATAACTAGTCTCACTGAAAGTAGAAAATTGTTTCTCATATGGGATTCTACCAGAGAAATAATTAAATGCAACACTGAAAGTTGTAATGAAATGAAGTTGGACTATTTGAGGAGGGAGTGTCCCGGCTAGACGATTATGAGAAAGATCCAAACTCTCCAAATTTTCCAAGTTTTGAAAGGATTCAGGAAAATGACCCACTAGAACATTATGAGAAAAGTTTATTGAGCGAAGCATTATGAGTTCTCCCATTGATGATGGAATCTCACCTGATAACTGGTTGGAAGAGAGGTCGATTCCAGTCATTAGGGAAAGAGGAGCTCCTTCAAAAGAAAGTGAATTGCCTTTTGTTTCGAAAGGAACTTTGACACCATAGGAAATCGCAATTTGATAAAGGTGTATCCCATTTTGATAAGAAATTTTAGTTTCTTTCTTCCATGCAGTGATGTTGCTGAGGCAAGATGGCAAGACTCCTGACAGACGATTAGCAGATATATCCAAAATGCTCAAATTTTGCATCTGACATAACGACACTGGAATTTCCCCGTGGAAAATATTTCTAGCTAAGATAAGTGCTGTCAGATTTGGAAAAGCAGAAAACCAATTGGGAAGATTGCCGGACAAATTATTCCCACTAACGTCTAGAACCACTAGATTTGTCATATTTACCATGCCAGTTGGGATGGTTCCAGTGAAGCCATTGTTCTGAAGATGCAAGTATACAAGATTTGTCATATCTGAGAACCTCGGCATAATCTCCCCATGGAAATTGTTGCTCGATAGGATCAAATCTTTTAATGAAGTGTTATTCTGCGTTAACCTTTGTGGAATCTGTCCTCGCAAGGTATTGTGAGACAGGTCTAATAGCACTAGATATGACATATTGCCAAACGAGGGAGGAATGGTGCCTTCAAGTGCATTTTGGGACATGTTCAAAATCTCTAATAGGGGAAATAACTTATCGATGTTATTGGGAATCTGCCCATCAATGCGATTGTCTGAGATATCAAGCAGTGAAAGAATCGAGGCTTGAATCTGAGAAGATACCAGCAATTGACCACTTAATAAGTTTCCCCTCAAGAAAAGTATGTAAAGTTGGGTGTTATTGTATAGCAGCCAGGAGGGGACAGTACCTTGAAGAGAATTATAGGACAAATCAACAAACCCTAATTCATGTTGATTGGAAATGAAGCTAGGAATGATGTGACCACTATGTGCATTTAGATTGCAGTTACTCAACATCAAGAATTCTAGTTGGAAGGATGGAATCCAAGTTGAAGACTCAGTCTCAACCTCTAACCCAAAATTGTATGAAAGATCAATTGTTAGGAGATTGGAAAGGTTAGCAAACACTGAGAATGAGAGTATTCCATCAAAGCTATTATCTAAGAGACGAAGTTCCATGAGTGAAGTCAAGTTGCTAAAGAAGAAAGAAGGGAAGCTTCCATTAAATTGGTTCTGAGACAGATCTAGAAACGTTAAGAACTTCATTTGACCAAAAGATGGAGGAATTCCACCTTGCAATTGGTTTTGCGAAAGATCCAACACTCGCAAGTTCCGGAGCTCACAATTCCCTGCAAAAATGTGAAATAGCTGAATTTGGGTGAAGCATACAGTCTGTATCAAACGTAGTAGAATGGGCATATATTTTTCTCAACATGAGAAAAAATAAAATATCTGCATATTGCACACTAGGGTTTGATTGAAGTGGAGCGTATTATAATTTATAAACATCGTAAATCAGGGCACTTGTCCCAAGTATTTTCCTCTTTCTTTCCTTTTATTCTATTTTTTAAAACTTTTAGGGTAGATTACAAAATTGTTATTCTACTCGAACAGCGGTTGCAAATCCGACATAAGTATTTAACGCAAATAAGGGAAGAAAGAAAGTGATGCCCCTTTTGATTTTTTTATCCTTTTGTGTATATTAGCAAAAAACACATACAAACACTGAAAGATTAAATTTTAAAAAAAAAAAAAAAATCATTGAATTTGATGTCATTTGAGCTGAACCTTCTTGGAAAGAATGAATAATCGGCTCTAATGCTTATTGAAGAATCACTGGACCTTAATATAGATCACATCACTAGAGATGCTCTAAGCGGGTAGCGAAGTTTGAAAGCAAAAGTGTCCCTGAGGGTCATATCTCGCCCACACAAGGCATTCAACAAGGTGATCCTTTGTCTCCCTACTTGTTCATTCTTTGCGTAGAATGTTTGATTGGAAATTTGGCCAAGCTATCTACTATTCCCAAATTTGATGTTTGAATCAAATTTTGTAATGGTGGAGATATTGTGGCTTCTCTTATGTTTGTAGATGATTGAATGTTTGCAAAGGCATCCCATAGGCATGCATTAATATCAAATCTGTGTTAGAGCGATAATGTTCTATTTTTGGTCAATTAGTTAATTTGCATAAATCTAATTTTTATGTTTCTGGACAGAAGCAGAAAAAGGAATCCTAGCTCTTGATTAAATATTCCACGTTCTAACAATCTTAGCAAATATTTAGGATGTCCTGTCATCAAAGATAGGATTAAAAGAGATATTTTTAAAGATATCACAGACAAAGTGTCAACCAAATTGCAATCCTGGTCTTCTAAATTTTTGTCTCATTCAAGTAAAATATCTTAAGCATTCTAACTTTTTTATTCTCGTGCAAGTACTGTAATACCCTGAATATTTATTAATTAATTTTACGTGTATATTTAGTGGAATTGTACACAGAAGGATAATTTTAAATATTTTTTTAGATTAGTTGGATGTTGGGAGACATTGCATTAAAATGTTTTGAATAGAGAAGATGTTAAATTGTGATATATATATATAATATATATATATATATATATATAACCGGTTGTGAAGGAAACAAAAGAAAAGAAAGGACAAGAGAAGGTAAGAAAAGCCAAGGGAAATAAAGAAGAAGAAGAATTGGCCGGTTGTTTTTGGGGGAGTGAATAAAAAAGTCAAAGATAATTAATGGGTAGGTGAGAAGAGAAGAAAAAGAAGAAGAAATAAAGGATGAAAGAGAAACAGGAGATGGGAACGGGAGAAAAGAAGGGAGAAAGAGAGAAGGAGGCAAAGAAATAAAAGGAGTAGAATAGAAGAAAGAAGAAAAAGAGGATAGAAAAGTCAAAAGAAGAAATAAAAAAAAAAAGAAAAGTAGCTAGTGGCATGGGAACATAGGAAAAGAAGGAAGAAAAGAAAAAAAGTGGGAGGTAGGTGTAGAATAAAGAAAAGAAGAAATGATGAAGAGAGAGAGAGAGAAGGAGAAAAGGACGGAAGAGAAGAAATAAATAGAGAAGAGAAGGAAAGAAATAAGAAAGGAAGGAAGGGAGAAGCCAAGAGAGGCAGTGGCCGGACGGCCCATCGGTCGGAGCATGGGAAGTTTTAATCCGACTTATTTTATTCACTTATTTTGAGGTAGGGGGTTTAATTCTTGTATGGTAAATGATGATTATTTTGAAGCATATGTTAAGATTTGATTTATGTAAGGTGATAATTCTTGATGGTGATATATTTGAGGTTTATGGTGGTTGATTTCATAGAGATTATATTTGAGGTTTATGATTTGGAGTTCGTATTATTTGATTAATTTATATATTATTTTGAATATATAAATGCTTGTATGTGATTTTAAAACATTATTTATTGTATAGGAATTTGATTTCCTACTGGGCAGTTGTTCGCTCACCCCAATATATTTTCAGGTGATAATTGTTGGCGGCACGTAGTAGAATTGGGGTCGAGATTTGGAGAAGTTATCACGTACATTTATTTTTATTTAAAGCTGATGAAATTTTATTCATTTGGTTGGCCAATGTATATTGATGATGAGTTTTGGGTTAACCATGGCTACCCGCAGCTGCGCAATACTCTGTATTTTGAAAGGAATGTATTTTTGAAAATATTGATTTGTATGGAGCTCATAAAAAAAAAAATTGTACGTGTTGAGGTTTATAAATTTTGGGGCGTTACAATTTGGTATCAGAGCTAAGGACGACTCTGACTTTTGGATGGGAGATGATGTGGCAATAGTCCCAATAGGACCAACAGTCTCAATAGGCCCAAGATGGGTGAGGGTGAGGGTGAGGTTGAGTGAACCAACAGTCCCAACAGTCCCAATAGGCTCAATAGGGTGAGGGTGAGGTTGAGGGATGAGTCACATATTTCACATCAAAAGCGGACAAGTCCAAGATCTGGGAAAAGTGAAGGTATTGTTTTGTTATGAAGGTATTGTTTTGTTATGAGATGGCATGGTTAAGTTAGTACGTACCGCGTGTGGTACTATGGTTTATTTGAAATTCTTGATGAAAAAAATACAATACCTATTTTAGAAAAAAAAAAATTGTTTTCTTGAGAATGGAAAATTTTTGTTTGATTTATGAGCTCTTTTAAAAATCAGAGTTTTGCAGCGGAAGCGTAGTGGTATAACCAATAAGTATTTGAACTGAGGCTATTCAAATTTCGAGGACGAAATTTATTTTAAGGGTGGTGGAATGTAATACCCTGAATATTTATTAATTAATTTTACGTGTATATTTAGTGGAATTGTACACAGAAGGATAATTTTAAATATTTTTTTAGATTAGTTGGATGTTGGGAGACATTGCATTAAAATGTTTTGAATAGAGAAGATGTTAAATTGTGATATATATATATATAATATATATATATATATATATAACCGGTTGTGAAGGAAACAAAAGAAAAGAAAGGACAAGAGAAGGTAAGAAAAGCCAAGGGAAATAAAGAAGAAGAAGAATTGGCCGGTTGTTTTTGGGGGAGTGAATAAAAAAGTCAAAGATAATTAATGGGTAGGTGAGAAGAGAAGAAAAAGAAGAAGAAATAAAGGATGAAAGAGAAACAGGAGATGGGAACGGGAGAAAAGAAGGGAGAAAGAGAGAAGGAGGCAAAGAAATAAAAGGAGTAGAATAGAAGAAAGAAGAAAAAGAGGATAGAAAAGTCAAAAGAAGAAATAAAAAAAAAAAGAAAAGTAGCTAGTGGCATGGGAACATAGGAAAAGAAGGAAGAAAAGAAAAAAAGTGGGAGGTAGGTGTAGAATAAAGAAAAGAAGAAATGATGAAGAGAGAGAGAGAGAAGGAGAAAAGGACGGAAGAGAAGAAATAAATAGAGAAGAGAAGGAAAGAAATAAGAAAGGAAGGAAGGGAGAAGCCAAGAGAGGCAGTGGCCGGACGGCCCATCGGTCGGAGCATGGGAAGTTTTAATCCGACTTATTTTATTCACTTATTTTTGAGGTAGGGGGTTTAATTCTTGTATGGTAAATGATGATTATTTTGAAGCATATGTTAAGATTTGATTTATGTAAGGTGATAATTCTTGATGGTGATATATTTGAGGTTTATGGTGGTTGATTTCATAGAGATTATATTTGAGGTTTATGATTTGGAGTTCGTATTATTTGATTAATTTATATATTATTTTGAATATATAAATGCTTGTATGTGATTTTAAAACATTATTTATTGTATAGGAATTTGATTTCCTACTGGGCAGTTGTTCGCTCACCCCAATATATTTTCAGGTGATAATTGTTGGCGGCACGTAGTAGAATTGGGGTCGAGATTTGGAGAAGTTATCACGTACATTTATTTTTATTTAAAGCTGATGAAATTTTATTCATTTGGTTGGCCAATGTATATTGATGATGAGTTTTGGGTTAACCATGGCTACCCGCAGCTGCGCAATACTCTGTATTTTGAAAGGAATGTATTTTTGAAAATATTGATTTGTATGGAGCTCATAAAAAAAAAAATTGTACGTGTTGAGGTTTATAAATTTTGGGGCGTTACAAGTACCAAGTCATATGGAATATGGAAAGCTATCCTTGGTCAAAGACATCTCATCAAAAAGGGCCTTCGTTGGATATATTATAGGTAATTGTAAGATAGTGTCCTTCTAGAAAGATAATTGGGTTTTATGATTATCCATTTATTAATATTACTGATCAAAATGATAGATATCGCATTGATGAGAATATAAAGGTTTGTCAATTTATTGACTCTAACTTGCATTCTTGGAGGATTGATAGTCTTATGGAAATTCTTCCTTTCAACATTGTTCAAGATATTTCAAGTATCCTCTTGCCATTTAATGATATTGAGGATACATTTTGTTGGGGTTATTTTGGTAATGGTAACTTTTCAGTTAAATCTGTTACTTGGCTCAATAATGGGAAGAACGTGACCCCTCATTCTCATACAAAATTGTTAAATTGGATGTGGAATCGTAAGCTCCTTCCTAGAATTCAGTTCTTTAATTATGTGGCTTTTAATTAGAAATAGTCTCCCAACTAAGGATTTGCTTTGGGCTCAAAGTAACGATATTCCATTTGATTGTGTTTTTTGTGGATCTGAGAATGAGATCATTTGTTTAAAAAATTGTAGTTTTTCAAAGACTATTTGCTACTTGGTTATAAGTTATTGCCCCACCCCTAATTTTTTGGAAGGCGGGTTGATTGTTTACGGGTTAATTGTGGATATATATTACATTGATAAATTTAAACATTATTTTGAAAAAATTGCTGTTCTATTATGGTATATTTGGAATCATCGAAATCAAGTAGTCTTCAATGGTCAAGTCCCCAATCTTACCCATGTTCTTCATATAGCTTCATCTTATTTTAATGATATTTTTAGATGGTATTATATATACCGACAACTTGTTTGAAGGTATTTGTATATATCCTTCTTTTGGTGGTGTTAAAAAGCAGTGCAGGTTCATTCATTGGATTCCTCCTTCAAATAGGGTAAAAATAAAGTTTTATGGCTCACGTATTCATTCGAGAAAATTGAGAACCGGTGGTTTAGTTATAAGGAATCATTGGGGTCATCTTATTGCAACTTTTACTATCAATTTTCATAATGCTTTTGTTTTGGTAGCTGAGTGTATGGCTCTTCAGAATGGTCTTCTTTATGCTTAAAAAAAAGGTTTTAATAAGGTCTAGATAGAAGGTGATTCACATAAAATTATTCAAATTTATAATATTCCATGACAAGCCGTGAAGTTGATCCAAGATATTGATCTACTTTCTAGGAATTTTGAAGAGATTTCATTTTATCATGTTTATTGTCAAGTCAATTGTGCTGCAGATTTTGTTGCGAATTTTGGACATTCTTCTTGTGATTATTGTATTTGGGAAGATAATTTTCCTAGGACTCTTTAGAATATTTGTTAGGAAGAGATATATATGGTGTATCTTTTCCACGATGTGATAATTCTTTTTAGTAATGAATTTAATTTCTTTTATTGAAAAAAAAAAAAAAAAAGTCCTTTACTACCCAACAAGGAACACACCAACATCATAAGCGGTTCCGATTTTGTTAGACTTTGTCATTATGACTGCATACATGGACGAAGGCAGATTCAAATGAAGTGGTGGCTGCCACCTCCTCTGATTTTTTTCCTATTTTAAAATCTTTTTTTTGATTAGAAATTTAGATTTGCTTCACCTAAATTTTTTTTAAGCCTTCTTTTCCACCTCTCTCATTTTTTTTTTTTTTTTTCCTTCATTTAAAACCCCAATCCACTCCTCAAACCCCCAATCCCTCGTTGATGACAATTGTAAATATAGGAACTTGAAATATGGTTTATCAAATATTAATGGTTTATAAATTTTGTAATATTTTCTATCTTAAAATAACAAGAAAAAAGAAAAAACCAACTAAAGCATTTTTCGTTTTTTTTATAAATATTAACAATCAACCAAAGTTCGTACTTCTAAAGTAAATTCTTAACATCGTCTCTAATCGTATAAGAATATGTATGGACTTTCACCTCTATAAGTCCACGCTCGTGTACTTATGCCAATTTCCCCTATAAAATTACAAATACATGATACAATATTACAATTGGCCAAACATGGTAAGAGGCCAGAATTCCCATTCCTGACATGCACTCCCACAATTGGAAGCTAGTGGCACTCATTACTGTTGTCCAATATCAAAAGAATATATTGCAAACTGTCGATACTAACTGTACCTTTCACCATAATGATGAAAATGTATTCCTTGTACTTTTGGGATGCCAACTATACTATTTATAGAAAATGGTGTACTTTTAGATAGATACTTAAATGATGTATAAGGTGAAGTACTAAACATGCTTAGTAGTTTTTAAGACAAAAGAAAAAGGGTGGCGCTATTTCCACAACAGGAAACATTCCAGCCACAACTCCCAAACTGAATGGACTGTTTTGTTATATTGGGGGTCTTTTTATTTTTAATGAGATTTTAGGGTTAATTTTGTTATTTCAAGTATTATTCTCCTGATTAAGGGCAGTCTTGAGATTTTTGTAGGTTTTATGCTTGACATTATCTATTTCCGTTATTTTGACTAACGGTTAATGGATGGGAGGGGAGGTGAGTGTTAAATTCATTAAACCACAGAGGTGGTGAATGTAATTTTTTAGATGTCAGGGAAGTCAGTGTCATTTCGTTAAACCTCTGGGAGATCATTGTAATTTTTCCAAACTTAAAATATTTTAATTGATAATCACAAAATATTCATTGAAATTACTCTCTAACTTATATTTTCTAGTTAATAAGTTATATTTAATTTGGTGTGTTTTAAGTTTTTTTAATTTATTGCAGATCTAATGAGTTTATACCAAAAAGATGATAATTGAGTTTATTTAAGCTAATGGATGCAATTTGGAATGGGACCCAAGAATGGCAAAGAGATTTTGATTGTGAATTCTTATAAAGATCCGTCGACCCAAATTAATTGAGATGGAGCTCACTTCACCAAGGCTATACGGCAGATGCGACACGTGATAAAGGGTGCAGCTGAAGTGAAAGAAAAATTAAATTAAATTAAAAAAGGAGAAGTGGGCGGCATAGGAAGGTGGAACAGCCATACAAAAAGAAAAGTAAAAAAAATGGAGGGAATGGGAAACGTGGGAAGTTTCCAGGAACAAAAAGAGAAAAGGAGAAAAAGGGAGAATGAAAAAATCAAAGTTTGATTTTTAAAACAATGGTGCGTACCCCATTTGTTTTGTTTGTTTGTAAAAAAATCTCTAAAAGTTTGATTTAAGAGAATAAGAAAATAATAGGGAATGGGACCTGAGAATGGAGAGAGAGAAGGGAATGGAACGGCCATATTTTTAAAAAAAAAAAAAAAAAATGAGAAGGAATGCACGAGGGGAGATTGCACCAAGAAGTGTACAGCCAAGTAGGGATGTGCAAAAAACCGTCCAATCCGCCAAACCAAACCAATCTGCTTCATTCCGCACCGACCCAAGCGGTTTGAGAAAATAAGCGGATTGGTTTGGGTGGGTTGAGTAATAAATTTGGCGGATCAGTTTGGTTGGTGGGTTGAACTTTGTCAAACCGCCAATAAACCAACCCAACCCGCTTTTAATATATATATATATATATACACACACACACACACACACACAATATATACACAATATATACACTTTTTACAAGAACATGTTAAGTCATTATAGTTTTTTTTTTTTTTAAAACTTCTTGTTGCTTGATCTATAATTATTTTGTGAGATTTGATATTATAGAATGTTAAATGATTTGTCTTTTTTTACCAAAAAAAAAAGAAAAAAGTTTGTCTCTAAACATTTTTACTAAGAAATCAACAAACCATCATCATAAAGATTATAAAAGTATATATTTTGGCCATTTGACAATTCTCATAAAATTTATGAAAGGGAATAATACAATCCGCCCAATCCGCCCAAACCGTTGGTTCAAAACCGCTAAAAGAAATCAACCAATCCACCGATTTTTAAGACCAACGGTTTGGCGATGGGTTGAAAATTTTACAAATCGCCCTTGACGGGTTGGTTGGTAATTTTTCTCTTAACCGCTCTAAACCGATCCGCGCACACCCCTACAGCTAAGGGAGCACGCGGGGGATTGGAATGCAGAAAAAAAGAAGTGGGATGGTCACTAGGGAAATGGGGCGGCATAATAAATTAAGAAAAATGAATCCCTTGTCGCTCGCCAACTCAAGAGAAGTACGTGGAAGATGGGCAGATGCCTATAAATACCAGGGGATTAAACACAAATGGGGAGTCGGAGTATTAGGAGTAGGAGTTAGAAGGGTGTACAGGGTGGATTCCAACCAGTTAGTCTTTGTCTTATGGTGTAAATGAAATCCTAATTAAGTAATGTGTATTTTATTTTAGTGTATTTTGGATTGATTATTGTGTGTATGAGGATTGCATAACTAAGAGGATTGTATGATACAATCGGTTTTAGTGTTTTATTTCAAATTGTGTTTAATTTTTATGATTTTTAATACAATAGTTATGTAATGGTTTTCATTGTACATATATTTGGAGGTTAAAATAATTCATGCCTAAATAAGACGGGTCGTGCCACAAATTAGTTTAAAATAGAGTAGGTAAGACGGTTCGTGCTATATCAAAGATGAGTCATGCTCGATTTACAAATATATTAATATTTCTTGATGACGTGATCGGGCTTGTAGCTGCAATGAGTCCTACTCATGCCAAATAATGAATTTTTGAAACATAATACAATAAAATCATTTTTACAAGATTATTGGTGGATTCGAGATCCTAAACATTCTTTTTATTATTTTTAGTTAGTAGATTTTAAAACCACAAATTCATTCTTTGTGAATTATTTTAGAAATCAATTTTCAAAATTAAAAATAATCTTAGTATAATCCCTTTGGATTCGACACCCATACTACCATTATACTCAAATTTTATGTTCTACGGGTTATTTGATTTTGACACAATCAGTGATCAAGCTTGACTTAATTAGTAGAAATTAATAAATCTTGGGCTTTATTATTAGGCAACTTTTCTTTCTTTTCTTTTTTTAAATTTTTGATAAGTTATTAGGCAACTTATTACAATGGAAACTTAAGAGGAAACTTAGGAGTTAGGAAGGCATGAAACTATGAAAGAACTTCAACACTATCTCAAAATGAAAAAATGCATAGATATGGAAAAAAATTAACAGTACCTGAAAACAAACTTGATGAGTCCTTCAGATTATTTGCCGACAAGTACAAGCTTTCCAACAATGGGAGGTTATGAAATAGGCAGAATGGCAAGCTTTCATCATCAAGATGGTTATCACTTAAGTCCAAAAATTTAAGATTCTTCAATCCACATAATGCTGCAAAACACAAACACAAATAATGACATTTTGATCATTGTGGGGAAAAAAACAGCGGTATATTTACGAGTAGAATGATGTGAAAAGGTTGAGAAGCCTGTAGCAAATTTGGAAACAAGGTTGGACAATAATTTGGAAAACAAAAAATATGAAAAGACTGGCATGTGTTTAGGAAATATGGAACGAGACGTGGTCATATATCGTTGTTCTGGAACTGGCTCGATTCATGTATAGGTGAATGGCTTAAAATTCTAATTGTCTAAGGATTCCATTCATGTTTTTTTATCCTTTATGCCCACTAATGAAGAACACCCAAAATAATAAATAACTTTTAAAAAAAGTAGAAGTGGTCACATTGTTTATGAATAATTCACATAATACTAGAAGGGAAGGGATTATGTAAGATAACATGATCTGATAAACTTAGTGCAAAGGCAATTATGTCTTCTCACAAAGTCACAATGCCACTAATAAGGGGTAGATCACATGCCTATGGGTCCATCCATGAGGGCTCGGTAGTCCACCCAGTAAGTGACCCAACCAACCCCCACCCAACCCCCCAAAAAAAAAAGGAAATAATTTTGAAGATCTTTCACAGGGCAAAGGATAGTCAAACAAGCAAAATGAAACTCATAATTTGATCATGTGTTTTTGAGCCTCTGAGTACAAAAAAAATTATATAATTCAACAAGAATGTTGGTATAGCTGACTTAAGTTAACAAAAAATAAAAATAAAAATAAAAAATCTAACAAAAGTTTCAAATTATACATGTACCAATTAAACCTAATTTTCATTTACCCTCCTCCATTTCTTTTTTGACAAAAGGAAGGAAAAGAAAAGAACTTTAGAATTTAAATGATTTTTTAAAAAAGAAAGGAGTTAGGATTCAAAAAGTTTTCCTCAATTCTCCCATAAACCAGAGTGTTAGCACGCATCTTCTCTCTCTCGTGTGGGTGCGTGGGTGTATTGGTATCTAATAAGCATTGCTTTTCAAACATTCAAATTTAGCCTTGACTAGGAAGTTTTATTTCCTCTTAATTAATCAATGCGAAAAACTAAATAAATGAAAGGAACGAGAATTTACCTTCTCCTATAACCCAACCGCCGATCTGGTTGCCAGTTAGATCCAGATATTCCAACTCCTTGAATTGAGAAATTATTGTGGCATTCGGATACCATATTCCAAGACTTTGTTCTCTTTCTCCGCCAAGAAAAATTTCAACAACATGTGAAGAATTAATGCCACAAGTGATACCAAACCACGCACAGTGATCGTCACCAACCCATTGGTGTATGAGAGCAGAGCCATTTGGATAATTAAGAGAGTCTCTGAGCTGCAACAGAGCTCTCCTCTCGTTCTCCTCCACCATCCCTTTACTACTACATCCACTCAAGCAGAGCACACTAAAGCACAAAAGCCTCATGACCGCACTTAAATCAGCTACTTCACGTAAACACAAAATGCCTTTCTTCCTCATCTTTGGAATACAAATTTTAATTACGAGGAATGAGAAGTTGTATAATTGCATGCAGAGAATGAATTGGTTTTGTGATTATACTCTCTCAATAATTACCTGCTCGCTACTCCCCTTTTTATTGCTCAAATTGCAAAGCTCCTCTTCCAATTCTATTCAAATGCAGACGTCACAAAAGCACTCAAGTCTTTGAAAAAAGATTATTGACGGGCCGCAAAAAAGAAAAAAAAAAAAAAAAAAAAAAAGCCACAATATATGAGGTCCCACCTAAAAAAACACAATTCCATTCAAACACGTCGACGACTGTCAGTTGTGCCTAGAAAGTAGAAACATCGGAGAGTGGAGACCCCACGCATAATTTGAGGTCCCACCTTAAATTAATTTTTTTGGAAATAGTCTGCCGATTCCAATTCAATTCAATGGTTAATTAGAAACATAGAATAAAATGCGTATGACCATTCCAATAGTCCGCCTCATCTTTCTTCATCGTTGAGACGACAAACCGTAACCAATTATTCTTATTACAAGCATTGCTTAATTGCAATGGAAATTTTTGACATGGAACCAAAATGCAGAGACCTTTTCCCTGCACAAATCAATATAGCTATCCACAATTTTATAGTACTTCTGCCGCCGGTTCTTAGTGAGAATCAACAGTTATAACATGAAAGCCAACGTTACAAAATAATTAGGCTCAATTAAACTTAGCTCATACTGGTCCTATGGTAATGAGAATAAACCCTCTAAAAACATCCACATATGCAGTTCATAAAATAATCCACGTGCGCCACATTACAATTCTTTGTATTTTCTTTTGAGTTGGTGTGGGTCAATGCTATTCAATTCTTTGTCCCAGTGGTGGAGTTAGAATTTTTTTCTAACAGGGTCGACTTTTATTTGTATGTTTGTGTTTTTTTTCTCACTATATAAATTAAAGAAGGGGAGGTTATTGTCACTACAAAAATTCCTTTGCATCCCACTTAGTTGATATTTTTTAAGGTTTTATGAAAAATATAAAAGATTTTCGTGAAAACTAACCGTAATATATACTAAAAAACATCATTTTGAACAACTTTGTAAAAAATTTTTTTTTCAAAATCTATTGTTTAAGTGGATTTTTTCGCCATTTTTCATGAAACATTAGATATCCAAAAAGTTTACTTAAATTTGGAAAACTTTTATTTTATAAAATTGTTCAAAATGATGTCTTCTAATAAACAACGTGATTAGTTTTCATGAAACCTTTTTATATTTTTCATAAAATCTTAAAAGGCATAAACTAAACAGGGTGCAAAAAATTTTTTGTGGTAGTAGTAGCCCCTCATTAAAAAATCCTTTGATGTAACCTTCTATCAATTTTTTTTTTCCTAACAAACAATAACAAAAACAAAGAAAATTTTTTTAAATATAATAATTAATACAAAACATAAATATTCATTGATAGTAAGAGGGGTACAATTAGATTGATTAAACTTTTGTAATATAAAAGAGGTAAGAGTTATTTAGGAAAAAAAGAATAAAAGAGGGTTACAATTAGAAAATGTGAACAGGGTTAGATTTAAAAATACTAAAATTTTCATGTGGTAAAAAATATTTTTTAAATGGGTGAAAAGGGTTGGGTGTCACCTCTGGCACCCCTGCTTCCGCCCCTGCTCCGTCCCTCTCGCACACAAGTCTGAGTCAATGCATAGTCTTGGACAGAAACAGAGTTGGCCAAGGACTCGCTTGTCATAATGCTGACGAGGATTTGCACATGTGTGATAATGGAGAGATGGAAAAACCCTGTCACATGATGGACCGACCAACATAAAGTCGATGCATACAATTTTTTATTTTATTTTTTTATTTTGCTTTACAAGACCGACAAAGTGACAAGTCTTTGAAAAATAATTTTTATGGGATTGTCACATTAAAGCAAAGTTGATTGCACTAGAAAATCTCTAATATAACAGTGATATTGAAATATTATACAAGTTCTTTTTTAGGCACGCCAATGTCTAAGAGTAGACAGTGGTGCAGATAGAAAAATACGGTCAATTGACTATTGATAATGGCTTAAACTAGGAGAGGCATGATTCCCAAGACATTTTTCCTTTTTGACCTTGGAATTCTAGGCCTATTCACCCACAAAACCTATTCATCTCTTTGTTCAAAAATAGTGGTCCCTATCTAAACAATCCCAATGGGTTATCATTTACAAGGTTTCACCTAAAATTAATTTATTTAAATGATCACACTTGCCATTTGGTCTCAATTGAATGGTAAATTAGGAAGACAGAAATAATGTGGCTTGCATCATTTTCTTCTATAGTTAGGTTGGACCTACTTTCTAGAGAGAGAGAGAGGAAAAAAAAAAAAAAAAAAGAAGAGAGAAGAGACCTATCAATCAAGTGGTAAATTGGAAAAATTAGGAAGGATAATATTTGGCTACTTTAAAGTAGAGGAGGAGGAACCTCCACTCACCTTTCCCATGTGTCCAAAAAAATACAAGGAATTTTTAGTCATCAGAATTGAAGGACTTTTGGCCATAGCCACAAGTTACCAAGAGCTATGCGATCATCAACAGGTACAAACAACCTACTGAGAGAAAGGAATTCTAACCAGCCAGATGAATTTGTTACAAACTCAGCCAGTAAACGTTCGAACAATTTTAATAGAATGCTGTTTGGTTATCGGGCGAATGCAAGAAAAGCATATAATTACAATTTCAAGTTTTCAATGTACCCATGATATGAAATTTTGAAGTCTTGTTGGGACCAAGGACTTCAATTAATGTTGATATCGGTGGAGATACTACGGGTCCAAAATTAGAGACATTGAGAAAAATATTGAAATAAATGAAAATTTCAATACCGATTTAGGAAAAAAAAAACCGAAATTTGTAGTAAAATATGGAAATTTTCAATGAAAATTTAGAATATAATGAAATATGATGTAACAAACAAATTAGAATTAGAATATTGTAAATAAAATATGTATACGA
Source organism: Liquidambar formosana (assembly GCA_039720395.1). Taxonomy (NCBI): domain Eukaryota; kingdom Viridiplantae; phylum Streptophyta; class Magnoliopsida; order Saxifragales; family Altingiaceae; genus Liquidambar; species Liquidambar formosana. The sequence goes on from CM077833.1 coordinate 3,457,288, forward strand.
GACAGTCTATGTTGAAAGTATAGGAATAATGATGTGGTGTTCAGATTAGGTCTCTAGATCGATGTGACTAACCCAAATCCAATCTCAGAAGTTATAAAAAAATTCACCAGGAAATCCCAAAATTCACCAGCTAATTTTGTTGGTGCAAATAATTCTCTATTGGATGGAGGTGCATTCTACATATTCCATTCGGCTATTCAATTCTTTGTATTTTCTTTTGAGTTTGGTGTGGGACAATGCTATTCAACTCTTCGTCCCGCTCGCACACAAGTCTGAGTCAATGCATAGTCTTGGAAAATACTTTTTGGTAGGGGTGTTAATGGTTTAGGTTAAAATTGAGAATCAAACCAAACCAACCGGTTTGGTTTGGTTTTTTTGTCATTAGGTTTGGTTTTGGTTTTCATTTTTAAAAGACCAAACCAGACCGAAAAACCAAAAAAACCGAAAAATATATAATATATATATAATTTTATATATTATCTATATATATATATATATATATATATATATATATATATATATATATATATCAAACTTAAAGTTTGTAAATTTCCTATTCTAACAAGGGCATAATAGGAAATAGATTTAAAATAGTAGAAAACCCTAAATCTCTTAGTCAGCTTCGTCTCATTTTAAGTTTCTCATTGTTTTTCCTTTTTTAGATTGGCATGTATTAAACTAACTATTAATGTTGTGTGAGATATTGGATTGACATATGTCAATATGTTTCCATTTTCATACAATATTTAATTTTTTTTTTAGTTGCTAATGTAATGTTTTTATTAAAAATATTTTTATTTAGAGTTTGGTATATCATTTTTTTTATTTTCAATTATTTGTTGCTACTTGATAGGTTAAAACTGAAACTGAACTGAACCAAACCGAAATTTTTTTGTTTGATATGGTTTGGTTTTTTTATAATATGATTTGGTTTTGATTTGATAGAAACAAAACCGAAATATAATGATCTGGTTTGAAATCTACACTAAGATCCATCATTAATACCCCTACTTTTTGGACAGAAGCAGAGTCGCTCAAGGACTCCCTTCACATAATGCTGACGCACATATATTGTGTGATAATGGAGAGATGGAAAAACCCCCGAACAAGTCGGTCCGAACAACATATATTTTGTGGACCCCACCAATATGCCGATGATTTTCCCCATACGCGTCTCCTCTTTGAGTCATCGAGTCAATGCATACATTTTTTTTATTTTTTTTTATTTTACTATACAAGACTGACAAGCCAAAATAATTTTTATCCTACCATCACATTAAAGCAAAGTTGATTGTATAAGAAAATCTCTAATTTAATAGTGACATCCCGTATCATAAGTTAAAATAAAACAAAATCGAAATATTACACAAATTCTTTTCTAGGCACACCAATGTCAAGAGTAGACAATGGTACATATGGAAAAACACATCAATTGACTATTCGTAATGGCTTAAACTAGAAGAGGCACAATTCACAACACGTCCATTTAGCTGATAATTACTTAAACTAGGAAAGGCATTATTCACAAGACATTTTTATTTTTTGACAACATAAAGTTGGAATTCTCAGCCTACTCACCCACAAACCTATTCAAACTATTGGTAGTAGCTTAAACTAGAAGAGGCATGATTCACAACACGTCCATTCCATTGACTATTGGTAATGGCTTAAACTAGTAGAGGCGTGATTCACAAGACATTTTTTTTCTTTGACAACATAAAGTTGGAATTTTAGGCCTACTCACCCACAAACCTATTCAGACTATAGTTACGATGCAAAATTCGATCTTGAGACATCTGTTCAGGAATAATTAATGGTCCTTATCTAAACAATCTTGATGGGTTGTCATTTACAAGGTTTTATCAAAAATTTATTTATTTAAATGATCACACTTGCCATTTGGTCTCAATTGAATGGTTAATTAGGAAGACAAAAATAATGTGGCTTGCGTCATTTTCTCCTATGGTTATAGGTCGGACCTATTTTCTAAATAGGGAAAAGGAAAAGAAAAAATGAAAAGAAAAGAGAGAGACCTATCCATCAAGTGATAAATTAGGAAAGGATAATATTTGGCTACTTAAATTAAAGGAGGAGGAATCTCCACTCACCTTTCCCATGTGTCCAAAAAAAAAAAAAAAAAACAAGGGACTTTTGGCCATAAAGTTTAAAGGACTTTCGGCCATAGCTAGCCCAGGTTACCAAGGGCTATGCGATTATCAGCAAGTTCAAATAACAACCTTGTAAGAGAAAGGAATTCTGACTAGCTAGATGAATTTGTTACAAACCCAGCTAGCGAAGGTTCGAACAATTTTAGTAGAATGTTGTTTGGTTATTGAGCGAATGTAAGAAAAGTTTAAAATTACAATTTCAAGTTTTCAGTGTACTCATGATATGAAATTTCGAAGTCTTGTTGGGACCAAGGACTTCAATTAATGTTGATATCGGTGGAGATATTGTGGGTCCACAATTAGACATATATTGAGAACGACTGTATATGCCACCTAAGCAAGCACGTGACACCACGTGCATTTTCCATCAAGTTAAAGTGACGAATGTCATAGATTGTCACTCATTGAAAAATGATTTTTTAAATTGTCTCAAAATTGTGTAATTTCTAAGTTTATGGACTATATTAAAATTTGGGGCAAAATTAATGGTTTAAAAAGTTGAGGCCGGGAAAGGAAAAGTTTAAAAATGCTTTGAAAGAGGAATCTGTTTTTATAACGATTATCACTATTTTCCTGTTCTTTCCCTTTCTCTTTCTGAAATCCAAACAACGTATTAAGGGATCAATGCAAAAGAGATCTAGCTAGCTTTTTGGGATTGAAACATCCACGCAAAAATATTGAAAAATCGAAGTAGAAAGAAAGCGTTGGTTGGATACCATAATTACCAAATTCCGTACCTTAATTTTACCGGAGAGAAATATATTATAGAATAGCGTTGCTGACAGGATTTAGCCACATATGGCACCATCCCATTCAAAGTAATGCCTTATTGCCCATACATGGTCTTGCTGATCTTTCATCATCATTGAGATTGCAAAGTGCCATAATTAATCTCATTCACAGGCATTGCTAATTGCGATGGCAATTTTTGACACGAAACCAAAACCCAAAGAGCTTCTCGCTGCACAAAATAGGGTTCTCACGGGTTGGTTTGGGTCAGGTTTGGGGTTTATCCGCAACCCACCCACAACTCATCGGGTAAACTAAATTCCCACCCACATCCGCCCATATGATTGGACGGTTTTAACCCACAAACCATGCGGATTGGTGGGTGGATTGCGGGCGGATTAGCGGATTTAAGTTTAGATAGACCTTGCTTTACTTTTTAAAAATCCATCCATTCCATTTTGAATTTTTGAGGGCTTTCATACTGCATTTCAATTATTATAAATATTATTCTGGTCAAAACAAGCCATACAAATTACAAAATAACAATTAACTTGGGAAAAAAATAAAATTAAACAAGCATAAATATAAAAACAAAAAGCTAAAAGACTTCACAATGCAAAAAACTAATTTAATATTGGTAAGAGATAAGGTCATCCTCCATTTGCCATGTGTCCAATGTAATATGAAGAACCAATGAGATACTGCCACGTGTATAATCTAATAAAGTACAAAAATATGCGGGCGGGTGGGTTTTAGTCGGTTTTTATATTTCAAAACCACAACCACCCACGAAACCGCAAAAAAAGAAAATTCTAAACCGCTACCCGCCCACTCTATCGGTTGAAACTGCCCAATGCCTTCGGGTTGGGTCGGATTGGGTGGTTTTTGCGGGTCTAGCGGGTGAGTGAGCACCCCTAGCACAAATCAATGCAGCTATCCATAACTTCATAGTTCCTCCATCGCCAGTTCCTACTGAGAATGAGAGGAACAATGACAGACCAAAATCCCAACACATAACAAATAGCCACACATGAGAAGAAAAACAAGTCACTATCAACAATTCCTTTATCCCCTTTGCCTTGCCAATCATCTTTTTGCAGGTGGATTCTTAGATGACCAATTTTCTTTCAATGGCAACCCACAAAGTCCAGGATTTCCCACATAACTACTCTCATTGAAAGTAGAAAATTGTTTCTCATATGGGATTCTACCGGAGAAATTATTAAATGCTACATTGAAAGTGTAATGAAATGAAGTTGGACTATTTGAGGAGGGAGTGTCCCGGCTAGACCATTATGAGAAAGATCCAAACTCTCCAAAACTTTTAATGAAGTGTTATTCTGTGTTAACCTTTGTGGAATCTGTCCTCGCAAGGTATTGTAAGACAGGTCTAATAGCCCTAGATTTGACATATTGCCAAAAGAGGGAGGAATTGTGCCTTCAAGTGCATTTTGGGACATGTTCAAAATCATTAATTGGGGGAAATAACTTATCAATGTTATTGGGAATCTGCCTATCAATTAATCTGAAAGCCTCAAGGCTTGAATTTGAGAAGATACTGACAATTGACCACTTAATGAGTTTCCACTCAAGAAAAGTTGGGTGTTATTGTATAGCAGACAGGAGGGGACAGTACCTCGAAGAAAATTATAGGACGAATTAACAAATTCTAATTTATGTTGATTGAAAATGAAGCGAGGAATGATGTGACCACTGCGTGCGTTTAGCTTGCAGTTACTCAAGTCCAAGATTACTAGTTGGAAGGATGGAATTCAAGTTAGGGACTCGGTCTCGAACTCTAACCCAATGTTCGAAAGATTAATGTATTGGAGCTTGGAAAGGTTAGTAAACATTGAGAATGAGAGAATTCCATCAAAACTGTTATCAGAGATATAAAGTCTCGCAAGTGAAAGACTATTGAATTTTTATTAGGGTATCATTTATTGAGGTAAGCAGATGCTTCTTTTTCGAGTTTTTTTTTTGGTAAAATGGATGTTCATTCAAGGTTTGGGTTGAAACACCAACCAGATTCGCAAAAAGAAAATTACAAAGTCCCGTAAGGGGGGAGTCTAAAATAAGAAATTACAAGCAGTGTCATGTCCCATATTAGCTAAAAAAATCAGCACACTTGTTCCCCTCACGCAGAGTGTGTTGAACGGAGCAGTTCCAATTTTGGGCCAAAAGGGCTCTACAGTCATTAATAAGGCATGCATCCTGATGATTTTGGGTGGAGCCATTCCTAATCAGGTCCACTAAAATCTAGGAGTCATATTCTACAATTAGCTGAGTAATACCCATATCCCAAGCAAGTAACATTCCTTGACGAAGGGCCCATAGTTTTGCAGTTGTAATTGTGCAGGTGCCTGTATTGCCAACAAATCTCTTGCTCCAGTTGCCTTTGTCATCTTGAATGAGTCCCCCAGTGGCAGCTTGGGGTTTTTTTTTATTTATTTGTTTATGACTTCCCAAACAGTATAGTTTTGTGTGCTTACATTGATTTTTTTAAATTGGCAGATTTTGAGGAAGAAGTATTTGATCTACTTGACCCAAATCGCCCAACGTTCTCCAAAGGCGAAAGGGTCTCTCCAGCAAAGTCTGCAATACTCGCAAGAGTTCCTATTCAAATTAGGCCGGGAAACAGTGAATGGGGGGGGGGGGGTATAACACTTGCTAGCGTGATAGAGGCAGAAATGAGGACTATGGGTGCAAATCGGTCCGGGCTAGGGGTATATCTGGATTGGACTGAATTAATTTGGAGCCTAAAAAATTGGACTGGAGCCGGACCAAAAATTGTATTGGACCGTACTGACAAAAACAGTTCGATTCTTTTTTTTTTTTTTTTTTTTTTTTTTTTTGTTTTGTTTTTTTAAAGGTAATAACTTTATTGAAAGTATTATTATTTATTTAATAATACTTTTATATGGAGTATAATATATTACTATAAACATATAATCCATATAATATATATATATATAACGGAGGAATGGCTCCCCGTTGATGCCATGTGTCAATTTAAGAATTATTTTATTCATTTATTTATTTATTTTTTCAAATCACATGTTGAATCTATGAATAGTTAGAGGAAAAGGCAAAAATTACATTTTAGTGACCACTTGCCAATCTAATACCAAAAACAAGTTAATATTTGTCAACTTACTACAAGTTAACTGTATACTTATGTCAAAATAATTATCAATTTTCTTTGTTTCGTATTAAGTTGGGAAATAGTCATTAAAAAGTAACTTTTCCAAAAATAAAGTTACTTTTAGTGACTTTTGGAAGAATTACTTTTTAGTGATCAATTTCCAACTTAATACCAAAGAAAGAATATTATCTGCCAACTTGCTCCAAATTGATTGTATATGTGCTTCAATAGGACTACTAATGTTTCATGTTTAGTATTAAGTTGAGAAGTGATCACCAAAAGGTAAATTCTTTAACTTTTCTTCTTGTTTTTTGGGTTTTCATTGCTCTTTTTCACGCGGTATAGGTAAGTTGACACTTAGTGTACAATTTATATCTCTTTGTTTTTATGTAAGAGAATCGGAAAATCTACACTGTACAATGTTCAACCCAAATTTAGTAGATTATATCATATTTTTTCGTTTTCTTTATGCCTATTTTTCTCTACTTCCAAAAATTGAATGTATAAAATTATAAATAGTTATAGTAAAAAAGAGAGACAAAATAGAGGCCATGATGATTAAAAAAGAAAACGCGACATACTGGAATATGTATTAACATATCAAATTGCTTAGAAAACTATAATATATCAAATTGCTTAGAAAACTATAAAATGTTTAAAAAATTGTGCAAATACATTTTTTCCAAACGAGAGGTATCTTAAACCGTTAGGCCCAAACTAATCCCCATGATGCACAAACCACCCGCTAGTCAATGCATTCTGTAGTGAGAAAGCGAAGACACGAACTTGAGACCTATGATTTCTGAGCCGCGATTCTTTGCCATCTAAGCTACCATCGTGAGTGTGTATTATATATATATATATATATTTTCACAATATTTATTTTTACAAACCTCACCCGTGCAATGCATGCGTTATAAACTAGTTATATATATAATCACATCTATATATATATATATATATATTTTTTTTTTATAATTCGGGAATTTGATCCGGGCTGCGCTGGTTATAAAACCCCCTAAACTGCAAACCGGACAAAATTCATCGGTTCTTAAAAATTTGTCCTGAGAATTAGACCGGTTACTATTTGGACCAGACCAGACCGGACCGAATTGCATGGAACGGTCTGATTCTCAGGTCTACCTAAACCATTTTGCACCCCTAGTGAGGACAAAGGAAGAGATCGATGGCTCCTATCTATCGCGCGGTTCTTTATGTCGTGCTACTGGGAGCACTAACATGAATAGTCAATCAAGGTGCAAATATAAAAAATTTAATTATTTCCATTTAGCTTTCCTTCTCTGTTGAATCTTGCCCTTCATGTTATACTATATAATGTTCAACTTTGTTGCATATCTTCATGCAAATCGTGCTCGCAACATTCAAAATAAGGCAGTTGTAAGTTTTCTTTTGTAACATGATAATTTTTTCAAATTTTCAGTTGTTTTTTATTATCATTATTATTTTTTTTTGGTGTCATGTGTTTGTTTCTCATATTATTTCCTTGTCTATAGATCAATCGTGATCCAATGGCAGCCCAGATGCAAAATATGCGGAGTCAGATTGAGCAATTGCAGGCCGAGCTTCTATATTTTCGTGGTGATGCCAGTGTACCATTTGAGGAACTTCAGGTACATTAAGAGAAGTGTTAGCTTGTGTTCCTTAATCTTTCTTCTTCTTTTTTTCCCCATAAATGTTGGATCTATCTTTGTTTTTTCAGATTCTCAAGCATAAAATCTCCTTACTCGAAGCAAGTAATGGAGAGTTACAGCGGGAGCTTCAAGAATGCCGCTACACTTGCGAGCAACTAACAAAACGTGCTGTTGATGTTCAGGTTTGTTTTATTTAATTTAGTGGTTATAAAATGCTTCCATGATCTTCTTATAGGGCCTTTTCCACATGTAAGGTCAGGGAGCATCTTTATCCGGCAGATACGGTAAAGCAAAACTTATTTCCAAATCTATGGTAAATCGTGTTGGGCCAACACAATTTTGGCCCAATTTCTACACCCAGTTCACTCCGTATGGCAGCGTATTAGACACGTATTAGAGGCCCAAAATCGTGGTGGTCCAACACGATTTTGGCCCATTTTTATACCCCTCGTAAATGCAACGTAGGTGGGACCATAGGTGGATGTTCACGTAAATCGTGGTGGCCCAACACGATTTACCCCAAAATCGTGTTGGGCTAACACGATTTTAGGCCATTTCTCATACCGCGCCAGCCCGGAAAATAGAAATGCTAAAAGGAGAAAATCGTGTTGGCCCAACACGATTTTGGCTTAAATCGTGGTGGCCCAACACAATTTACCCCAAAATCGTGTTAGCCCAATACGATTTTTGTGTCCTGAAATTATTTATTTATTTATTTTTTTTAAGCCAACTCAACCCGCTCTCTCATTAGGAAGGGTTTGGGGTCCTAAAATATGATTTTCTCAAGCCAATCATTTCCATCAGTTTTTTTTTTTGAGAGCAACATCAGTATATAGATAATTCCGCACAGATCACTTGCTATCCAATCAGTTCAAAGTGAAGAAAATATTTCTCTACACATCATTTGCACTCTTGCAATAAGTTGTTTACCCTTTCTTTTTTTTTTTCAAAAAAAAAAAAAAAAACCAACATATTCATAATAGGTAAATAAATTAAAAAGAAGGGAAAAAAAAATGTGGGCGAGTCAACAATCGAATCGCCAATTCAGAAAAAATGACGACTGAAACGATATCTCGGCCTTTCTTATGCCTCACCGTTCTTCTCAATGAAGAGACACCAAACAACTGTCTCTCATTTTACTCATAGAACAGAGGTGTTTATGCAAAAATCATTCCAAACCCATAAGAGGATTTTTCTCAAAGCAGATGCTTGTGGGATTTCCATCACTTTGCTTTGCTAGACTACCTTCAAAATTATAGATTTTGGAGGCAGCTTGATCACGCTTACACCTTGTGGGGAAAAAAAGAAAAAGAAAGAAAAAAAGGCAACTTACGCGTTGTACTAACTAACATTTATCACAAACCATGACGACAAATAAGAAAATCAACCCACTGAGCCCAGCTGTGACTCTTTCCCTCCCCAAACAGAAAATTAGAAAATCAACTGGGACTTTTTAATTTTTATATTAATTTTAATTTTTTTTACGATATTTGACTATATTTTTCTCTTTTCTTGGATAATAAGGTTGAGGCAAGGTTTTTCTGCAGAGAAAAAATGATGAAATGGAACGGATTCTAGACCATATGATTTTGGTAGAAATGGGAAAAAAGAAAACTCCGCCCCAATGGAAAAATGAATCAAGTAGTTAACACCAAATGCTCAAAATTATTTGCCTACATAAAGATAAACATATCTTAAATTCTCCGTCATTTAATTATGTGGAGATTGATTTGGAGATTGATAAAGTCAAAACAATATCATCAAAAATTTATTGTTCTTTGAATAAGATACTACTTTCCCAACCATGTATGCCTTGACTCGGAAATAGTTATACTACTATATAAAGCCAATTCCCTTTGTAGTTGGACTACACATGAAAATACGATATAATGCCAATTCCCTTTGTTCATTAATAATGCTAGGTTAAAGTTAATGAAAGTCTTTGATTCAATTTATTTATATATATATATATATATATATATATATTTCTTTTTTTAAAAAAAAGGGATACTAAGGGTTCCAAATATTTGCTTTTTATTATTCCTTGTGTATTTTTTTAATTTTTTTTTTCCCTAATGTAGGAGAAGTCGAGGGATCACCAACTGCCAGGAAAGAACGTCTCGCATCAACGTCCAGCTGCGTATACAGGATAACCAAGTAAAGTTGCATTACAATCTCTTTTTCGATAAATTTTTTTTTTTTTTGGTATTTATTTCTTTCTTTAACCACTTACGAAAGGATCTTTAAAAGATGTCAAGTGAAATTTGAAAGCATCAATTACCTTAATACCCAAAAGCTAATACAAATGGACAAATAAGCAATTTTCAGGGATCCTAATATCCTCTATAAAGTGGGGGTGTTTTATCCTGTGTTTGTTTATACGGTGTATATTATTCAACCACAATTTCAGGTATTTTTATACTGGTTCCTTTGACAGTATAGTTGGAGTATAGCAAGGCCAGTGTAGTTAGAATATAGTAAGGCCAAAGTCGTGTTGGGTTAACACGGTTTTGCTAAAATCGTATTGGCCCAACACGATTTACGATAAAAGTAGGATTAAGTTTTCTTTCACTGTATATTTTGAAATAAGTTGAACACTAACCGTACAAATGGAACTGCCCCCTTCTTATATTGTTTTTAGGATCATTGTTTGAAAGCTAGTTGTAAGATTTTTCTTACCTCGAACTTTTGTCCCAGGTTGAAAAAGACCAACTGATTTTGAAAATCGAGTCAGCTCGAAACGGCAAATCTTGGGATGAGATCGACTCTAATTCAAATCAGGTTTGGGTGAATTGGTTCTTGTATTAGAATACATATTATATCATATTGTTGCAACCCTATGAGGAACTCAATTTTTTTTTTTCCTTGACCTAAGTCTAGAACATTTCACAGGATATTGTTTTAGTGAAAAACTATGTTTCGAAGATTCAAGAATTAGAAGGTGAAGTGTTACGCTTGCAGAGCTTGAATAGTTCAAAACGTGGTGGTGTTATGGATTGCTTCGACTTAGATGATGATGGTCTCCGCTCAAAAAATGCATATCTTTCGAGTCTTCATGAATTTTCATCTGTTTCTGATACAAAAAGTGGAGACGTTACAGGTAAGATCCATGAAGCTTTTTTTGGTAATGTTCTCTGTGTATTTTTTTATATATATATTTTTTAAATTAAAATATTTGTCTTATATAGATCATGTCTTGAAGGCTTGACTAAGTGTTAATGCTTTTAGTTGTTGGTTATGGCACTTAAAATCAAATCCTTCATTTTTGTTATGGACTTATGGTGCACGCATGTGTTTCAAAGCCATGCGATGCTATGTTGATACCTTATGGGTATGGGTTGGGTACATTAATAGTTAGGGAGAATTACAGATTAGTCGGGCTACGAGTAAATAATTATAAGTAGTAGTCATTCTTAGTTAAGTTAGAAGTCATTAATTAGGAAGTTAGCAGTAATTTGTATTGAACTGTAATTATTTTTCTCGTAGCCCGACTAATCTAAAGGAGGTAAGCAGTTGTTGATGTCCCAATTGTCAGTGACACTTATAGCTTGACTACTTTAACTATAGTCACATAGAAAAAAAGTTTTAGGTGGTAGAGATTTTAGCCATTAATTGCCAGTTTGTTGTTTTGATGGAGACTTACAGAAGATGGGAGAATTTTTTTGCCAAACACTTACTTGAATTTTTTTGGTTTGTTGCATTCAAACTAGATAGTGTCCTTCCTGCTTTGTTTTGGTGAAATTGCAAAGCAGGGTTCGCCAGATAGACCTTTTAAATCAGTTTATATGGCTTAATTTTGTTGTTTTTCTTATTATTATTATTTTTGGCTAAAGGCTTATTTTTTGTTATAGTCAATATCTAGTTCTCTAGCTTAGACACAAGATGTATAGAATATTTATGATTTTAAATTCAAGTAAGGGAGATGCTACCGAGGTCAAGTAGTTCTTTATTATTATTATTATTATGTTTTTATTCATAGGCCAAGTTTCGTTTTGTTAGGCATTTTGTAAATACATTGAAAATAGTTTCTCAACTTAATCATAGTTTGAGCAGGTACTCTCACACATTAAAATTTTTTAATAAGTCAAAAACACAAATTTAAGGGGAATAACTTAATGGAAGGAGATCAAACAAATACACTGTTTTTATCACATGCTTAAGTATCATCAGATGTTTATATATAGCTGGGTCACCTCAACTGTTAGATTGATAAACAGGTTGACAACATATCAGAAGTTGTTACTAGTAATCTTTCATTTGGATTGTATTTTATACTAAGGTGTTACTATTTACTCTTATATGTCCAAGGAAATGTAATCTACTATCTACTATAAGCCCATTTTTCATGCTGAATGTTATTATTTAGCATGACCTTTCTTTTCTTTTTCTTTTTAATTTCTATTTTGAGCTAACAATTTCAATCTGATTTATTTATATAAATTTCAAAGATGTGCTCTACTGAAAATGCTGCACATTCTGGCTTTCTTGACCTAAACACTGGAGGACATAAGTATCACCTGCGCAACAATAATAAGGTAGCAATCATCTCCACCTCCCCAACCCCAGCCCCTCTCCTCTTGTTCTTTCACATTTACACAGATACATTCACACACACACGCACATAAATTCAGCATCAATGGAAAAAAAATAATAGTTTCTGCATTTTTATGTCCGAAATGACACTTTATAGATTATATTCATTGCTAGTTTTTAATTAGTGGATGTTAGCCCAATATTGATCATGTTTCTTGTGGTTACTGTCTTAATACTGTAATTGACCTTAGGAACCCGGAGCTCTATGATTTTAATGGAGGATATGGATACATCTGACTCGGAACATTCTGACATGGGAGCAACTGATGATGACTGGGTAGAATCTGGAAAAAGGCCAGCTCGGAAAAGGAATTCTAAAACCGGAAGCCATTCAAGCATTGATACCCATCCATTGGATATCAGTGATTCAGAAAGTTTGAAAACAGAGGCCTCAGGTGAGGGAGGGAAATATAGCTGCAATGGGGAAAACTATGTAGAGGGTATGTTGCTCTTGTGGTAGACAATCTTTGTGCAAGACAAAGAAATGTGAATGCCGAGCAAATGGGGGTGTTTGTGGTGTGTCTTGTGGTTATGTTCCCACTAGGTGCAGCAATAGAGAAGCTGGTTCAATCATGGAGTCAGACGAGTTGCCACAATCAGAGATGGCTGAAGGAATTGGGAACAGTTCAGACAGTGATGAAAATGAGAAGAGCCGCATTCTTGTTTCTCATGGTGCAATGCTACTTCAGAGTGCACTAGTTGAGAAGCCAGCAGAGACAAATGATGATTGTGGGCCAAAAAGGAAGCCTTTATCTGACATTGGAAACAAACTGGTATAATTCACTTCCAAATTATCTTTCTAATTGAATAGTTTGTTTCCTGCTGGACAAATAACTGTTGAAATCTTCAAATGTGTTGCAATACCTTCTATGCAATTAGCCTCACAACAATTGTGTGCTTGCACGAGGCTCCATTTTATCATCACACTACCTTGTGATTTACTTGAAATTCATTTTGTACTTCATTTTTCTGCCTGATGTGCTAATAGTTAATTCCAACTCCTACAGGTTAAATCAAATGCTCTGCAGCCTAAAAAGAAAAAGAATTGGCGGAAATCAGTAGTTCAGCTTATTCCCGTAGCCCCACCTTCCTCGCAACCAGAAAACATTGAAATCCCAAAGAAACCAGAGAACAGTGTCATTGAAGCAGATATCCCTTTGAGGTTACCAAGGGCTATGCGATCATCAGCAGCTTCAAATAACAACCTCTTGAGAGAAAGGAATTCTGACCAGCCAGATGAATCTGTTATTAATAAGGAGGCTGAATCCCATGCTCCAAGAAGTCCTGTTAGGCAAGCAAGAACATCGGAAGAGAGAGAACTGTGGCCTTTAACTTTACAGTGATTCTTTGTTCTGCATTGGTGGATTCTACATATTTTTTTGGGCACGGGGATCTATATAACAAAGGAAATGTATTATGGCTAGTGTGAGGATTGATCAATCCTCTACCAATTAGGTTTCTGTGAATGATATGATCAGTTAGGTCCCTATTGTAATTTAAGTGAACAAACATTGACTGTGTTGACATCAGTTTGTTCTAATGCTGTTCCCATATACGACTTTTGTTGTATTGAATGCTATTGATTTTTTTTTTCCTCTTGGAAGTGCACTATCTATTGATATTAACAATGTGTTTGTGGTGAGTTTGGTTTCTGAAACACTCAATGGTGGAAGCAACTTGCCAGAAGAATGTCTCATCTTGCAGCCAAGCCCAACCTCCATCAATAGATGGTTCTCTTTAGAGCAATTCATTGGGAAAAAACAATCAAGTCATCCCCTTTGTTAATATGAATAGAAGTTCCTCTTAGATGGTCAAAACCTTGTAGCATCCATCCTTAAAATTTTCAGCAGACTCAGATTGATTTCAACCCATTCAAAAGCACCGTATTATAATTTAAAGCCAATTATGGAATAGACAAATGACTTTGGCAGACAGACTTCTTCATACCAAATCAGTCACGCATCTTGCAATTGACACTACGTTAAAATGTAGAATGCACAGTTAAAAGCTTGAAGGTATCTGTTGACTGATCTATAATTTAACAAAGATAAGATCCTAAACAAAGAAGAACAGCATTGCAGTAATTATGCAGCTGATTGACCACTAATAGCTGGAATCATCTTGAAAGTTCACCAAACTACATTTTTTGTAATTGAAAGGCAGAAAAATCATCTTGTTTATGGTGATACAAACCTACTGGCCCCATGTGTTCTATCCTCCTTACCTGCAGAGCCTCGTGCTATGTAGGTTAAATTTAAGGATGTTGTTCACGGTGGCTGTTAAACACTCATAATCTCTTTTGTAATGGCAAGCGTCCCAATGAAGTGGAATGCGTTAATACTCATTCATAAAAACCTTTTTAAAGTCATGTTTTTTTTTTTTTTTGAAAATATGATGTGCAACAGAAATTTCAATGCACGCTTTTAATTGAAAAGGTTCCACATACTAAGGTTGTTCCACCACGATGTCAGTAAAGGCACTCACAATTCACATGCATAATTGTGCCAAAAATAGTGAAAAATCCAGGTAGAAAGAAAGCATTGGTTGGATACCATTACCAAATTCCATATCTTAGTGCTTTTACTGGAAAGGAATATATTACAAAGCAGAGTTGCTGACAAGATTTAGCCCCATACGGCACCATCTCATTCATAGTAATGTCTTATTGTCCGTACATATTCTTGCTGATCTTTCACAGGCATTGCTAATTGTGACGGTAAATTTTGACACGAAACCAGAACCCAAAGAGCTTCTCGCTACATAAGTCAATGCAGCTATCGACAACTTTCGTAGTACCTCCATCGCCAGTTCCTAATGAGAATGAGAGAGCAATGACAGCCCAAAATCCCAGCACATAACAAACAGCCACACATGAGAAGAAAAACAAGTCACTATCATCAATTCCTGGTTTATCCTCTTTGCCTTGCTGATCATCATGTTGTGGTGGATTCTCAGATAAACAATTTTCTTTCATTGGCAATGGCAACCCACAGAGTCCAGGATTTCCCACATAACTAGTCTCATTGAAAGTAGAAAATTGTTTCTCATATGGGATTCTACCAGAGAAATTATTAAATGCAACACTGAAAGTTGTAATGAAATGAAGTTGGATTATTTGAGGAGGGAGTGTCCCAGCTAGATGATTATGAGAAAGATCCAAACTCTCCAAATTTTCCAAGTTTTGAAAGGATTCGGGAAAATGACCCACTAGAACATTATGAGAAAAGTTTATTGAGCGAAGCATTGTGAGTTCTCCCATTGATGATGGAATCTCACCTGATAACTGGTTTGAAGAGAGGTCGATTCCAGTCATGAAGGAAAGAGGAACACCTTCGAAAGAAAGTGAATTGCCTTTTGTTTCGAAAGAAACTTTGACTCTATAGGAAATCGCAGTTCTTCCTAAGAATATCCCATCAGGATAAGAAATTCTAGTTTCTTTCTTCCATGTAGTGATGTTGCTAAGGCAAGATGGCAAGACCCCTGACAGACGATTAGCAGATATATCCAAAATGCTTAAATTTTGCATCTGACATAACGACACTGGAATCTCCCCATGGAAAATATTTCTAGCTAAGATAAGTGCATTCAGATTGGGAAGAGCAGAAAACCAATTGGAAAGATTGCCGGACAAATGATTCCCACTAACGTCTAGAACCACTAGATTTGGCATATTTACCATGCCAGCTGGGCTGTTTCCAGTGAAGCCATTGTTCTGAAGATGCAAGTATACAAGATTTGTCATATCTGAGAACCTCGGCATAATCTCCCCATGGAAATTGTTGCTCGATAGGATCAGTACTTTTAACAAAGTGTTATTCTGTGTTAACCTTTGTGGAATCTGTCCTCGCAAGGTATTGTGAGACAGGTCTAATACCTCTAGATATGACATATTGCCAAACGAGGGAGGAATGGTGCCTTCAAGTGCATTTTGGGACATGTTCAAAATCTCTAATTGGGGAAATAACTTATCAAAGTTATTGGGGACAGTACCTTGAAGAAAATTATAGGACAAATCAACAAATCCTAATTTATGTTGATTGGAAATGAAGCTAGGAATGATGTGATCACTACGTGCGTTTTAGCTTACAGTTACTCAAGGCCAAGGCTTGTAGTTGGAAGGATGGAATCCAAGTTGAAGACTCGGTCTCAACCTCTAACTCATTGTTCGAAAGATAAATTCTTTGTAGATTGGAAAGGTTAGCAAACATTGAGAATGAGAGAATTCCATCAAAATTGTTATCTGAGAGAAAAAGTCTCTCGAGTGAAGTTAAGTTGCTAATAGAAGGGAAGCTTCCATTAATTTCGTTGTAAGACAGATCCAGAAACATCAAGGAATTCATTTGACCCAAACATGGATGAATTCCACCTTGCAATTGGTTGTAAGGCAGATACAACATTAGCAAGTTCCGGAGCTCACAAATCCCTGCAAATATATGAAATAGCTGAATTTGGGTGAAGCATGCAATCTACATCAAACGGGGTAGAATGGGCATATATTTTGCTCAACGTGACGAAAAATAAAATATCTGCATATTGCACACTAGGGTTTGACTGAAGTGGAGCATATTATAATTTATAAATATCGCAAATTAATCAGGGCACTTGTCCCAAGTATTTTCGTCTTTCTTGCCTTTTATTCTATTTTTTAAACTTTTAGGGTTAGATTACAAAAATGTTAGTCTACTCGAACAGCGATTGCAAATCTCCAACTCAACCTCCATTCGAATGACATATGTATATAACTGCAAATAAGGGAAGAAAGAAAGTGATTCCCCTTTTGATTTTTTAACCTTCTGTGTATATTAGCAAAAAACACATATGAACACTGAAAGATTAAATTTTAAAAAAAAATAAAAAATCATTGAATTTGATGTCATTCGAGTTGAACCTTGTTGGAACAACGAATAATCGGCTCTAATACTTACCCCTTAAGGCACCTCTAAGTGCGTCTGCAATGGTGTGCTATTACTATATTTTAGCAATAGCACACCTTATTGGTACTCTAATGGTGTGTTAAGAGTGGGCTAAACAATAGCAATAGTGAGCCCTTGTGCTATATTTGGTGTACCTTTGAACTAAAATAGCACAAAATTGGTTAAAAAAAGGAAAGAGATAGTAGTTGTGCAAAAAAAAATTATACATTGTGTCATTTGCACCATCATAGCACATTATGACAAATTAGAGCTTTTGTCACTGTAACATATGCTAAAATGGCAATAGCACAGGGAATATAGCTCACATTCACTAGAGATGCTCTAAGCAAGTAGCGAAGTTTGAAAGCAAGAGTGTCCTTGAGGGTCATATCTCACCCACACAAGGCGTATGACAAGGTGATCCTTTGTCTCCCTACTTGTTCATTCTTTGCGCAGAATGTTTGATTAGAAATTTGGCCAAGCTATCTACTTTTCCCAAATCTGATGTTTGAATCAAATTTTGTATGGTACCGGTGAAGATATTCTGGCTTCTCTTATGTTTGTAGATGATTGATCGAACCTTTGCAAAGGCATACCATAGGCATGCATTAATATCAAATCTGTCTTAGAGCAATAATGTTCTATTTTTGTTCAATTAGTTCATTTACATAAATCTAATTTTTATGTTTCTCAGTTTGTGGACAGAGGAAGAAAAAGGGATCTTAGCTCTTGGTTAAATATTCCATGTTCTAACAATCTTAGCAAATATTTAGGATGTCCTGTCATCAAAGATAGGATTAAAAGAGATATTTTTAAAGATATCACAGACAAAGTGTCAACCAAATTGCAATCCTGGTCTTCTAAATTTTTGTCTCGCGCAAGTAAAATATCTTAAGCATTCTAACTTTTTGATGCTCGTGCAAGGACCAAGTCATATGGAATATGGAAAGCTATCATTGGTCAAAGACATGTCATCAAAAAGGGCCTTCGTTGGATATATTATTGCAAGACGGTGTCGTCCTTGAAAGATAATTGGTTTTATGATTATCCATTTATTGATATTACTGATCAAAATGATACAAATCGCATTGATGAGAATATAAATGTTTGTCAATTTATTGACTCTAACTTACATTCTGGGAGGATTTATAGTCTCATGGAAATTCTTCCTATGGACATTGTTAGAGATATTTCAAGTATCCTCTTGCCATTTAATGATATTAAGGATACATTTTGTTGGGGCTATTTTGGTAATGGGAACTTTTCAGTTAAATCTGCTACTTGGCTCAATAATGGGAAAAACGTGACCCCTCATTCTCGTGCAAAATTGTTAAATTGGATGTGGAATTGTAAGCTCCTTCTTATAATTCAGTTCTTTAATTATGTGGCTTTTAATTAGAAATAGTCTCCCAACTAAGGATTTGCTTCGGGATTGATGTAACGATATTCCATTTGATTGTGTTTTTTTGTGGATCTGAGAATGAGATCATTTGTTTAAAAATTGTAGTTTTTCAAAGACTATTTGCAACTTGGTTATAGGTTATTGCCCCACCCCTAATATTTTTGAAAGCGGGTTGACTGATTGGTTGATTGTTTACGGATTAATTGTGGATATTACATTGACAAATTTAATCATTATTTTGAAAAAATTGTAGTTTTTCAAAGACTATTTGCAACTGGTAAGTGGCCAAAATTGCCAATCCTTATGTGCACTCCCACAATTGGAAGTGGCACTCATTACTGTTGTCCAATATCAAAAGAATATATCGCACATTGTCAATACTAACCGTACCCTTCACCATAATGATGAAAATGTATTCCTTGTACTTTTGGGATGCCAACTATACTATTTGTAGAAAATGGTGTACTTTTAGTTAGATACTTAAATGATGTATAAGTTGAAGTACTAAACATGCTTAGCAGTTTTTAAGATGAAAGAAAAAGGGTGGCACCATTTCCACAACAAGAAACATTCCAGCCATGGCTCCCAAACTGAATGGACTGTTTTGTTCTATTTTGTCCTAACGAGGACAAAACAGTCCATTCAGTTTGGGAGCTCTGGCAGGAACATTTCTTACTATGGCAATAGTGCCACCTGAGAAAAAATTAGGGTTAAAATGATCATTTAAGATAATGGAGTTGGGTTCTCTCCAACTACCCTCCATTCTTTCTCTCCTTAACCATTTAATACCAGTTTTTGTCTTCAACTTAAATTCAATTTTTATTTTATTTTTATCTCAATATTAAGCTTTTGTAGGATTATTTTTTGGGATATCTTTGTTTTTTGTTTTTTATTTTGGCACACGCAATGCGTTAGAATCACGACAACATGCTAAATCAATGTTGATTTGCAACAAATTTTCTCTTCCCTTTGCCTACAAGTATAGGGCTATAAATGAGCCGAGTCTAGCTGAGTAGAGCTTTGGAGTGATTGGGCTTGGCTCATAAGAAGCTTGTCTGTTCACATTCAAGCTGAGCTTTTAACAAGCCTAGAATATCGTGATCAAGCTTTTTTTTTTTTTTTTTTTTTTGGATACATCGGGAGGGGTTTGAACTTCTAACCTATCCTACTCCTACCCTTTTCTCCACCCTTCCTCACCACTAGGCTAGCCCTTGTGGCTTTGTGATCAAGCTTGTTTGTGAAAAAGCTTCTTTGTTTACATTCGAACCAAGTTTTTAAGAAGCTTAAAAGGAAAATTACACTGGCCTCCGATCTCCTGAGGTTTGGTGAAATGACACTAACCTCCCTGAAATTTCAAAAATTACATTGACCTCCTCCAAGGTTTGGCCAAAACTACACATACCTCCTTTTTGTTACTTTTATCATAATGGAGCGTGTAAAATGTTCAAATTACCCATAGTCTAAATGAAGCCTAAGTTTCTTAGATTATTATTACTCTAAATTATTATTTCTTTTCCATTTCTCAGATTTTATCTTGGCTTAAAGTGTTGTGAGTCAAAAGCTACCTTGATTTAAAGTGGACTCAAAGTGGGATAATTGTTTTTTTATATTGTAAATTAGTTTTGCTAGTTCCTTTTTTTTCCTCCATGTTTGGATTTTAGCTCCGTTTTTTATGTTGCAAAAAAATAAAAAATAAAAAATAAAAAATAAAAAGAAGGTATATTTGTCTCAAAATGTCCAGTATATAATTGCAAAATAAATTCTAATTGTTATATTGGGGGCGTTTTTATTTTTAATGAGATTTTAGAGTTAGTTTTGTTATTTCATGTATTATTCTCTTGATTAAGGGCAATCTTGATGTTTTTGTAGATTTTTTGCATGACATCATCCATTTCCGTTAGTTTGACTGACGGTAAATGGATGGAGGGGAGGTGAGTGTTAAATTCATTAAACCTCAGAGGAGGTGAATGTAATTTTTTTAAATGTTAGGGAAGTTAGTGTCATTTCGTTAAACCTCTAGGGGGATCATTGTAATTTTTCCAAACTTAAAATATTGTGATTGATAATCATAAAATATTCATTGAAATTACTCTCTCTCTTTATTTATTTATTTATATTTTTTTTATTAACTATTAGGGGTATCCTAGGTCTTATTTCCGCCGAGGTTTCAGCCCAGACTATTTCCCTAACAGCCTGTGTGAGATACCCTATACCCACGCAAGCAGCGATCTCTGCGATAAGTTGAAACGATAACCTCTAGGGAGCACACCTAGAGCTTGACCGCTCAACCCCCCACAAGGGCCATTAAAATTACTCTCTAACTTATATTTTCTAGTTAATAAATTATATTTTACTTGGTGTGTTTTAAGTCTTTAATTTATTGCAGGGGATTGAAGAGTTCATACCAAAAAGAGGATAATTTGGTCCATTTAAGCTAATGAATGCAATTTGGAGTGGCACCCAAGAATGGCAAAGTGATTTTGATTGTGAATTTTTATAGAGATCCGTCGACCCAGATTAATTGGGATGGAGCTCACTTCACCAGGCTATACGGCAGATGCGACACGATAAAGCGTGCAGCTGAAGTGAAAGAAAAATTAAATTAAATTAAAAAAAAAAGAGATTCGGCGGGATAGGAAGGTGGAACAGCAATACAAAATGAAAAGTAAGAAGAATGGAGAGTGGGAAACGTGGGAAGTTTCCAGCAAGAAAAAGAGAAAAGGAGAAAGGGAGAAAGAATAAAAAAAATCTAAGTTTGATTTTTAAAATAATGGTGCGTACCTCATTTGTTTTGTTTTGTTTGTTTGTAAAAAAATCTCTAAAGTTTGATCTAAGAGAATAAGAAAAGAATAGTCTTAGTCTTTGCCTTATGGTGTAAATGAAACCCTAATTAAGTAATGTGTATTTTATTTTAGTGTGTTTTGGATTGATTATTGTGTGTATGAGGATTGTATAACTAAGAGGATTGTGTGATACAATCGGTTTTAGTGGTTTATTTCAAATTGTGTTTAATTTCTATGATTTTAAATACAATGGTTATGTAATGATTTTCACTGTACATATATTTGGAGGTTAAGATAATTCATGCTTAGACAAAACGGGTCGTGCCACAAATTAGTTTAAAATATAGTAGGTGAGACGGTTCGTGCTATATCAAAGATGAGTCATGCTCGATTTACAAATATATGAATCTTTTTTGATGACGTGATCGGGCTTGTAGTTGCAATGAGTCCTACTCATACCAAATAATGAATTTTTGAAACATAATACAATCAAACCATTTTTACAAGATTATTGGTCTATTTGAGATCCTAAACATTCTTTTTATTATTTTTAGTTAATAGATTTTAAAACCACAAATTCATTCTTTGTGAATTATTTTAGAAATCAATTTTCAAAATTAAAAATAATCTTAGTATAGTCCCTGTGGATTTGACACCCGTACTACCATTATACTCAAATTTTATGCTCTACGGGTTACTTGATATTGACACAATCAGTGATCAAGCTTGACTTGGTAGAAATTAATAAATCTTAGGCTTTATTATTAGGCAGCTTTTCTTTTCTTTTCTTTTTTTAAATTTTTGATAAATTATTAGGCAACTTATTACAATGGAAACTTAAGGCGAAACTTAGGAGTTAGGAAGGCACGAAACTATGAAAGAACTTCAACACCATCTCAAAATGAAAAAATGCATATATAGATATGAAAAAAAAAAATTAATAGTACCTGAAAACAAACTTGATGAGTCCTTTAGATTATTTGCTGACAAGTACAAGCTTTCCAACAACGAGAGGTTATGAAATAGGCAGAATGGCAAGCTTTCATCATCAAGATGGTTATCACTTAAATCCAAAAATTTAAGATTCTTCAATCCACATAATGCTACAAAACACAAACACAAGTAGTGACATTTTGATCATTGTGGGGAAAAAAACAATGGTATATTTAAGAGTGGAATGATGTGAAAAGGTTGAGAAGCCTGTAGCAAATTTGGAAAAAAGGTTGGACAATAATTTGGAAAACAAAAAATCAAGAAAAGACTGGCATGTATTTAGGAAATATGGACTGAAACATGGTCATATATCGTTGTTCTAGAACTAGCTCGATCCATGTTTAGGTGAATGGCTTAAAATTCTAATTGTCTATGGATTCCATCTCAGATTTTTTATCCTGTATGCCCACTAGTGAAGAACACCCAAAATAATAAATAACTTTTAAAAAAAATGCAAGTGGTCACATTGTTTATGAATAACTCACATAATACTGGAAGGGAAGGGAATATGTAAGATAACATGATCTGATAAACTTGGTGCAAAAGCAATCTTGTCTTCTCATGGAGTCACTATGCCACTAATAACTTAATAAGGGGTAGATGACTTGCCTATGGGTCTATCCATGAGGGCTCGGTAGTCCACGCAGTAAGTGACCCAACCAACCCCCACCCAAGCCCATAAAAAAAAAAGAAAAGGAAATAATTTTGAAGATCTTTCACAGGCCAGGGCAAAGGATAGTCAAACAAGCAAAATGAAACTCATAATTTGATCATGTGTTTTTAAGCCTTTGAGTATAAAAAAATTATATAATTCAACAAGAATGCTGGTATAGCTGACTTGAGTTAACCAAAAAAAGGAAAAAAAAAAATCTAACAAAAGTTTCAAATTATATATGTACAAACCTAATTTTCATTTACCCTCCTGCATTTCCTTTTTGACAAAAGGAAGGAAGAGAAAAGAACTTTAGAATTTTAAATGATTTTTTCAAAACGAAAGGAGTTAGGATTCAAAAAGTTTTCCTCAGTCCTCCCATAAACCAAAGGGTTAGCACGCATCTTCTCTCTCTCGTGTGCGTGTGTGGGTGTATTAGTATCTAACAAGCATTGCTTTTCAAACATTTAAATTGTTTTATTTCCTCCTAATTAATTAATGTGAAAAACTAAATAAATGAAAGGAACGAGAATTTACCTTCTCCCATAACCCAACCGCCGATCTGGTTGTTATATAGATCCAGATATTCCAACTCCTTGAATTGAGAAATTATTGTGGCATTCGGATACCATATTCCAAGACTTTGTTCCCTTATTCCTTCAAGATAGATGCCAATAACATGTGAAGAAGTAACGCCACAAGTGATACCAAACCACGCACAATGATCGTCACCAACCCATTGGTGTATGAGAGCAGAGCCATTTGGATAATTAAGAGAGTCTCTGAGCTGCAACAGAGCTCTCCTCTCGTTCTCCTCCACCATCCTTTTGCTACTACATCCACTCAAGCAGAGCACACTAAAGCACAGAAGCCTCATGACCACACTTACATCAGCTACTTCACGTAAACACAAAATGCCTTTCTTCCTCATCTTTGAAATACAAATTTTAATTACAAGGAATGAGAAGTAGTATAATTGCATGCAGAGAATGAATTGGCTTTGTGATTATTACCTACTAGCTACTCCCCTTTTTATTGCTCAAATTGCAAAGCTCCTCTTCCAATTCCATTCTAATGCAGACGTCACAAAAGTTGAATAATGATTTTTGACGGGCTGCAAATAAAATTAAATAATAAAAAAAAAACACACACAATATATGAGGTCCCACCTAAAAAACACAATTCCATTCAAACACGTGCGACGACTCTCAGTTGTGCCTAGAAAGTAGAAACGTCGGGGAGTGGAGACCCCGCGCATAATTTGAGGTCCCACCTAAAATTAATTTTTTTGGAAATAGTTTGCCCATTCCAACTCAATTCAATGGTTAATTAGAAAATGTGTAAGTACCATTCCAAGTCCGCCTCATCTTTCTTCATCGTTGAGACGAAAAACCGTAACCAATTTTTCTTATTACAAGCATTGCTTAATTGGAATGGAAATTTTTGACATGGAACCAGAATGCAGAGACTTTTTCGCTGCACAAATCAATGGAGTTATCTACAAATTCATAGTATTTCTGCCGCCTGTTCTTATTGAGAATCAAAGAAGCAATGACAACCCAAAACCCCGGCGCATAACAAACAGCCACACAGGAAAAATATGGTAAACCATTCACGATTAGTTGCCTAAAAATAAATGAAATTATACTGAGAAATATGTAGGAAAAGAATAAAAAAATATTGGGAATTAAAATATTAGAAAGAAGAGAACACTAGTATTATATGTATTTGATATACCTAAGTCTCCAGGCAACAAATACCTAAGTCTCCAGGCATATATATATATCTATATATATATATATATATATAGATAGACACCCAAATTATCATAATGAACTCATAAAAATCCAACAGCTATAAAATGAAAGCCAACGTTGCAAAATAATTAGGCTCAATTAAACTTAGCTCATAATGGTCCAATGGTAACGAGAATAACCCTCTAAAAACATCCACATATGCGGTTCATAAAATAAGCCACACACGCCACGTCACGTTAATTGACTATTGGTAATGGCTTAAAATAGGAGAGACATAATTCACAAGATATTTTTCTTTTTTGACAACATAAAGTTGGTATTCTAGGCCTACTCATCCACAAAGCTGTTCATCTTTTTTGATACAGAGACCTTTGTTCCCTGTCTAAACAATCATGATGAGTTGTCATTTACAAGGTTTCACCTAAAATTAATTTATTTAAATGATTGCACTTGCCCTTTGATCTGAATTGAATGGTAAATTAGGAAGACAGAAATAATGTGGCTCGCATCATTTTCTTCTATGGTTAGGTCGGACCTATTTTCTAAAAAGGAAAAGGAAAAGAAAAAAAAAAGGAAAAGAGAGAAACCTGTGAATCAAGTGGTAAATTAGGAAGGATAATATTTGGCTACTTAAAGTAGAGGAGGAGTTAGGAACCTCCACTCACCTTTCTCATGTGTCCGAAAAATTACAAGGGATTTTTGGCCAAAAAATTATAAGGAACTTTTGGTTACAACCCTAGGTTCAAACTCAGCCAAATGAATCTGTTATAAACTCAACCAGCGAAGGTTCAAACAATTTTAGTAGAATGCTGTTTGGTTATTGGGAGAGTGCAAGAAAAGTTTACAATTATAATTTCAAGTTTTCAATGTACCCATGATATGAAATTTCAAAGTCTTGTTGGGAGTCGTGACCAAGGACTTTAATTAATGTTGATATTGGTAGAGATACTGTGAGTCCAAAATTAGAGACGTATATTGAGAGAAATATTGAAAGAAATAAAAATTTCAACACTGATTTAGAAAAAAGATGGAAATCAATAGTAAAATATAAAAATTTTCAAAGAAAATTTAGAGTATAATAAAATATCATCTAGCAAACAATTTAGGATTAGAATGTTGTAAATAAAATATGTATAAGATAAGTCTAGGTTGAAAGTCAATACACAGATAAAAAGCATAGTTTGCCAATAACCCCACATTCCATTTTTTTTTTTTGTTTTTTGGGTAAATAAAAAGTGATTGAGCAACCCCTCGCACAAAAGTCCGAGTCAATGTGGAAAATACATTTTGGACATAAACAGAGTCGCCGAAGCACTCCCTTCACATAATGCTGACGCACACTGTGTGATAATGGAGAGATGGAAAACCCCCCCCCCCCCCCCAACACGGACCGACCAACGGACCCCACCAATATGCCCACTGAAGATTTTTCCCAAAACGCGTGACCTTTTTGAGTACTTGAGTCAATGCATACATTTTTTTATTCCCCCCCCCCCCCCCAACACGGACCGACCAACGGACCCCACCAATATGCCCACTGAAGATTTTTCCCAAAACGCGTGACCTTTTTGAGTACTTGAGTCAATGCATACATTTTTTTATTTTTTTATTTTGCTATACTAGACTCCGACCAGTCAAAATAATTTTTATCCTACCGTCACGTTAAAGAAAAGTTGATTGCCCATAAGAAAGTCTCTATTTTAATAGTGACATCACATGATTCTTATCATAAGTTAATAATAAAACAAAATCGAAATATTACACAAATTCTTGTCTAGGCACACCAATGTCAAGAGTAGACAACGGTGCAGATGAAAAAACACGTCAATTGACTATTGGTAATGGCTTAAACTAGAAGAGGCATGATTCACAATACGTCCATTGACTGGTAATGACTGAAACTAGGAGAAGCATGATTTACAAGACATTTTTCATTTTGGACAACATAAAGTTGAAATTCTAGGCCTACTCACCCACAAACTTGTTCAGACTAATGGTAATAGCTTAAACTAGAAGAGGCACAATTCACAACACATCCATTCCATTGACTATTGGTAATGGCTTAAACTAGCAGAGGCATGATTCACAAGACATTTTTCTTTTTTGACAACATAAAGTTGGAATATATTTTAGGCCTACTCGCCCACAAACCTATTTAGACTATAGTTACGATGCAAAATTCGATCCTAGGACATCTGTTCAGGAATAATTAATGGTCCCTATCTAAACAATCTTGATGGGTTGTCATTTACAAGGTTTCACCTAAAATTAATTTATTTAAATGATCACACTTGCCATTTGGTCTCAACTGAATGGTTAATTAGGAAGACAAAAAAATGATCACACTTGCGTACCCCATTTGTTTGTTTGTTTATTTAAACAATCGAAACGTGGTCAGATGTCATTGTTCTAGAAGTGGCTCGATCCATGTAGCTAGAGGTGAATGGCTTAAAATTCTAATTGTCTAAGGATTCCATCTCAGGTTTTTTATCCTTTATGCCTACTAGTGAAGGACACCCGAAGAATAAATAACTTTTTAGAAAAATGGAAGTGGTCACATTGTTTATGAATAATTCACATAATACTGGAAGGGAAGGGATTATGTAAGATAACATGATCTGATACACTTGGTGCAAAAGCAATTTTGTCTTCTCACGAAGTCACGATGCCACTGATAAGAGGTAGATGATATGCCTATGGGTCCATCCATGAGGGCTCGGTAGTCCACCCAATAAGTGACCCAACCAACCCCATTTCAAATTATACATGTACAAACCTAATTTTCATTTACCATCTTCCATTTCTTTTTTGACAAAAGGAAAGAAAAGAAAAGAAAAGAAAAGAAAAGAACTTTAGAATTTTAAATGATTTTTTCAAAACGAAAGGAGTTAGGATTCAAAAAGTTTTCCTCAGTTCTCCCATAAACCAGAGTGTTAGCACGCATCTTCTCTCTCTCGTGTGCGTGCGTGGGTGTATTAGTATCTAACAAGCATTTCTTTTCAAACATTCAAATCGAGTCTTGATTAGGAAGTTTTATTTCCTCCTAATTAATTAATGCGAAAAACTAAATAAATGAAAGGAACGAGAATTTACCTTCTCCCATAACCCAACCGCTGATCTGGTTGTATGGTAGATCCAGATAAAACAACTCCTTGAATTGAGAAATTATTGTGGCATTCGGATACCATATTCCAAGAGTCTCTGAGTTGCAACAGAGCTCTCCTCTCGTTCTCCTCCACCCTACTACTACTACTACTACTTCCTCCACTCAAGCAGAGGACACAAAAGCACACAAGGACGATGAGCACGGTTACATCAGCTACTTGAGAAAAACACAAAATGCTTTTCCTCTTCATTTTTGAAATTTTAATTCCAACAAAACGAATGAGAAGTAGTATAATTGCAGAGAATTGGTTTTGTGATTCTGCTCTCTCAACTTACTAGCTACTACTCCCTTTTTATGCTCAAAACTCCTCTTCCAATTCCATTCAAATGCAGACGACACAAAAGCACTCAAATCTTTGAAAAATGATTTTTGACGGACTGCAACCAAAAGAAAAAAACACAATATATGCAAGACTTAGTGTTTGAAAATTTCGTTACCATTAAAAAGAAATTGGTTATTGTAGAGTCATTGCAGAGTGGGGACGCCGCGCATAATTTGAGGTCCTACCTTACAATAAAAATTTTAAAGTAATTTGCCCATTCCAACTCAATCCAATGGTAAATTAGAAACATAAAACAGATGTGTATAACCAATCCAATAGTCAGCCTCATCTTTCTTCATCATTGAGACGACAAATCGTAACAGTTTTTCTTATTACAACTTCACAAGCATTGCTTAATTGCGATTGAAATTTTTGACTCGGAACCAGAATGCATAGAGCTTTTCGCTGCACAAATCTGGCTATCCACAACTTTCATAGTACCTCTGGCGCCAGTTCCGATTGAGAATCAAAGGAGCAATGACGGCCCAAAATCCCAGCACATAACAAATAGTCACATTAAGAATATGGTGAACCGATCAGTCAGTCCAAAAATAAATGAAAATATAGTAGAAAATATGTTGGAAAAGAATAAAGGAAATATTAGGAATTAAAATATTAGAGAAGAGAACATTGGTATTATATGTAGGTATATTTAAGTATCCAGGTGCATGCCTCTATATACAGTAACACAAACAACCATTCATAAAAATCCAACAGTTAAAAGCCAATCGTTACAAATAATTCGGCCGGCCCAATTAAACTTAGCTCATAATGGTCCAATGGTTATGAGAAATAACCTATTAAAAACATTCACATATGCATGCAGGCCATAAAATAAGCTACACGTGCGTCACATCGCAACTCTCTTGCTTATCACATCACAACTCGGTCAGTCGGTCCGATCAAGATGGGCAGCACATTTGTGGTGTGAAGTTTTGAAACTTCAAAAAACTAAACGCATATTTTCTAACAATCTCTCACAAGATTCAAAACTTCGATAAATAAATAAACAAATGAAATAGATATCAATAAATAAACAAAATGCGAAAATAATGAGCGTAACCGCTCACTATTGAAATCGCATTCTATTATATTTCAATTCCCCCAGCTTTCAATCAAACAAACTTGTCCTTATGGGTTCTAGGATCCCCACATTTTTAAGCTTCTATGCTTCCCATATGCATTCAACATCTTAAATCAACATGCATGCATCTATTTCTTCTTCTTCTTTTTTTTTTTTTGTCCCTCAACTCTAAAAATAACTTTGTCGCACTTAATGTTTCAACTTCACTTTCTGAAAGATTTCCTCAACTCTCCTTTTCGCAATCTTGCAGGTTCCTCTGAATGATATAGGATCATTTACGTCCTTAAGGTAATTTAAGTGAACAGCATTGACTGTGTTGACGCCAGTTTGCACCATCAACAATGTGTTTTTTGGTGGAATTGGTTTTTGAAATCAGCTACACACAATGCTGGATTCTCTTTTTGATAATGTCGGTGCTTCAGTTAGTCCTGCTTTGATGATCAGTTGCGTGTCCTCCATACAAACTCAGCCAGCAAATGTAAGAGTTTTCAATGTACCCAAAATATAAAATTTCTAAGTCTTCGACTAATTTGCTGAAACTTGGGTAAGATCCTGGCTTTAAATTGAAAACACTCAAGATAAATCTAGCTAATAACAGGTCCAATATATAGGTCAAGGAATGAGAAGTAAAACTCAGAAATTTTCATTTCTTAAAATGTCAGTCTAAAAAAATAGTGGTCTACCTTCTTTGAATTGTGGAAAAAGTATTAAGAAGAAAATTGGATACATTAATCGGATGGTAGAAAAAATCATTTGATAAGGCTTGGGCTGGATTTTGAAACATATATTGAAATTCCACCGAAAATCCCTTTGTTCGAATTGCTGACTTGAAATGAATTATTTTCCATTTTCCTCCACAAACCAAATCCCTTCATTCCAAACACAACACTTACTTTTGTGATCTGAAGCTCTTTCAGTAATATAGAGTCTGTTTGGTTGCTTAGAAAATGTAGAAAACGAATATAAACAGCAAAATTTTGAATTTCGAATTTTGAATAAATAGTTATTGATGATCCAAGAAAAATACCAGCTCTGTTTGGTTGCTGAGAAAATTTAGATATATATACACACACACGCTATACTAATTTTTTTATCAGAAGTTCGTTTTGTAACCTAGAGTCTGGTTGGTTGCCAAGAAAATGTAGGAAAATAATAGAAAGAGCAAATTTTTGAATCTTAAATTTATCGTCATTGATGATGCGAGAAAACAAAATATCGGCTCTGTTTGGTTGCTGAGAAAAGATTATACACGTGTGTGTGAAAATGAATGTATGTAGATTGCTCTGTTATTTTTCTTGTCAATTGGCAGAAAGAGAATGAGGAACTGAAGTACAATCTTGCAAACATCTCATCCACTTCTGGTGGTAGTGCTCAAAAGCTGAAGGAAGGTTACCTTCAAAAGCTGAATGACCTCGAAAAACAGGTGCATCTCAAATCGCATTACTCTTTTAAGTTGAAGCTTTAATTTCATGTTCTAGAATTGTATTCTGCTTTTTCCAGGTATTGGAGTTGAAGAGAAAACTAGATGCTCAATCTCAACCCTCAAATCTAAAACTAAGAAGCAATGATGCCAGGAAACGATTGCAGGATGAGATTTTAAGAATGAAGGCTCAAAAGGTGCCATTTTGTGCTCAATATCAATGAATTTGTGTGTTATGTAGGGTGAATTGCAGCGTAAGATCAAGGAAGAGTCTATGCAGTTTAGGCTGTGTTAGTTGTTACTGGAAAAAGAGGTTCTTCAGGTATATGCATTATTGTGGGATCACTCCATCCTTACAATTGGATAAACGCTAGAGTCAATGGGGGTTAACTGGTTAAGTTTATTTCCTTCATACTTGAGTTTTGGTATATTACATGTATATTTCGAAATTTGGCATCTCGTCCATTCTTAAATGCTTCAAACTCATGTTCACCTTAGGTGCCTCTTGACATGTTTGGGTTATTTGTATGCATATTTGCATTTTCTTTTAGTTAGTTTTTTATTTTCTTTTAGTGCGCATTTTCTTTCATTTAAATTTCTATCAGGCAGAATCAATTTTTTAAATATTTTATTTATCTGCAAACATTAAAGCAAGTGATTTTTCTTTTTAATTTCTATTTTGAGCTAACAATTTCAATCTGGTTTATTTATATAAATTTCGTAACAGAGATTAACTTCAAAGATGTACTCCATTGAAAATGCTGCATATTCTGGATTTCTTGACCTGAACACTGGAGGACATGAGTATCACCTGATGATGACTGGGTAGAGTCTGGAAAATGGCCAGCTCAGAAAATAAATTCTAAAACCAGTAGCCATTCAAGCGTTGATACTCATCCATTGGATACCAGTGATTCAGAATGTTTGAAAACAGAGGCCTCAGGCGAGGGAAATGTAGCCGCAATGGGGTGACTGCGTCAAGGGTCTGCTGCTCTTGTAGTAGACAATCTTCTTGCAAGACAAAGAAATGTGAATGCCGGGCAAATGGGGGCGTTTGTGGATGTCTTGAGGCTGTGTTCCCACTAGGTGCAGCAATAGAGAAGCTGGTTCAATCAGGGAGTCAGATGAGTTGTCTCGATCAGAGATGGCTGAAGGGATTGGGAACAGTTCAGACAGTGATGAAAATGAGAAGAGCCACATTCTTGCTTCTCATGGCGCAATGCTACTTCAAAGCGCACTAGTTGAGAAGCCAGCTGAGACAAATGATGATTGTGGGTCAAAAAGGAAGCCCTTATCGGACATTGGAAACAAACTGGTATAATTCACACTCCCAAACTATGTTTCTAATTGAAAAGTTTGTTTCCTGCTGGACAAATCTATTCACTTATAGTATCCTTTGCTTGAGGGCTGTCTGCATTGGAGTCAAAATAACCTTTGAAATCTTCAAACATGTGGCAATCCCTTCTATGCAATTAGCCCCACAACGATTGTGTGCTTGCACAAGGCTTCATTGAATCATCACTAACACCTTGTGATTTACTTGAAATTCATTTTGTGCTTCATTTTTCTGCTTGATGTGCTAATAGTTAATTCCAACTCCTGCAGGTTAAATCAAATCCACCGCAGCCTAAAAAGAAAAAGAATTGGCGAAAATCAGTAGTTTAGATAATCTCTCACGCATCTTGCAATTGACGCTACTTTAAAATGTAGAATCCACAGTTAAAAGCTTGAAGGTATCTGGCTGATTGATCTACAATTTAACAAAAATATGATCCTAAACAAAGAAGAACAGCATTGCAGTAATTATGCAGCTGATCGACCACTAATAGCTGGAATCATCTTGAAAGTTCACCAAACTACATTTCTTGTAATTGAAAGGCAGAAAAATCATCTTGTTTATGGTGATACAGATCTACTGGCCCCCGTGTGTTCCATCCTCCTAACCTGCAGAGCCTCGTGCTATGTAGGTTAAATTTAAGGCCGGATGTTGTTCACGGTGGCTGTCAAACACTCATAATCTCTTTTGTACTGGCAGGCGTCCCAATGAAGTGGAATGCGTTAATACTCATTCATAAAAACCTTTTTATGGAATAGAAGGTTGTTCCACAATGATGTTGGTGAAGGAGCAAATAAAAAACCAGATAAATTCAAAGATTAGAAGTGGAGTGCGTCAATACGCATTCATAAAAACTTTTTTAAAGTCATGTTTTTTTTTGAAAATATGATATGCGACGGAAATTTCAATGCACGCTTTTAATTGAAAAGGTTCCACATACTAAGGTTGTTCCACCACGATGTCAGTAAAGCCACTCACAATTCACATGCATAATTGTGCCAAAAATAGGGAAAAATCCGAGTTGAAAGAAAGCATTGGTTGGATACCATTACCAAATTCCATATCTTAATGCGTTTAACTACTGGAAAGGAATATATTACAAAGCAGAGTTGCTGACAAGATTAAGCCACATATGGCACCATCTCATTCATTGGGAAAGAAACAATCAAGTCATCCCCTTCATGAACACGAATAGAAGTTCCTCTTAGATGGTCCAAACCTCGTGTTATTCATCTTTAAAATTTTCAGCAGACTCAGATTGATTTCAAGCCATTCAAACCTCGTGTCATTGCACGCTTTTAATTGAAAAGGTTCCACATACGAAGAGTTGAAAAGGATAAATTTAACTATTGAATCCAACCACATTCATATAAAAGCGTTCGTGTTGCAGAAGACTCAGGAATGTAAAGCCATTGATAAACTCTTGTATCGCCGGTTAATTTAGTAAAAATCTAACCAAAACATTCTCCCGTTCTGTTCTATTATGCAAGGAATTCTCTTTCTAATTTTTCACAAAATGAAACATTTATTGTTATCAATGTACCAATCATTTTCATTTGATGACAATCATGAGATGCCATCTTTATTATGAAGTTGAATGTCCCCTCAATGTGGATTTCAAAATGTTGAGGGAAAGGAAAAGTTTAAAAATGCTTTGAAAAAGGAATCCGTTTCTATAATGACTATCACTGTTTTCCTTTTCTTTCCCTTTCTCTTTCCGAAATCCAAGCAGAGTATTAAGGGTTCTAGAGAACGACCCCTTACACCATTATAGGAAGAGCTCAATGCAAAAGAGATCTAGCTAGCTTTTTGGGATTGTAACACCCACTTAATGCTGCAAGCTGTACTCACAATTCACATGCATAATTGTAGCAAAAATAGTGACAAATTCCATATCTTAATGCTTTTACTGGAAAGGAATATATTACAAAGTAGAGTTGCTGACAAGATTTAGCCACATATGGCACTATCTCATACAAAGTAATGTCTTATATATTGTCCATACATAGTCTTGCTGATCTTTTATCATCATTGAGATTGCGAAGTGCCATAATTAATCTCATTCAAAAGCATTGCTAATTGCGATGGCAATTTTTGACACGAAACCAGAACCAAAAGAGCTTCTCGCTGCACAAATCAATGCAGCTACCCACAACTTTATAGTACCTTTGTCGCCAGTTCCTACTGAGAATGAGAGGAGCAATGACAGCCCAAAATCCCAGCACATAACAAACAGCCACACATGAGAAGAAAAACAAGTCACTATCATCAATTCCTGGTTCATCCTCTTTGCCTTGCCAAACATCTTGTTGTGGTGGATTCTCAGATGAACAATTTTCTTTTAATGGCAACCCACATAGTCCAAGATTTCCCACATAACTGGCCTCATTGAAAGCAGAAAATTGTCCCTCAAATGGGATTCTGCCTAAGAGATTATTGAATGCAATGCGGAAAGTTGAAATGAAATGAAGCAGGACTATCTGAGGAGGGAGTGTCCCAACTAGATGGTTATGAGAAAGATCCAAACTCTCCAATATTTCCAAGTTTTGAAAGGATTCAGGAAAATGACCCACTAGATCATTATGAGAAAAGTTTATTGAGCGAAGCATTATGAGTTCCCCCATTGATGATGGAATCTCACCTGATAACTGGTTGGAAGAGAGGTCGATTCCAGTCATTAGGGAAAGAGGAGCACCTTCGAAAGAAAGTGAATTGCCTTTTGTTTCGAAAGGAACTTTGACTCTATAGGAAGTCCCCCTTCCATAAAAGGTTATCCAATTAGGATAAGAAATTTTAGTTTCTTTCTTCCATGCAGTGATGTTGCTGAGGCAAGATGGCAAGACCCCAGACAGACGATTAGCAGGTCCAAAATGCTCAAATTTTGCATCTGACATAACGACACTGGAATCTCCCCATGGAAAATATTTCTAGCTAAGATAAGTCCATTCAGATTGGGAAGAGCAAAAAACCAATTGGAAAGATTGTCGGACAAATTATTCCCACTAACGTCTAGAACCACTAGATGTGGCATATTTACCATGCCGGCTGGGATGGTTCCAGTGAAGCCATTGTTCTGAAGATGCAAGTATACAAGATTTTTCATATCTGAGAAACTCGGCATAATCTCCCCATGGAAATTGTTGCTCGATAGGATCAATACTTTTAATATAGTGTTATTCTGTGTCAACCTTTGTGGAATCTGTCATCGCAAGGTATTGTGAGATAGGTCTAATAGCCCTAGATCTGACATATTGCCAAACGAGGGAGGAATGGTGCCTTCAAGTGCATTTTGAGACATGTTCAAAATTTCTAAGCCGGTAAATAACTCATCAAAGTTATTGGGAATCTGCCCATCAATGTGATTGTTTGAGATATCAAGCCGTTCAAGCCACAAGGCTTGAATTTGAGAAGATACCGGCAATTGACCACTTAATAAGTTACCACTCAAGACAAGTGAGGCAAGCTCGGTTATATTGTATACCAACCAAGGGGGGACTGTACCTTGAAGAAAACAATAGGACAAATCAACAGCATTTAAGTTATTCTGATTGGAAAGGAAGCTAGGAATGATGTGACCACTTTGTGAGTTTAGCTTGCAGTTACTCAAGGCCAGGATGTATAGTTCGAAGGATGGAATCCAAGTTGGGGACTCGGTCTCAACCTCTAACCCAAAATTGTTTGAAATATTAATGTCTTGGAGCTCGGAAAGGTTAGCAAACACTGAGAATGAGAGTATTCCATCAAAGCAGTTATCATTGAGATTAAGTCCCCTGAGTGAAGTCAAGTTGCTAATTGAAGGGAAGCTTCCATTAATTTCGTTGTAAGACAGATCCAGAGACATCAAGGAATTCATTTGACCCAAACATGGATGAATTCCACCTTGCAATTGGTTTCCCCTAAGATCCAACACTAGCAAGTTCCGGAGCTCACAAATCCCTGCAAAAATATGAAATAGTTGAATTTGGGTGAAGCATGCAATCTGCATCAAACGCAGTAGAATGGGCATATATTTTTCTCAACGTGAGGAAAAATAAAATATCTGCATATTGCACACTAGGGTTTGATTGAAGTGGAGCATATTATAATTTACAAACATCGCAAATCAGGGCACTTGTCCCAAGTATTTTCCTCTTTCTTTCCTTTTGTTCTATTTTTTTAACTTTTAGGGTAGATTACAAAATTGTTAGTCTACTCGAACAGTGGTTGCAAATCTCAAACTCAACCTCCATTCGAACGACATATGTATATAACGCAAATAAGGGAAGAAAGAAAGTTATGCTCCTTTTGATTTTTTACCCTTTTGTGTATATTAGCGAAAAACACATACAAACACCGAAAGATTAAATTTAAAAAAAAAAAAATCATTGAATATAATGTTGTTTGAGCTGAACCTTGTTGGAAACAATGAATA
Organism: Liquidambar formosana; assembly: GCA_039720395.1. Classification (NCBI taxonomy): domain Eukaryota; kingdom Viridiplantae; phylum Streptophyta; class Magnoliopsida; order Saxifragales; family Altingiaceae; genus Liquidambar; species Liquidambar formosana. Next base: position 3,493,814 of record CM077833.1, read on the forward strand.
ATCGGCTCTAATGCTTATTGAAGAATCACTAGACCTTAAGGCACCTCTAAGTGCGTCTCCAATGGTATGCTATTACTATATTTTGAGTAATAGCACACCGTATTGGTAGTCTAATGGTGTGTTAAAGGGTGGGCTAAAAAATAGCAATAGTGAGCCCTTGTGTTATATTTGGTGCACCTTTGAACTAAAATAGCACAAAGTCGGTTAAAAAAAGGAAAGAGATAGTAGTTGTGCCAAAAAAATTACATATTGTGTCATTTGCACCATTAGAACACATTGTGCCAAATTATAGCATTTGTCACTGTAACATATGCTAAAATAGCAATAGCACAGGTAATATAGCTCACATCACTAGAGATGCTCTAAGCGGGTAGCAAAGTTTGAAAGCAAGAGTGTCCCTGAGGGTCATATCTCGCCCACACAAGGCGTATGACAAGGTGATCCTTTGTCTCCCTATTTATTCATTCTTTGCGCAGAATGTTTGACTAGAATTTGGCCAAGCTATCTACTATTCTCAAATTTGATGTTTGAATCAAATTTTGTAATGGTGGAGATATTGTGGCTTCTCTTATGTTTGTAGATGATTGAATCATTGCAAAGGCATCCCATAGGCATGCATTAATATCAAATCTGTCTTAGAGCGATAATGTTCTATTTCTGTTCAATTAGTTAATTTGCATAAATCTAATTTTTATGTTTCTCCGTCTGTGGATAGAAGCAGAAAAAGGGATCTTAGCTCTTGGTTAAATATTCCACGTTCTAACAATCTTAGCAAATATTTAGGATGTCCTGTCATCAAAGATAGGATTAAAAGAGACATTTTTAAAGATATCACAGACAAAGTGTCAACCAAATTGCAATCCTGGTCTTCTAAATTTTTGTCTCGTGTAAGTAAAATATTTAGCATTCTAACTTTTTTGTCTCGTCCAAGTCATATAGAATATGGAAAGCTATCCTTGGTCAAACACATCTCATCAAAAAGGGCCTTCGTTGGATATATTATTGTAATACAGTGTCCTCCTAGAAAGATAATTGGGTTTATGATTATCCATTTATTGATATTATTGATCAAAATGACAGATATCGCATTGATGAGAATATAAAGGTTTGTCAATTTATTGACTCTAACTTACATTCTTGGAGGATTTTTAGTCTTATGGAAATTCTTCCTATGGACATTGTTAGAGATATTTCAAGTATCCTCTTGCCATTTAATGATATTAAGGATACATTTTGTTGGGGTTATTTTGGTAATGGTAACTTGCTCAATAATGGGAAAAACGTGATACCTCATTCTCGTGCAAAATTGTTAAATTGGATGTGGAATCGTAAGCTCCATCCTGTAATTCAGTTCTTTAATTATGTGGCTTTTAATTAGAAATAGTCTCCGAACTAAGGATTTGCTTCGGGCTCGAAGTAACGATATTCCTGTCACGACCCAAATTAATTAAGCCGTGATCAATGATAATAAAACAAGCTTTTTCTTTAATAAATCCTTTGTTAAGGCATGGATGACACGTGTTAAAATCCTCAACATTTTAAAAATTTTCGGCATGACCCATCCATAGATAGGACATACCATCGTGAAAACCTGTTATAAAATCCATACATAAAAATTTCCTGTCATCCATGGTAGTGGTATCATCCCATGCATCGCATTCCACATACACACAACCATAAGTAATTAAAATTACAACCCGGATTAAATTTACATTTACATTGGCCCAATAAAATGAATTAATACATATTCTTCCCATTAAATACATTAATAAATCCCAATAAGCGTGCCTCCGCATAAACTTCATCTCCTGTAATACTGAAAAACATTTAAAATAATAGGCGTGAGTCCGACGACTCAGTAGATACAATTTGACATAGTAAACTAAAGCAATGATATAAATAAAACCAATTATATCATTTACATCAAAATATACTAACCGAGTATATTACAAATCCCAAAATAAGTTATAACCCATAACTTAAAATAAATAATGCATAATGCCCAATGCATGTGACTCATGTCCAATTTACATTAAATCCATTTATTACCAACCACTCCCGCAGGAGTCTTTGCGCGGAAACGGAGGATTTAAACCCAACCTCCAAGAGGACAACACAAGGGTTCCTACCTGGAACCGGAAAGTAGCCTCTGATTCGGGAACACAAGGGTTCCTACCTGGAACCGGAAAGTACCCCAGGACCAAAGGAATGGAAAACACCGCAAAGTCCCATTGACTGCAAGTAGTCCAATTCCAATGACCCCTTTTTATGCAATACTTTTACCCAGTATTCATTAAGTCCATTTGATGCATGATTATGCCCAACATGCAGTGCGATAAACCATAAAATGATTTTAACCAAAATCACTTCCAAAAATATACCACATAAACCATCATGGGAATAATCACATAATTATACCAATTTATGTTTACAACATAAATACCCATAAAATTTATACAATTATATTCCATAGAATGTATAAAACAAACCAACTCATTAATAAACGTAATTTCCAATTTACGTTATCAAATACCCAATGTTCCATTCGAGATTTATTCCATAAATCATGTATATATGCATATTCTAAGCCCAAGAATACCAAATAATATGATAATATATACCATATTATCATGTCCATAGTTTAAACCTATGTAAATTGCACCTACCTCAACCAAATGCGTAGAAAAATGTAACCTTTGATGTTGTGGGTATGAAATCCAAGCCCTATGATGTAAATGCAAACTCCTAGTCCAAGCACTAGCTCCCAAATGACTTGGTTGATGAAGATAATGGAGGTCCCAACTCCAAATCGCCACCAAAACTCCCCAATATGCATGAATAACCCAAAAAATGTAAGAATGAGATGATAAACCCTCAAAAGAATACAAACCCTAACCTTTAAGTGTGAGAAAATACCTCTAAAATGCAAAGGAATTGGTGAGGATGAACATCCATGCCAAATCCCATGAAATCCAAGCTCAAATCCACCAAGAGCAAGCTCTAAGACACATGTGTGAGCCCAAACAAGAAACCCTAACTCCAAATGCCATGAATAATGCTCTCTCCTGCCATCCAAAAGTGAACCCTAGCTAGAAATGGAGAGAGAATACCCAAAAATGCATGAAACCCATGAAAATAGAGGGAGAAGCTCTTTCTCTCTCCACCGTACCCTCTCTTTCTCTCCCATTCTCTCTCTAGCTCTCCCATACTCTAAAAACCATATATGGAGTGTTTGGGACAAGTTAGATGGGTTTATATAGAAAAGGGGGGCAAAAATGTCATTTTAACCCTTTATGAAATCTGCAGATCGCAACTTTCAGACGTCTGAAATGTAGTTTCAGATGTCTGAAACTATACTCCAGAAAACCTCGCTCTCTGGAACTTTCAGACGTCTTAATGTAACTTTCAGACGTCTGAAATGTCACTTTCAGACGTCTGAAATGTGTTTCAGACGTCTGAAACACACAGTCAGCAGAAAAATTGGCAGTCAGTCAGACTACACCTCATCAGCACAGACATCAGCCTTATTTTCATCCAAAACATTTAAGTAATCTTCTCCATTTTTATATTATCCTTTTACTTTAAGTTATTTAATGAAAATAAGCAAATAACCCCCCATTTGAATCCAAATAAAATATCAAAAAAATCAAATACCCAATATATCAAAATCTCATTTCCAAGTTTTAGTACAAAATCCGTCTCCCGACAGATTTTCCTAAAACAAACATGCGTGGAACCCAATCCAAACATGCTAATAAATTCCCATAAAATCACCAATGCCTTATAATATTATAAACTCCCATTACCGCCAAAAATTATCCTTTAAAATGAAGATTTACGAAAATTCATTTTTTCCCAACACTTAGCCAAAATTCAGCAGCTTAAACCTTTAAGTTGCAAATGAGGCTAAGCGCACCCGAAAGATACTCAATGCACCAAAACAAGCATCAAAACGCATCCCACATCATAATATCATACACATGCATTACCCATGCATGTAATCATCTGACAAATCAAGGGATTAACTACGTTAACCATATATTAAACCCTTAATACCCTATTTAAAAATTACGGGTATTACAATTCCATTTGATTGTGTTTTTTGTGGATCTGAGAATGAGATCATTTGTTTAAAAATTGTAGTTTTTCAAAGACTATTTGCAACTTGGTTATAGGTTATTGGCCCACCACTAATTTTTTTGAGGCGGGTTGATTGATTGGTTGATTGTTTACGGGTTAATTGTGGATATACATTGATAAATTTAATCATTATTTTGAAAAAATTGCTATTCTATTATGGTGTATTTGGAATCATCGAAATCAAGTAGTCTTTAACGGTCAAGTCCCCAATCTTACCCATGTTCTTCATATAGCTTCATCTTATTTTAATGATATTTTTAGATAGTATTATACTGACAACTTGTTTGCAGGTATTTGTATATATCCTTCTTTTGGTGGTGTTAAAAAACAGTGCAGGTTCATTCGTTGGATTCCTCCTTCAAATAGGGTAAAAATAAATTTTTATGGTTCACGTATTAATTCGAGGAAATTGAGAATTGGTGGTTTTTTTTTATAAGGAATCATTGGGGTCATCTGATTGTAGCTTTTACTTTCAATCTTCGTAATGCTTTTGTTCTGGTAGCTGAGTGTATGGCTCTCCAAAATGGTCTACTTTATGCTTAGAAGAAAGGTATTAATAAGGTCTAGATAGAAGGTGATTCACAAAAAATTATTCGAATTTATAATATTCCATGGCAAGTGGAGAAGTTGATCCAAGATATTGATCTACTTCTAGGAACTTTGAAGAGGTTTCATTTTATCATGTTTATTGTCAGGTCAATTGTGCTGTAGATTTTGTTGCGAATTTTGAACATTCTTGTTGTGATTATTGTATTTGGGAAGATAATTTTCCTAGGACTCTTTGGAATATTTGTTAGGAAGATATATATGGTGTATCTTTTCTTCAATGTGCTAATTCCTTTTAAGTAATGAATTTAATTTCTTTTATAAAAAAAAAAAGAAAAAAAAGGGAAAAAAGTGTCCTTTACCACCCAACGAGGAACACACCAATATCATAAGCGGTTTTGATTTTGTTAGACTTTGTCCTTATGACTATATACATGGATGAAGGTAGATTCAAATGAAGTGGTGGCAGCCACCTCCTCTGATTTTTCTTTTTTTTTTTCCTATTTTAAAATCTTTTTTCTTTTTAGAAATTTAGATTTGCTTCACTTGAATTTTTTTTAAGCCTTCTTTTCCACCTCTCTCATTTTTTAATTTTTTCCTTCTTTTAAAACACCCAATCCCTTCTTCAAACCCCCAATCCCTCGTTGATGACAATTGTTAATATAGTAACTTGAAATATGGTTTATCAAATATTAATGGTTTATAAATTTTGTAATATTTTCTATCTTAAACTAACAAGAAAAAAAACGAACTAAAGCATTTTCGTTTTTTTTTTTTTTTTAATTTAAAATATTAACAATCAACCAAAGTTTGTACTCCCTGAACTAAATTCTTGACTTTGTCTCTGGTCGTACAAGAATATGCGTGGACTTTCACCTCTATAAGTCCATGCTCGAGTAGTTCATGCCAATTTCCCCTATAAAATTACAAATACATGATACGATATTACAATTGCCCAAACATGGTAAGAGGCCAGAATTTCCATTCCTGGCGTGCACTCCCACAATTGGAAGTGGCACTCATTAATGTTGTCCAATATCAAAAGAATATATCGCATATTGTCAATACTAATCGGACCCTTCACTATAATGTTGAAAATGTATTCCTTTAGTACTTTGGGGTTGCCAACTATACTATTTATAGAAAATGGTGGTACTTTTAGTTAGATACTTAAATGATGTATAAGGTGAAGTACTAAACATGCTTAGCAGTTTTTAAGACGAAAGAAAAAGGGTGACGCTATTTCCACAACAGGAAACATTTCAGCCATAGCTTCCAAATTGAATGGACTGTTTTGTTCTATTTTGTCCTAACGACGACAAAACAGTCCATTCAATTTGGGAGCTATGGTAAAAACATTTTCTACTATGGCAATAGTGCCACCCACGAAAAAATTAGGGTAAAAATGATCATTTAAGATAATGGAGGTGGTTTCTCTCCAAGTACCCTCCCATTCTTTCTCTCCTTAACCATTTAATACCAGTTTTTGTCTTCAACTTAAATTCAATTTTTATTTTATTTTTATCTCAATAGTAAGCTTTTGTAGAATTATTTTTTGGGATATCTTCATTTTTTGTTTTTGTTTTGGCACATGCAACGTGTTATAATCACAACAACATGCTAAATCAATGTTGATATGCAACAAATTTCTCTTCCCTTTGCCTACAAGTATAGGGCTCCAAATGAGCTGAGTCTAGCTGAGCAGAGCTTTGGAGTGATTGGGCTTGGTTCATAAGAAGCTTGTTTGTACATTCAAGTTGAGCTTTTAACAAGCCTAGAATATCGTGATCAAGCTTTTTTTTTTTTGGATACATTTGTTGACACCCAATTTTGTACCGCCTGACATTTTGGACCACCTTTAAGCCCAATGATGAAAGGCAACAGCAGATAAACTACCACAAGCAAGCTCGAAGGACCCGTGCAGGCACAACACAACTTTTTGATACCTTTTGATACCCCATGATCGTATGAGCATGGTTCATGCACGTACGTGCATCTTCCATGCACGTATGATCATGCCCTTTATTTTCCAAGACAGCTTTTTGATACCCATGATCGTATGAGCATGGTTCATGCACGTATGTGCATCTTCCATGCATGTACGATCATGCCCTTCGAATTTCAAATTTCCAGCATTTCCCCCCAAATCGTTTCTTACCTTATGAAGCTCCTGTGCTTATAGCTGCTTGATGGCGACTGGGAAACCCTAATGGACTCCGAAATAAACCCTAATCACCATCTATAAATACCCGGCTTTCATTCAAGAGAAGGGACCGATTTTTCTTAAGCCCACATCCCCCAAAAAGATCCAACTTTTGCACCCAGCCTCCACCCCCGAAAACTTTGAAAACTCATTGTTGTGACTGCGAGAAGTTCGAAAGGCAAGTCGGTAATAGAACTGTTGCTGCCCGTACCTAAGGGTAATGGCTTTTAACTTTAATTTCGTTTTCAATTAATAATCTAGTATGATGATTCATAATATCGCATAAACTGAACATGGCATCTGTATGTATATTCTTTCATTCAATGCTCGCATTTAGGATGTGTTTAGATTTAATCTGGCATTGATTTATTTATGCATTTAAGGTTTGAATGGGTTCCTCACCCGTTTCAAATGCATAGGGTTGCACAGGATCCATTAGTTAATTCTGGCATTCAATTTTACACGATTTAGGCCATCGTACATGAGCATTGTCTATTTGTATGCGTGAGTTATTTCGTCATTTAGATTTAGGATATTTCTATTGTTTTTGAATCATATATTTCTGCATATATTAAGATCATAGGTTTATTTAAATCCAGTATGACATGATGGGCATAGATCTGTAGCATAGCATTGAGGCATGTACATGCGTGCACATGGGATGCACGTACGTGCTTACCATATGCACGAACGTGCATGGCTCTATTTTTGCAGATTAACTTGTTTCCTCTTTTGCAGGCAGCGTGAGCATTTTTGTTGGTTTTCAAATCCTCTTTCTTGTATATATGTATATTCACATGTTTTGTTTTAATCCTTCTTTTCTTTTTCTCTCATCATTTGCATGCCATTAATTGATTTCAATTGCATAAGTGTTTGAATAGTGGTGGAGCCTAATCAAGTCTCTCTTTAATTAAAGCCAATAAGTACATGTGGGGGCCGGCCTCGGCCGGGCGTAGATGGGTGCCTAACACCTTCCCATCCGCGTACCCTAGCTCCGAACCCGAATAATCTCTGGTTATGGTAAGTTAGACCCTTCCTAGGGTCGATTGGTTCCCGAAGCCAAATCGGGTGGCGACTCCCTTTCCGCCCTAATCATTTGTGGTTAGTGGCATACTACCCCCGAGCCCGGCGTGGTCCAGGACACTGCGCTTACAATGGCGACTCCGCTGGGGATGGAGAGCTAAACTCTAAGGTATTTATTGGCTTTAATTAATTAGGAGACTTAATTGGGCAAAACCAAAATTGCACACACGCACACAATTTTAGCATTTATTATCCCTCGATGGCAGTTTGATTAGAGACCCGGGTTCCATTTAGTTCCTATGGGCAACTCGATTCAGCACCATCAACCCACGGCTTGTGCCACTAGCCTGTAATAAGCTAGTGAGTACGTTAACGGGTTGCTCTTTGAGCACCATAGCCTGGGTGACCCTTGAAGGAGAAGTACCCTAATTGACCGACCACACTAATGTCCCCCATAGACCATTGCATAGCCTTGATTGAATGTGTGTCATTATGTATGTCATGTTGCATTTGCACTTAGGCCTATGATGTTTAGGTTAGGGGGCAAAGCTCATCATTGTCTATTATCTTTTCAAGTCTAGGCCCAATTGAGAGGTGAGGTGTGTGATCATGTAATTGAACCCAAGCCTAAAAAAAAATCCAAAAAAAAATCCAAAAAAAAAATCCGAAAAATCAAAAAAAAAAAAAAGGGCTTGGATCCAAATGAGAGTGAAAGATTGTGTGAATATTGTAATGGGCCTAGGTGCAAAAAAGGATGGACTTTGGTTGGTTAAACTCAATGTGATACTTTAACTTCATGTGTCTTTAATGTGATTCTATGGGGTTGTAGGTCCATTATCATCTCATCTTCCTAGGGGCATCTCATTGATTGTAGTCATCTTATTCATTAGGGGTTTTAGGTTCTTTGTATCTCCTTTGATGTGTGGTCTTTTAGTTGGTCCATTTTAGGGGCATTATGCCCATTCATTTTAAGTTTACATCTTTTCCTTTTTGGTTGTGTATGTTGTTATCATATCTCTTGTCTAGGTCTTTAGTTGTCATTTTAGGAGTCTAGGTCTATTTGCATCCTCCATATTAGGTCATTGTCATTTGTTCATCTCATTCTAAGTGTGTCTAAGTTCTCCCTTTGGTTCAACCCCTTTAGTCTTTGTTTGTCTTCATCTTATTCCAAGGGCATGTTTGGATGGAAATTGATATGGAATCATTATGAATAATCAAAGTAAATAGCTTTTATAAGGATAAACACATTCCTTGCAGGGGTAACCAATCATTGCTTGGGTTCGTAATTCATTTGGAAGGTTAGAAAGAGCAAAAACATCACAAACCACTGAAATGGATGTTGAACAAGATTTGGTGAAGAAGCTGGAAGAAATGATGGCAAAGATGATGGAAAGATCAATGGCTCTTATCTTGAAAAGACTCCAAAAGATTGAAGTTAACCAGGGTAAACAGACAGTTGAGACTGGGGAAGAGGATGAAGATTTTATTTTTGATGAAAAAGACCATGAGGACTACCTTAAGAAGAAGGAAACTGAGGCTAAGAAGAAGGAAGTCGAAGCTAAGAAGGAATCTGAAGCCGAGAAGAAAGCTAAAAAGAGAGAGGTGCAAGACATTTCTGATGAAGTAGAAAAAATGAAGACTATTTTGAGGAAATCCCAAGGTGTTGAAGAGTACATGCTAGACATGGATGAGTTATGCCCATTCCCGAACATCCAATTACCCCCAAAATTCAAAATGCCAAAGATGGATATGTTTGATGGGACTGGTAATCCTCGCAATCACTTGAAGTAGTAGATTCTAGCAATGAAACCTATCGGACTTTCTGAAGAGCAAATTGTGCATTGTTTCCCTAGAACTCTTAATAGCGATGCTATGAACTGGTACCTTTCCTTGAACAATGCGAAGACCCAAGACTGGAAAGAGCTGGCTATGGAGTTTATGCACCATTATAACTACAATGTCCAACTTGATGTCACTCTACGAGATTTAGAGACCACTAAGCAGAAGAGTAATGAGACATTCTCTGAGTTCTTGACAAGGTGGAGGGCTAAAGTCGTTAAAATGCCCAATCGTCCAACTAAGAAGGATCAGGTGCGCATGATTGTGAAGAATCTTCTGCCGATTTTCGGAAGACCATTGATGCCGATACCATTGAAGACTTTTGAGGATTTGTATGATGCTGGTATACAAGTTGAAGATTGCATGGATAGTGGGTTGACTGACAAAAATGATGGGAAGAAGCGTGCATATGGATTTGGCAGCTCGAGTGCAAGTAATGGTAGTAAGCCGAATGAAGTGAATGCTGTTAATTCGCGTAATGGACCTAGGGAATTCTTTCCACTTGGTGTGTCCCTATCTACAGCCCTTCGGAATTTGGTGAAAAGAGGAAAGTTGAAGCCACTAGATCCTACTCCTATCAACAAATCAACACCTAACTACAATGAGAATGAATACTGTGATTTTCACCAGAGTCACGGCCATCATACTGATAAGTGCGGTCGTCTTCGCCATACCATTCAGGACATGATTGATTTAGGGAAGCTTCCTAAACCAAGATTGCCTAATATATCGACGAATCCACTTCCAGACTATCATGCCATGCCACCTCCAAATGGGGATGGGGCGTCGTGGATTTGAAAGAAAATGGTTGCTTAGTTTCTACAGTTCTAAGATATTATTTGAATAATTGGTCATTTTGGTTGGATTTTTATGGTTTGGAACTACTATTTGGGATAATTATTTTGGTATGATTGTTTCTTTTGCTTATCAGTGAATGGTTTGCATTAATTTATTGCTTGCTTTCTTTAAATTTGATGTGGTCTGTCCTTTTAGCACATGAGTTAATATGCTTGCCCTTTTAATGCTTGAATTGCGAACAATGGAAATCAAAATGAAGAGAGGCCATCATTTCTGCTATCCCTCAAAAGAAAAGAAAAATCCCTTGCTAACCCTTTTGAGCCTGAATAATTTCTTTTCTGATACCCTTGTCAAGGATTACCCCTTACACTAGTAAGAAGTTTTAAAGAGGTGTTTGTCTGAAAGAAGAGGTAGTATATATATTGAAAGGAAAAAAAATTGATTGAAGAAAATTGAGAAAAAGATAAAGAAAGAAAGAAAAAAAAGAAAAGGAAAAGAAGAAAAAAAAAAAAGAAAAGAAAAGGAAAAAAGAAAAAATGGTGCTAGAATGAAATAGCGAATTGATTACCAAGCTGGGAAATGAAGTGAAGGAACATCATTGAGGTAATCCTTGACAGATAGGAACCCATGGAAATAAATTTTGAGCCTTTATTATCTTTTCTTTCTTGAGCCTAGAACCCTAAGCCTACATTACAGTCCAGATAAAGTCATCTCTGATTGATTGAAGTTGTTCAAGTGAACTACGTAAGGCTTGATCCCTTCTTGGGTACGTAGGCAACCTTTAGAGGTGCAGCCACATTATTATTCATGCAAGGGGCATGTGCCAAAAGACTCATGTGTTGGAAGATTGAACCATTGATAATTCAAAAGGAAGATTGGGATTTTATTAATGTTTTCCATGCCATGGAAGAAGGTCTCAAGTAGTTCAATGTGATGGTGAGAATAATTCTTTGAAGGTACTGATGGGTTGATTATGGGAAGAATAAGGAGAAGAAGGCCCGCTAGGTTGAAAACCCGAGAGGGCGGCCTAGGCAAAAGTTAGGGCATGAGGAAAATGAAAAGATGAAAAAGAAAAAAAATATATATAAGAAAAAATAATAAAATGAAGAAAATGATGAAGGAAGGATTTCAAGCAAGGGGCAAAGTGAACCTTGCGAGGGATGTGTCCCAAAATAAAAGAATATTTCAAAGATTATCCGTGTTGGTCTCATGAATCAATTTCCTCCTTAGTGTGTCTTGGGAATCTTCTCATCTAAGGGCTTTTGTTTTATAAGTCATTCTTTTGTTATCCATCCCTTAGACTAGGGTCTGTTTTTGTCATTATTCCTTGAAATAGGGTTTGCATTCATGTAACTTCATATCTTTGTGCATCTCTCGAGGAAGGGATGAGGTTTGTTTGCTCGTGCATTCCCAGGGAAAGGAATTGCATTTCTTTTTTATCCACAGGGACAAGGATAAAATTTCTATGCTTGTTTATGATCCACAGGGACAGGGATCGTGCATTTATCCACAAGGACAGGGATAAAATTTCTATATTTGTTTATGATCCACAGGGACAGGGATTGTGTTTTTATCCACAGGGACAGGGATAAAATTTCTATGTTTGTTTATGATCCACAGGGAAAGGGATCGTGCTTTTATCCACAGGGACATGGATAAAATTTCTATGCTTGTTTATGATCCACAGGGACAGGGATCGTGTTTTTATCCACAGGGACAAGGATAAAATTTCTATGCTTATTTATGATTCACAGGGAAAGGGATTATGCTTTTATCCACAGGGACATGGATAAAATTTCTATGCTTGTTTATGATCCACAGGGACAGGGATCGTGCTTTTATCCACAGGGACAGGGATAAAATTTCTATGTTTGTTTTGTTAGAGTTATGCCCTAGAGCCAATCATAGAGATGATTGTTTAGGGATAAAGGAACAATCATTTGATTTCATTTATGTATGTCACATTTATTATTGATTTAATAAAAGGGCTTATTCTATTATGTTTGTATGCATCATTTATATTTACATAATATGTCCAAGGAGTTAGAGTTGAGAATATTTAATTACAAAGAGTTGTAATTATGAGACTGTAAATATATCTCTGTACTAAACTCCTAAATCATTCCTAGTTGAAGGTTCACTATGATGGACAGTAATGAACCATAGGACTAGCACTTGTTAGGTTAACTCTATAGGAGGATAGCTGGTCTCAAGCTATTTGTGTGGAGACACTACAACCAACAGGTGGGTGCCTGTTAATAGAATAGGTATACTGAATGTGACCAAAGATTTGAGATAAACTGAATGGAGTTTTAACCTGCCTGTCAATTAGTTTCTCAATGTTATAGTGGTACAAGTAATCCTTAGACCTGAGACACCATAGTTACCTTATGCATGTAGCTTTAGAAGTTTGATAACACTAAGTGCAGATCCTATTCAAGGGTTTGTAAAGGTGTTTATTGGCCCTATTGCTATGTGTATGAAGGCATGTGAGTGATCAACAAGGAATCCAATACTCTCAGGAAAAAGAGAGAGAATGTCTCATATAGCATTCATAATATAACTCATTCAGTCCATGGCCATGGCATTGTGAATATGGAAAGGAGTTTCCATAAGTTCATCATTGAGTTGATATTTATGAATGAGTATAAAGTAATTGAACTAGGGACTTGACAGACTTCCATGTCCTATTAGTTCAATTGGAGACATTGTGTAAATGGAAGGATGCAATTGTAACCTACAAACTATAATAGAAGGGTTCTATGTTAGATCTTATTCACTTCATTAAGGACAACACCATGAACCATATGCTAGGTGTTATTCATGGTTAGTAGAAGCCCTAATTGATATAAGTGAGTTATAATCAATTAGGGGATTGGAAGGAGTTCCAATCAGACCCTCAATGGAAAGAGTTCCATTGTGCACACCTCGTGCTATTCCTACTACTTGATGATGTGAACCCAATGGGTCACACACTGATCATGCAAGATGAGCTTTAAAGTCTATGAGAGAAAGGGTATGAGTGCATAAAGAATAGTTCTTTGAGGCCTATTTATATTTAATATAATTTATAGGGGTTATTTTGCAATTTAGAGAAATTGCATCACACCCTAATAGGGTTTCCCCCTAGGGCCGGTCCCCTTAGTGTGGACTATATAAGTCACACTATGATGTGTGACATCATCACAAGTTGGAATCCCCAAGGGGCTGGCCAGAATTTCCAGCCTCCCTCTCTCTCTCTCCTCTCTTCTCCTACACTAGCAACAAGAAGGAAAAGGTGGAAAGGACTTGAAGCTCTAGCTAGGTGTGGATACCGTTGGAGGCAGTACACTTGGGCTGCTCATTCACCGCTGTCTGGAGTCAAAGCTTGGAGCAAAAAGGAGAAGACAAAAATTCTGTAAGTGTTCTAACCCTCTTCATAGTTAGGGTTTAATTTTGTATATGCATAGTTAGATTCATGGGCTGTGGAATCAAAGGGAAAAATTTTTATATTCCGCACTTCTATTCTTCCCTCTTGTATGATTCTCAACAGTGGTATCAGAGCCATGATTATGCATAATACAAAATACATATGGGCTGGAATTATGGTGTAATTGAATGATTCAAAAATCTGGAAAATTTTTAATGCATAATTGTTCTTCTCTTTGGCCGAACCTAGGGTTTGGAACCCTAGGTCTATTCTTCTTCTTCTCCTCTTCTAAATCATGGTTAAGAGTAACCATTGATGCAAAGGTTGCATAGGGTTTGAATTGGGAGAAAAGGAAATAGAAAAATGGGTTTTTCTTCAAAGGGTCGAATCTGGGTTTTTAGAACCCAGGGGTTCTTGCAATTAAAATCAATCAAAGCTTCTATATTTTTGATGCAAATCCATTGTAGGATCATTATATATCATGTGTATATGATTTTCTTTAAGTTTCAAAAAGGTTTTGATGGAAAAAGATTCAAAAAGTTTGAAAATTTTTCATGAACAGCATAGCAGATTTTCTCTGCAGAAAAGTCATCAATGGAGTTTTGATTAGAACTTGAGTTAGGGAACTCCAAATTGCATGAAACCAATTGCATTAGTTTCCTAAGACATGTAGGATACTGGGACAATTAGTTTGGTAGCCTAATTCATTAATCTTGCTGGGTTTTAAATCAATTTCTGACCATGGACAGTATGCTGTCAAATTCTGGGCAGCCTACTGTTATTTTAATTGTTTAGAACAATTGGTGATGATTTGATCATCCAAACCTCTTCTATTAGCTTAGTTTTTCATGTAGGGACATGATACAAAAGCTGGTTTCAATGGAGGAGTCGAATTGATAAGGATTTAGAAGCTATTGTGAGCTTTAAGGTCTGCAACAATGGCTCCAGCAATGGGTTTTGGAAACCCTGATTGTTCTTGATGATGGCAGCCACTTCCACCACTTCACACGTGTCCAGAGGCTTGTCCCATACTCCTAGGATGTTCTCCCATGGCTGGCCATGGCCTTCCCCAGTCGTTGGTGGCCATGGCAGCCTAGCCAAGCTCAGGCAGCCCCCTTGGTAGTGACGGCTGCATAGAGTTAAGGATGAAACCCTAATTTTGAGTTAATGATGAAACCCTAATTTCATTATGGCATTAATTAAAGCCCTAATTGGAATATTAATTACCTTTATTAAGAGTTAATGATTGGTCATTAAATGACCAATCATGGTTATTAATTGTTAGGGCATAATTAATACCATAAATGATGTCTAGGGTTAGGGTTTTGGAAACCCTAATTAGTGTAATTAATTAAGGATAATTAATACCCTATTTGGCATTAATTAAACCCTAATCCCTTTTATTAAATACCATATGAACCTAGGGTTTTAATGATTGGACATTAAATGACCAATCATAAGGAATTTAATGATTAAGGCTTGCATTTAGGGTTTAGGGTTATGTGTTTAGGGTTTAGGGTTTTAGGAAACCCTAATACACTAATTCATCATTTAAATGATTTTATTTAATTCCCATGTTAATTATTTAATTAATATTGATTAATTTTATAATGTTTTAAATGGTTTAAAATACAATTGGGGATTAAATTAAAATCTGGAAATTCTTAATTAAATGAAATTGATTTGTTTAATTAAGGAAACCCTAATATTGGATATTAGAGTTATTTTAGGAAACTTTATATGTTTAAATTAATTTGATTAATTGAAACTAAAATGTCTTAAATGTTAAGACTTTATTTAATTCTGGATATTTTTTAATACCTAATAAGATTAAGATGCATTAATGAGATTAATGTAAATCATTCAAGAGAATTACCATAATGTCCATATGTTTTAATGCTTACAGTTTTGCTTTACATTATGCAATGAGATTGTATGTATGTGTTTGGATGATGATTATGGACTATACCTTTTAAACCAATTGTGATTGGCCGTCTTATGAATGGGATGTTATTATTTACAAGAGTTGTAATTTTATTAAGGTGATGTAATTTATTTGGGGCTTGCATGCCACCTTCCCCCTCCCTCTCTCTCTATCATTCTCTTATATACCCCACATTCCCCTTATGTATCCCTTTCTTTAAATTATGTAAATGTTATGTAAGAGAGCGCACTAAGGAGCATGGTGGACCCAAAGGATCATGATAGAGCCCAACAAGCCAATGGTGGAGACCATCAAGCCAAGGGAGCAGATTGAAGGACTTGAAAGCTTAGAGAAGTGTTTCAAGACAGCATGCATGTTTCGAATGTGTTATTTTACGATCACCTACACCCACCTTAGACCTTGGATTCAATCTATTGGCTTGGATTGAATCCTCTCAAAGTCCATAATCATCATAGTGGGAGCTTTTAATGAGATTAAAAGTGATAGCTCCAAATCTATAGATCGTTATATGTCTCCTTCTAAGGACTAATATCGATAAGTGGATTATTATTATTATGCTGTTCATTTTTTTTTTGGATGCATGAGATGTATGTTAAATTAGTTAATTTGATGAGACCCTTAAAACCCCTCTCTTTTAATATTAAGTTGAAATGGAGAATACATTAGGGAATGCATTCTTCATTGCCTTCCATCATTATAGGATCATCTAACGTCCCTTAATGTGGGTACCTGGCTACAGACATGTAGGAGCTACCTATATTAAAGACATTACTTGAAACTATCACATATATAGATATCATGGGGTGCCTAAGCTGGTATATACCAAGAAACTAACATGTGAGGTATATATTTGGTGAAACATACCTGTGTGAATGATGGGTTTAACTTAACTAGGGAAGTATTCCAAGAAACTAACATGTGAGGAGTATGTACCCTAGAGGCAAAATGATTGGAATTTGCTTATGAAGCAATAGACAAAGAGTTGTCTTCTTACTATGGGTTAGAAGTCAAGAAACTAACATGTGAGGCTTCTAGGTCACAGTGGGACCCCAATCCCTATTAGGAATGAGATTCCCAAATTCCATTAGAGGGTGTATGGAATTTGATAAAATAGTGGGAGGTACCATATGATTAAAGACCCGATCATTATGGATTAAAAATAAAATCTGATTTTCTGTTTAATTTTCTGTATGTAGATCACCGTAATGGCTCACCGCAACCCGTTATCCAACATTTTGGAAACCAACCGTTTAACTGGACCTAATTATCTTGATTGGTTAAGGAATTTAAAAATCATTTTGAATTCTGAAAATATTACCTATGCACTTCAAAGTCCACTTCCCAATGCTCCTACTGAGGCTGCAACTCGGCAAGAGAAAGACGCTTATCAGAAGCGCATGGATGATGATCTTATGACGAGATGCTATATGATGGTGTCTCTAAGTCCTGAGCTTAAGAAGCAATACGAGTCCATGGGAAGTGCACCCGAGATATTTATCCACATACAAGAGTTGTATAGCAAAAAGTTCTTGCTTGAATGTGATGAATGGGTTGAAGTTCCTGCTTCCAATTCTATGCTCAAGCCTAAAGGCAAGGGAATAAGAAAGGGTAAGAGTACCCAAAGGAAGAGGAAAGGTAAAGGGATCTGTTTTTACTGCAGCAAAGATGGGCATTGGAAACGTAACTGCCAAGAGTATCTGGATACTCTGAAGAACCAACCTTCGGAAGGTATGGATTATGCTCTTATACTTGAGACTAACATGAGTGTTAGCTCTGCTTCCACTTGGGTACTAGATTCTGGTGCGAGTTCTCATATTTGTAATTCCATGCAGGACCTAGTGGGAAGCAGAAGGCTGAGTAAAGGAGAAGTAACCCTACGAGTGGGAAATGGAGCAAACGTTGCTGCATTAGCCGTGGGGACTTGCTGCTTGACTTTGCCTAGTGGGAGTAGTTTAGAATTATCAGGCTGTCTTTATATTCCAAAAGTTATAAGAAACATTATTTCTATTTCAGTATTATCTAAACAAGGATTTAGGTTTGTTTTTGAGGAGAATAAATGTTCTTTATTTAAAAATGAAGAGTTCATTACTTCTGGAGTTTATGTGAATGGCCTTTATTTTCTAAACTTTATTGCAAATGTTAATTGCATAGAGCATGATAGTTCTAAATTGAATGCAAACAAACCCAAGAGAACAAGAGATGAAGAAAACTCCGCATATGACTGGCACTTGAGACTAGGTCATATCAGTGAGAATAGGATTAACAAGATGTGTAAGGATGGACAATTGGGTCCATTGGTTTCTATGCCCTTTCCAACTTGTGAATCTTGTTTACTAGGTAAAATGACCAAGTCACCTTTCACCGGTCACGGTGAGAGAGCGGCAGACATATTAGGATTAATACATAGTGATGTATGTGGTCCTATGAGCATACATGCTCGTGGAGGTTTCTTTTACTTTATAACCTTTACCGATGATCATTCTAGGTATGGGTATGTGTACTTGTTGAAGTTTGAAGCTTGAAGCTTTAATTTGTAATGACATTTTGGAAAAGGTTAAAGCTTACAGCTTTTGTAATGACATTTTGGAAAAGGTTAAAGCTTGAAGCTTTTAATATAGTGATATGGATATTTTAATATCTTTGTTGATTTATTTTCAATTTGTAATGACATTTTGGATGGCTTCATTAGTTAAATGAATGTTTAAAGTTTGGGTTTGAATCAATTTGGATAAGTTTGGGATTGAGATATCATATTTTGAATGGTTTCATTACCTTTAATAGGGTATAAGTCACCATGAAACGACATATTTTTATTTTAAAATATATATATATATATTTTAAAAAAATATAAGTTATTGCAACGGCAAAGTTGTTGCAATAAATAAAGTTTTTAATTAAAATAATTCTTTCTTGCAACTAGAAAAATTGTAACAATAAGTTATTGCCACGGAAGCGATGTAGCAATACCTTATCGCAACGCCAAAGTTGTTGTGATAAATAATATTTTTTATTAAAATAATTCTTTTTTGCAACGGAAAAGGTTGTAGCAATAAGTTATTACCACGGGAAGCATTGTTGCAATAACATATTGCAACGCCAAAGTCGTTGCGATAAAGAATATTTTTAATTAAAATAATTTTTTTTTGCAACGGGAAAGGTTGTAGTAATAAGTTATTACCACGGAGAGCATTGTTGCAATAACGTATTGCAACGCTGAGGTCGTTGCGATAAAGAATATTTTTACTTAAAATAATTCCTTTTGGCAACAGGAACGAGTATAGCAATAAGTTATTGCCACGATAAAAATTGTTGCAATACCTTATTGCAACGTTAAAATCGTTGCGATAAATAATATTTTTAATTAAAATAATTCTTTCTTGCAATGGAAAAGGTTGTAGCAATAAGTTATCGCCACGGGAAAGATTGTTGCAATAACTTATCGTAACGCCAAAGTTGTTGCGATAAATCATATTTTTAAGTAAAATAATTTTTTTTTGCAACGGGAAAGGTTGTAGTAATAAGTTATTGCCACGACAATAATTGTTGCAATACCTTATTGCAACGGCAAAGTCGTTGCGATAAATAATATTTCTAATTAAAATAATTTTTTCCTGCAACGGGAAAGGTTGTAGTAATAAGTTATTGCCACGGCAAGAATTGTTGCAATAACTTATTGCAACGCCAAAGTCGTTGCGATAAATAATATTTTTAATCAAAAATATTTTTATTTTTAGGTATATTGCCACAATAATATCGTTGCAATACTTTTTCGCAACGAAACATAAATTGATTGCAACAATAAAATCGTTGCATTAAATGGAGGTGTATTGCAACGAAATTGGTATTGCAATGATATTTGTTGTTGCAATAATCTATTACCACGGAGGTTTTTGCAACAGCTCGCAACGGTAGTGTTGTCGTTGCAATAGGTATTTATTGCAACGACTTTGAGGTTATCGCAACGACTTTTACCGTTGCGATAGATGCTTTTTCCTGTAGTGGATGTCTTGCTGTGTTATCCTCTTGGAGGTTGGGTTGTGATTCCTCCATTCCGCGCGCGATGGCCCCTTTGTGGGGAAGTTGGGTAATTAATGGAATTGATTAAATGGACATGGGTCATATGCATTAGGCATTATGCATCATTGTTTTTAACTTATGGACTATAACTTATTTTCGAAGTTATAATATACTTGGAGGATGTGAACCCCGGAAATTGGGCCCACGAGGGATTGACGAAAAGGTTGTGTGGGTTTTGAAAACACAAAGGAGTCGCCACCTCATTTTTTAAAGGAAACAAGGAAAACCCTAAAAAACAGTTTGTTTTAGGAAAACAATTTGAATGACTCCATAAAAAAAGGAAAGGAAAAAACCAATCTTTTGGAAACCAAAGAAATCGGGGATTCGAAGGCTAAGTTATGACATGGGAAGGTTCTAGGCAAAGCCTATAGGCACCCATGTCACCCTTTCGGTCTCTCAGTTCATTTGGGCTAAATCAAGATCTTTCCATACAAAAAATCAGCAAGTATATCATCACAAGATAGCATGCATATCATATATTTCATTCATCCATCCATGCATAATAAACACATAAAAACAGAAAATAAAGAAAAAGAAAAGAAAACAAAAAGAAGCCTAGGATGCTTGGATCCTAGAACGGACTTAAGCCTCACGAAGAGCGCCTACATACCATGCAACGAAATACATGGATCAAAGTCCACGTAGTTCGATTAGAACTAGGGTTAAAACCTAATATAAACCTATGGTTAAAACCCTAGGTTTCCTTATTTGAAAAAGAGTTGAATATGATAGAAAGTTTGATTTTAGAAAGAACTCCACAAAATGGAAACTTTAATAAAAACCAGAATTTTATTTGTGAAGGAAACCTCTAATTAAACCATAGGATCATATTAAAAATTAACCCTAGAGAGGGAGAAGAGAAAGGATAAGGAAGAGAGGTGAATTGGGGCACCTTCATACCCACTTACCTGAGCGCAATTACTCCAAGCATTAGCCATTTCAGACATGAGCAGCCCTATTTGCCATAGGACAAATACCACACCTATTTGCACCCTTACAAGTGCTCAAAGCCATGCAAACACAATGATATACAAATCTGGACAGAATAGTATTATGGCCTAAAATCCTCTACTAAGCATGCTAACAGCAAAAACAGCAAACTTTCATAGGCCCTAACATATTCCTAGAACCATATCATGCATAAAACCCTAGAAATCAACTAACATGCATGCAAAAATATCATGTTTACTCCATATGAAAAATATATACAGCAAACATGAAGAAAAACCAATAAAAGACCTACTTTAACATGCTGTATAAAAACAAACACAAAATAAAGACTCTAAAACCCTAAACTCACAAATATGCTTGAAAACATACAAAACCAATTCTGAACATGCTAAAATAAAACTAAACAGAACCTAAACCATGCATATTAATTAACTAAAGCAATAAAACATGACAAAAAACCTAACTCTAACATGCAACATCACTATCCTAGAACAAGGACAACAGAAACACAAGAATCATAACTATGCATTGGAACTCATGAACTAACTCTAAGGCATGCAAAACTCCTCATGAACATCATCAATATCATATGTATTAACTACTAGAAACTTCAATTCATGGTAAAAATTATAAGCATGGTGTCACACCCCATTTTTGCACCACCTTACTAGGGCTCATCATTTCATGCATGTTTTTGTTTTGTTTTTGAGTCTAGTCACTTGCATTAGTTTTCTAGAGTCACAAGGACAATGGATATGAATTTTGGTTCAAATTGGAGTTGATCTTGAGGGATAATAAGAGCTTTTGTGACTTGAGGGGCATAATCGTCTTTTGAGTCCCAAACTTTTCATTTGACCTTGGAATGATCTCCAAATTGTCAATTGGAGTTCATATGGATGCATAAGAGGTATTTCTAGGTTCAATTTGGTAAGTCAATGGCTCGGGATTAAAATGGCTCGATGTAGTTCAAGTTGGTTAATTGACCCTTCCTTGGGTTAGCTCTAATTGACTCACAATTACCAACCAAATCTTTTCAAATTGACTTTCATTAGTCATCATTTTACCCTCAAAAGTGTTTCATGAAGTTCAATTTTGATATGGCCTGATGATGAGTTTAGTGTGGTTATTTACGGATTATCCTTGAAGAATTAGTGCGAATCACAGCATGAGATTTTTGGTTAAAATGAAAAGAAAATTATTTTATTAAATTAGCCATTTTTATCATGACACTAACACGTGTACGTATGTGATGAGTGTGTGTATGCACATACGATACATGTGCATGCGTGTTAGCGGTCAGTCTCCCAATTTTTATAAAAGACAATTTCCTTTTCCTATTCAGATTAGAAGTCTTTTATCATTATAAAATACCTTTTGATTATTCTCCAAAGAAACCTAGTCCAGGAAGGAAAGGGAAACTCCAGATTTCAGCTATAAATACTCTCTTGATGTCTTTAAACAAGGGAGAGGAGAAGAGGGTTTGGAGGGAGTGAAATTCGTCATAATTCAGCAGCAGATTTTCTGAAAACCAGCAGTCGTATTTTAATCATAACTTTTTCATCCGAAGTCAGAATTTGATGAAATTGATCTTGTCAGAAAGATAATTCAATTCTCTACAACTTTGTATTTCACAAGCTTTGTCCAAATCTAACGTTTTCATACCCAAAAACGCGATTGAAGTTGCTGCTGCTGCAAAGTGACGAAAATCACTTTTCTTTTCTCTTGTTCTCTTTTTGTTTTCTATTTCTTTTCAAAGTTGAGTGAGTTTTGATCTCTTTGCTGTGATACCACTTTGACAAAGAGGAGGATTCGTGTTGGTTTGATTCACTCTAAAGACCTGAGGAGCCACGAACAATTACAAACACAAGGGGAGCCACTTTATGCATTAATACTTGAGTGTTTGAGAGAGAATAAGGTATTCTCCTTCTCTATTCAAGCTTAAACTAGGTTTTCATATGGGTTAGGCTTATTGCATGTTAAAGGTAACTTTTTTATCATGTATTAACACTCTAGCTAGTTAATATACATGGAATATCTATTTTTTATCTACTGTTTAGCATGCTTTAAGGGCTGTCCTTTAGGTTTTTAATGCATAGTTATGATTCTTGTGCTCCTGTTTGTCCTTGTGCTAGGATTAGTGTCATTGCATGTTAGAGTTAGGATTTTCATCATGTTATATTGCTTTAGTTAGTTAATATGCATGATATAATTTCTGTTTAGTTTGGTTTTAGCATGATTAAAGTATGTCTTGTGAGTTTTTAAGCATATTTGTGAGTTTAGGGTTTTAGAGTTATTGTTTTGTGTTTGTTTTCATATAGCATGATAAAGTAGACTTTTTTATTTGGTTTTTCTTCGTGTTTGCTGTATATGTTTTTCATATGGAGTAAACATGATAGTTTTGCATGCATGTTAGTATGTTTTAGGGTTTTTATGCATGATATGGTTCTAGGAATATGTTAGGACTTATTATTGTTCGCTGTTTTTGCTATTGGCATGCTTAGTGGATGATTTTAGGTCATAATACTATTCTGTCCAGATTTGCATGTTAGTGTTTTTGCATGGTTTTGAGCACTTGTAAGGGTGCAAATAGGTGTGGTATTTGTCCTATGGCAAATAGGGCTGCTTATGTCTGAAATGGCTAATGTTTGGAGCAATTGCGCTCAGGTAAGTGGGTGTGAAGGTGCCCCAATTCACCTTTCTTCCTTATCCCTTCTCTTCTCCCTATTTAGGGTTAATTTTTAATACAAGTCTATGGTTTAATCAAAGGTTTCCTTCATAAATAAAATTCTGGTTTTTATTAAAGTTTCCATTTTGTGGAGTTCTTTCTAAAATCAAACTTTCTATCATATTCAACTCTCTTGATCAAATAAGGAAACCTAGGGTTTTAACCATAGGTTTGTATTAAGTCTTAACCTTAGTTCTAATCGAACTACGTGGACTTTGATCCATGTATTTCGTTGCATGGTACGTAGGCGCTCTTCGTGAGGCTCAAGTCCGTTCTAGGATCCAAGCATCCTAGGCTTCTTTTTGTTTTGTTTTGTTCTTCTTTATTTTCTGTTTTTATGTGCTTATTATGCATGGATGGATGAATGAAATATATGATATGCATACAATTCTTGTGATGATATACTTGCTGATTTTTGTATGGGAAAGATCTTAATTTAGCCCAAATGAACTGAGAGACCGAAAGGGTGACATGGGTGCCTATAGGCTTTGCCTAGAACCTTCCCATGTCATAACTTAGCCTCCGAATCCCCGATTTCTTTGGTTTTCAAAAGATTGGTTTTTGCCTTTCCTTTTTTTATGGAGTCATTCAAATTGTTTTCCTAAAACAACCTGATTTTTAGGGTTTTCCTTGTTTCCTTTAAAAAATAAGGTGGCGACTCCTTTCCTTTTTCTTTTTCAAATCCATTTTCTTTCAATCCCTTGTGGGCCCAATTTCCGGGGTTCACACATGGCATGCAATAGAGCTATCCTACATGATACCTTAGTTTAAGCTTGAATAGAGAAGGAGAATACCTTAGGAAGAGCCTTCTTTGCTGCTGTATGAACTCCCTCTTGCTCTTGTGGATGTCTTCAATCAATATTCTTCAAGGCTACAGCAAGAACTCCAGCTCTCCTTCAAGTCTCTCTCTCTTATTCTCTCTTAAATACTCAAGTTTTAATGCATAAAGTGGCTCCCCTTGTGCTGAAGCATAGGGGGTATTTATAGAGTTTCATTAGGATTAACCAATGGCTGGGATTAAAACCCTAAAAATTAATCCAAGGGCTATTAGAGACCCCCTTGGGGCTTAAGTAACTCAGAAGTTACCAAAAAATAGAAGGAAACTCGTCCAAAAGAGCCCAAATACGTCAAAATAGGCAAGAGTCCGCTTCAGCAAGGAGTTAGAGTGAAAATAGGAAAGTGGTCTCGGGTGACCACCAGGGCCTGGGCGGCTAGCCACCTGGGCCCAGGCGGCTAGCCGCTCAGGGCTGGGTGGTCACCCGAGCCCACTCCGGATTTTTGCCTATTTTTGACTCCTACTGCTTCTAGAAGTGTTTTAGGGGCCAAATGAACTCCGATTTTGATGAAACAAAAGCCAAAACGACCATGTTTCGATGAGGAATATGTTTTTGAACATTTTAGGGTGAAAACCACTAACCATGGGGGCATGGTTAGGTTTGAACAAGGCGGTTAACCACTATGTTCTACCTTTGCTAAGCATAGGCATGCACATAGGGTCAAACCAAACACTTTCCATATCAAAATTGAACTTCATAAAACACTTTTGGGAGTAAAATGATGACTAATGAAAGTCAATTTGAAAAGATTTGGTTGGTAATTGTGAGTTAATTAAAGCTAACCCAAAGAAGGGTCAATTAACCAATCTTGAACTACATCGAGCCATTTTAATCCCAAGCCATTGATTTATCAAATTGAACCTAGAAATACCTCCTATGCATCCATATGAACTCCAATTGACAATTTGGAGATCATTTCAAAGTCAAATGAAAAGTTTGGGACTTAAAAGACAATTATGCCCCTCAAGTCACAAAAGCTCTTATTATCCCTCAAGATCAACTCCAATTTGAACCAAAATTCACACCCATTGTCCTTGTGACCCTAGAAACCTAATGCAAGTGACTAGACTCAAAAATAAAACAAAAAACATGCATGGAATGATGAGCCCTAGTAAGGTGGTGCAAAAATGGGGTGTGACAGAAGCCCCTCATTGGCGAACAAGTTACACTTGTGAACCAATGATAAAGAACAACCCATTTTTGACAAAAAGCCTGGAGAAATCACAAACTGATACCAACAAGGATAGGAGGTTGAAAACCTGAGACTGAAATAAGGAAGTGTACTCAAGTCATGAGTATACTTAAACCACTGGGGGTTGATGATTGACAAGAGAAGCATATTCAAGCTACTACGAATGAACATACTTTTGAAATGGAGAAATATATTCTAGTCACGAATATATTTAACCAAGTGATTGAGAATGAAATCTGAGAAGTATACTCAAGTGATGAGTGTACTTTTGAAATGGAGAAATATATTCAGGTCACGAATATATTTAACCAAGTAGTAAAAAGGGACTGAGAAGTATACTCAAGTGATGAGTACACTTTTGAAATGGAGAAATATATTCAGGTCACGAATGTATTTAACCAAGTGATTGAAACAAACTGAGAAGTATACTCAAGTGATGAGTACACTTTTGAAATGGAGAAATATATTCAGTTCACGAATATATTTAACCAAGTAGATGACAAGTATGCTCAAGTGATGAACACGCCATTGAAATGGAGAAATATATCCAAGTGATGGATATATTTAACCAAGTAATTGACAAATGATCTGAGAAGTGTACTCAAGTGATGAGTACACCATTGAAATGGAGAAATATATTCAAGTGATGAATATATTTAACCAAGTAAGTGACAAGTATATTCAAGTGATGAACATACCATTGAAATGGAGAAATATATCCAAGCGATGGATATATTTAACCAAGTGATTGACAAATGATCTGAGAGGTATACTCAAGTGATGAGCATACCTTTGAAATGGAGAAATATATTCTAGTCATGAATATATTTAACCAAGTAAGTGACAAGTATATTCAAGTGATGAACATACCATTGAAATGGAGAAATATATCCAAGCGATGGATATATTTAACCAAGTGATTGACAAATGATCTGAGAGGTATACTCAAGTGATGAGCATACCTTTGAAATGGAGAAATATATTCTAGTCACGAATATATTTAACCAAGTAAGTGACAAGTATGTTCAAGTGATGAACATACCATTGAAATGGAGAAATATATCCAAGCGATGGATATATTTAACCAAGTGATTGACAAATGATCTGAGAGGTATACTCAAGTGATGAGCATACCTTTGAAATGGAGAAATATATTCTAGTCACGAATATATTTAACCAAGTAAGTGACAAGTATGTTCAAGTGATGAACATACCATTGAAATGGATAAATATATCCAAGCGATGGATATATTTAACCAAGTGATTGACAAATGATCTGAGAGGTATACTCAAGTGATGAGCATACCTTTGAAATGGAGAAATATATTCTAGTCACGAATATATTTAACCAAGTAAGTGACAAGTATGTTCAAGTGATGAACATACCATTGAAATGGAGAAATATATCCAAGCGATGGATATATTTAACCAAGTGATTGACAAATGATCTGAGAGGTATACTCAAGTGATGAGCATACCTTTGAAATGGAGAAATATATTCTAGTCATGAATATATTTAACCAAGTAAGTGACAAGTATGTTCAAGTGATGAACATACCATTGAAATGGATAAATATATCCAAGCGATGGATATATTTAACCAAGTAATTGAAAAATGATCTGAGAGGTATACTCAAGTGATGAGCATACCTTTGAAATGGAGAAATATATCCAAGCGATGAATATACTTAACCAAGTGATTGACAGGTATGTTCAAGTGATGAACATACCATTGAAATGGAGACATATATTCAAGTGATGAATATACTTAACCAAGTGATTGACAGGTATGTTCAAGTGATGAACATACCATTGAAATGGAGAAATATATTCAAGTGATGAATATACTTAACCAAGTAAGATAGATAATGAGGATTTGGAACTGAGAAGCATATTCACAGGGTGAATACACTTTTGAAATGGAGGAACATATTCAAGTGATGAATATATTCAACCAAGTGGGATGAAAAATCAAAATTTGAAATGAGAAGCATATTCAAAGGGTGAATACACTTTTGAAATGGAAGAATTTATTCAAGTGATGAATATATTCAACCAAGTGGGATGAAAAATCAAGATTTGAAATGAGGATATATGATCAATTTATCAAGATAGAACAAGCATGGTGCAAGAGGAAAGTGACTTAACACATTGTCACTTGAGTTGGCATGGCACAGGGGAAATGTATTCAACCCTTTTGAACATAAAATCAATTCAAAGAATTGATTTCAAGGTGCAATTTGATTGATTTTAAGCTCAAAAAGTGTTGAATATCTTATTTGGAAGAAGGTTTGATCACGCGTTAAGGCGAGACAAAGCGAGAGAGAGAGCCAAAACAAAGTGGCTTGGGTGACCACCAGGCCTCAGGAGGCTAGCCGCCCAGGCCCTGGTGGCTAGCCGCCCAGGGCTTGGGTGGTCACCCGAGCCTATTTGCTGAAAAATCTGGTTTTTTAAAGTGCACAAGGGCACTATTCATACCCCTTGTTCAAAGAACCTGAAAATTGGAGTTTCTCTCTCTAGAAAGCTTACCCCATTTTGCAAAATCACTTCAACACCCAAAGGCATTCAAATCCACACTTCAAGAGGGATTCATACACATGAAATAGCATCATTAGCACCCAATTTCACATCAAAAACAAAAAATTTGCAGCACTTTGCAAATCAAAAACCCATTAAACCCATTTTTGCTCAAAACAAGCTAGTTCATCCACCATGGATCCAAATGAAGACTCCACTTCAAAGTATCCATTCCTTGACTCAAAGAGTAGATACAAGGCACCAATATATGATGTTCCTCAAGGGAAATTGCTTCTAGAACCAAGGAATCATCTTTCCTTTATCCATTCCAAGCAAGAGGTAAGCTTACCCATTTTAAACTTTTCTTTGAAATTTTCATTTTTGTTGATTGAAATGCATTCCCATGAACTCTCTATGAGTTTTCCTAGCAATGTTTGCAATGCCCATTGATTTTGGCAAGGATTGGATGTGAAAAGAATTCAATTTGAAAACTTGGTGAATAGTGCCCACCAAGTGTTTGATAAAATGCTTGAATGATGAAAATTCATCCAATCTTTGTAAAATTGATATGTATTGCAAGGCAAAATCATAGGCATTCATTTCTAATTGATTTTAGAAACAAAACCAAGCATTTTCATGAACTTTGAAAAACAAAGTTTGCTATATTTTTGAAAAACCCATGTTTTCATGAACAAGGTTTGCTTATTTTTTCCTTAAAAAACCACTTTAGAAAACAAAGTTTGCTTATTATTTTCTTTGAAAAATCCATGTTTCCATGGTCTTGGAATGCATGGTTTACCAATGATCATGAGTTTGAAGAATAAAACCAATGTTTTCATAAACTTTCAAAGCAAGGTTTACTTGTTCATGAGCTAAAAGACTTAGTTTTTGAAAAGCCAATTATCAATGCTTGCATATGATTTTTACACTAACTAGGTGAATCATTCTTCTTGATTAGCCCAACTTCCAAGACCTATGCACAAGGTCTTCGATAAAGAATCTTATTGGCTGGTGGAGGCGTATGGAACATACCCAACCTTCCGCAAGAGAATCCATTAAGAAAGCAGGTTTTGGTTGGTTTCTTGACTCCCTATGGAATGAACAGTGGGATAGGCAAGCCCTCCTTGCCTTAGCTGAGCTATGGTGGGATACCACCAACACCTTCCACTTCAGTTTTGGGGATATGACCATGACTCCCAAGGATTTTTCAATTATCACCGGTTTAAGCCTCAAAGGAAAGAGGTTGGAATTCTATGGAGATGCCAATACAGATAGTGCTTATCTCCTCACTATGTTGGGGATGGATACTGAGGCGGGTTCCCGCGGTGTTAGGAGGACATGGCTATTTGAGAATTTTGCCAATCAAGTAGAAGGTGTGGGAGTGGCTCCCGAGTGTATTGCTAGGGCTTTCATGATCTATATGCTCTCCTGCACTCTCTTTGTTGGTGCCAATGACATGGCACTAGCCACTATGTACAGATCCATGTCCGACATGTCTCGAGGTGTTTCCAAGAATTTTGGTGGGCTCCCATTTGTTTGGGAGGTAAGTAAAAATGTTTAATTTTTAAATTCCTCTTAAACTTGACATTTTAATGCTTTTTCTTGAATTTTGACAGATATGGTATTATGAATACCTGGGACTGTGCCGCCCCGCCCTGGATAATGAGATACAAGAATGGCCCATACTTGGGAACTATGCTCCCAACAAGATAGCTATGCGTGCCCCCAATAGGCATGACTACGCCCATGCAAGGGCGTACTTGGCGAGCCTAAATGCTGACATGGTAATCCACCTTCCTCATTCTTTTCTTTTATTCATTTTTTATTATCTTGCTCATCATTTTCTCAAATTCACAGGTAGAGTGGAGCCCATGGGGATTGTGGGAGGCTAGGTTGCCTAGGAGGTGTGTGTCCTGTTTGGAATTGACTGAGAAGAGGGTACTCTTTGAGGGTCCCTCAGGGCGATACTGGTATTTAGGGGAGCGCGTCCTTAGGCAGGTGAAAGGACGAGTGGATGCCGCTCTTACCCCTATCTTGCCTCCCATGAATATGAGGCACACTGACTCTCTGGATGGGGATGAGCTGATGGAAGCTCTGATTGGATGGGATGCTGAGGAGTTCACCTCGCCCAATACCGACTACATGACTTTCTGCAACCAATTCCTGATGCGGCCTAGAGTCATTGGCTTCCCACCTCAAGAGGTGAGTTTCTATCCCATTTTTTTTCAGTTATTGATTTATACAAGCACTCCTTTTAAAAAAATTATCTATTGCAGGGCCGGCGAGCTCGTGGACATAGTTCCACAATAGTGTCCTCCACAGGCATGACTCATGGGGATGACAATTATGAGATGGGGGGAATGGCATAGCCACCTCTCCCAGTACTCGACTGGCAAGTGAATCTATGCAATGGGTTGGAGTTCATAAAGACTAATATTACTCACCCTGCTTTTGACGAGGTCCCCAGGATTGACCCGAGCTATGAGCATGTAAGCTCTAAGCCTTTTGCGTTCCTGAAAACCTCTTTCATCATTTATTAACCATGTTCCTCTTTTAGGTTCCCCGAGAGTACGCACAGGAGTGCCTTGAACTCAGCGAGGGATTAAGGCGGGACCTTGTTAGGATGAGTTTGGCAAACTCTGTGCTAGAAGGACGACTGAATCCCACTGTAAGACATTCCCTTTGTTCATTCCAATCCTAGGAGTTAAAGGCATAACCCTTCTTTATTAATTGATTTCTTTGCAACAGGTCTCCACACTGCGTCCACCACAACCAATGCCACCCCAAAGGAATCCTCATGCTGGTCGTGGTAGAGGCGAGTCAAGTAGAAAGAGAAGAACCACGGGAGATCATTAGATTAGCTTAACCTCTTGCTTTGTGAATGAATGAAACATCCTTCTTTATGCTTTGTAACCTTTCTTTGAACATTTGCTTTAGTACTTTGTATGAGACTTTTGGAATTCCATGGTGGTGATTTACTCACGTTTTTGTGCAAAAATAAGCTCAAAATAAGCTTCCCAAGGTCACCTAACCATATAGGGGTCAAATTAGGTCAAAAATAGGCAAAACTGGGCAAAATAGGAAAACGGCCTCAGGTGACCACCCGAGGCTGGGCGGCTAGCCGCCCAAGCCCAGGTGGCTAGCCGCCCAGGCCTGGGTGGTCACCCGAGCCCGAAGCGGAAATCCCACTTTGAATAGGAAACTTCCTATTCTGACGGGTTTTTTCCTATTTGAACTTGGATTTGTGACCTTTTCCCTATAAAAACACATCCAAGAGGTTCCTAAACCTACTTGTATTCATTCATTAGAAATTATGGAGGCTCTAGACAAATTTTTAGGAGGGTTTTTGAGAGTTATGAGTGCTGAAGCAAAATCTGAGTTCAAGTGCTTTGGCTTGGATCCATTGCTTTCCTTGAGGCATGTGAAGCTTGAAACGAGCCTCTTGACTGCTGCTACATATTTTTGGGATCCCCAAATTCATGTGTTCCGCTTCAACTATGAAGAACTGTGCCCAACCATGGAGGAATTCTGCGCGTTGTATGGGGTTTCACCGGTAGGTCCTTTCATACTCCTGGCCTACTCCTCGCCCAAGCTTTCTTACTTCTTTCTCCAACTTACTTGGGATTCACCCACAATATGCCTCTACGTTTGTAAAGGACCATATGGTGGACTTAATGAAATTGGCAACCTCTTTTTTGGCCTATGATAGTAAAGGTATTTTGAAATTTACCTTTCCTATTAAGCATGCACTTGCCTTTTGCCTTATTGGTCGTTTCCTTATTTCAACTGGTACTCCACATGTTCCCATACAAATCTATGAGTTGATTCCTCTCCTTGCCAAAGGCCATAACCTGATTCCCATGATACTAGCTGAAACCCTGAATTGCTTAGATAAAACTCATGAGGACCCAAAAGTTCCTTTAGGAGGTAGCCCCATTCTGCTGCAGATGTGGTTGCTTGAAAGGCTGAATTTCTTATCACCCACTGTCATTACACCATACAAGCCTCAGCATTACTGCCTTCGCTGCATTGAGTTGCCTGGAAAATTCTCATTGAGGGATTGGCTAGGTTACTTCCAAACCCTTTCATGGAGGAATATCAAGTGGTTCGTCTCCATATGGGGCTGCAGTGAACGAGTGCTTCTGCGAACTTCTGGATGTGCCATGGTAAGACTCATAGAGCTGAGGTCTACTTCCTTCTATTGGCCTTCAAGGGTTCTTCGTCAGATGGGTGCTATGCAAACCATACCCACTTCCTTGAAAGGTGACTATCCTGTGGTGCCTGCGGGTCTTTCTGTAGTGACTTGGGCGAAGGATCGATGGCCTAGCAAGCTGACACTAACTCAAGTTACGAATACTGATGGTCCATATATGATGAGCCTCGAGTACAAGGAATGGTTGAAAAGCAATTTGGGTGAGCGAGAGACTACTCGAAGAGAAAGGATTTTTGGACTTATCAGGAATGATGGACTTGGACCTTGCAGAGAAGATATTATGGAAGCAGTGACAGCAGCTTATGAACATGACTTGAAGAAGAAAAGAAGACACAAAAGAGAGAAGAAGAGAGCTGAAAAGCGGGCTGCAAAGAATCCCAAGAGGAATTAAAGACTCAATAGAATAGGATTTTTATGGCACTTTTATAATTCTTTTACTTAATACCAATGAATTGCTATGTCAATCAATTTTAGTTTTGAATAAATTGCCAATAATAAATCAAATTTGGGATTTTGTTGTTTGATTTAGACCGCACCCAAGGTAACTTTATGGGTTGCCTACGTATCTCCATGATTTTTTCCTTTTTTGCTTTTTTTTTTTTGTTTCTTTTTTTTTGTTTTTGTTTTTTCTGTTTTTGATTTTTTTTTTTTTTGTTTTTTTTTTTTGAATGGAAAATCAGGTCTTACATAGTTCTCATGCCTTATCTTTTGCCTAGGCCGCCCTTACGGGTTTTCAACCTAGCAGGCTTCAAACATGATATTTCTTTAATTGATCCAAATTAGTTGGACGAGCGAACTCAATTCCATCTAAGTCCATGAGGCGAACAGCCCCTGCTGGCAATATTTCTTCGATAATGTATGGTCCACCCCAACTTGGCTTGAATTTTCCCCGCGGATCGAATACTGGAGCTCTGATTTCTTTCAGCACTACATCCCCTTTCTTTAGACCTCGATCTTTGACATATTTGTTGAATGCTCTAGCGACTCTCCGCTGATACCCTTGCACATGATACAGTGCCCTTAAACGCCTTTCATCCAGCAGAGCTAACTCATTATAACGGCTCTTAACCCAGTCCACTTCTGTTATCTGGCTCTCCACGGCAACCCTTAGTGAAGGAACCTCCAATTCAACTGGCAACACGGCCTCCATTCCATAAACTAAAGAGTAAGGGGTAGCCCCTGTTGATGACCTTATTGATGTTCTGTATCCCCATAGAGCTAACGGTAACTTCTCATGCCAGTCTGTGTGTGAGTCCGCAGTCTTCTGGAGTATCTTCTTAATGTTCTTGTTAGCCGCTTCCACTGCTCCATTAGTCTGAGGACGGTATGGTGACGACAGATGGTGGACTATGCCATACTTTTGCAAGAGCTCATGGGTTTCTTTCTGAAAGTGCTGGCCATTGTCTGAGATAACTTCATGCGGTACCCCATATCGATAGATGATGCTGTGCTGTATGAACTGTGCTACCTTCTTAGAATTCAAGGTCTTGAAGGACGCTGCTTCCACCCACCTAGTGAAATAATCGATGGCAACTAGGATGTATTTATGCCCATTTGACGCCTTTGGCTTGATTTGTCCGATGATATCTATCCCCCATATTGCGAATGGCCATGGTGACGACATACTTGTTAAAGACATAGAAGGCAAATGTTGTCCGCTAGCGAACAGTTGGCATTTGTGGCACTTCTTGACATGTGCGTGGCAATCTCTTTCCATGGTAGACCAATAATAGCCTAGCCTCATGATTTTCTTAGCCAACATATAGCCATTTATATGCGGAGCCCCTGTCCCTTCATGGATTTCTTTAATTAGATGCTCGGCTTCCTCCTTGGTGACACACAGCAGGTGGATCCCGTCGTATGATCTCCGATATAGCTTTCCTCCACAAAGTACATAGTGACTTGCCAACCGCCTTAGGGTTTTTCTGTCGATACAAGATGCTCCTTCTGGGTACTCCCTTTCTTCAATGAACTTCATTATGTCATGGAACCATGGATGGCCATCATTTACTTCTCCTCCTCGGATTGCACAACAGTACACAGGCTTGTCTGGACATTCTATCACCAACGGCTTCACATTTCCCCCTTCAAGTATCTCCACCATGGATGCTAGGGTCGCCAAGGCATCGGCGAACTGGTTCTTGTTTCTTGAAAGGTAGTTGAACTCTATCTCTGAGAACTCCTTGGTTAGAGCTTCCAGGTAGGCATGGTAGGGCAGCAACTTCTCATCTCGAGTTTTCCATTCCCCTTTTATCTGACAAATGATTAGCGCTGAGTCCCCGAACACTTCCAATTCTTTGATCCCCAATTCAAGTGCCGCTTCCAATGCTAAGATACAGGCCTCATACTCAGCAATGTTGTTGGTAGCTTCAAACCCCAACTTGACCACCAACTGTGTAAATGCCTCTTCAGGTGACACCAGCAGGACTCCTATCCCATAACCTTTCTTATTGGCTGCCCCATCGAAATAAACTCTCCAAGTCTTTCTACCAATCTCCAGTACGTCCTCATCTGGGAATTGATCGTTGAACGGAGCGGATGATGACACAGGACAGCTAGCTAGGTAATCTGCAATGACGCTTCCCTTGATAGACTTCTGATTCACGTACTTGATGTCAAATTCATTGAGGAGAATTGACCATCGAGCAGTTCTAAATGACAATACTGGCCTTTCTACCAGGTACTTCAACGGGTCCATGCGACTTATCAAGAACACTTCGAAGGACATCATGTAGTGCTGGAGTTTCTGCGTCGCCCATACTAGTGCCACACAAGCCTTTTCAATGGCATTGTATTTCACTTCATAGTCCGTCATTTTCTTGCTTAGGTAGTAGATGGCATTCTCCTTTGTAGACCCTTCGAGATATTGAGCTAACATAGCTCCCATCGCGGTTTCGGTGACCGTTAAGTATAACAAGAGCGGTGCACCTTACCGTGGGGGAACTAAGATTGGAGGATTGATCAAGTATCTCTTAATGGTCTCAAAGGCCTCTTGGCATTCTTCGTTCCATACTTTTGGCACACCTTTCTTAAGCAATTTGAAGATTGGTTCGCAAACCATGGTCAAGTTGGCGATGAATCGGCTTATGTATTGAACCCTTCCCAAGAAACCCCGGATCTGCTTCTCAGTGCTAGGCGGCTCCATCTCCACAATAGCTTTTATCTTCCCTGGGTCCACTTCGATGCCCCTCTGAGTGATCATGAACCCCAATAGCTTGCCTGCAGTGACGCCAAAAGCGCACTTCTGCGGGTTTAAGCGGAGATTATACTTCTTTGCTCGCTCTAGGAACTTCTCTAGCGCCTTGAAATGCCCTTCTCTATCCACGGACTTCACGATCATATCATCGACATAAACCTCGACTTCCTTATGGATCATATCATGCAATAAGGTCGTAGCTGCTCTTTGGTAAGTAGCCCCAGCGTTTCTTAAGCCAAAAGGCATTACCTTGTAACAATACGTTCCCCATTGCATGATAAAGGCTGTTTTTTCCATGTCTTGAGGTGCCATCTTTATCTGGTTATACCCGGAGAATCCGTCCATGAAGGAGAGGAGTGCATGTCCCACTGTGCTGTCCACCAACACGTCGATATGGGGTAAAGGAAAATCATCCTTAGGGCTCGCGGCGTTGAGATCTCGGAAATCGACACACATCCTCACTTTCCCATCTTTTTTAGGCACAGGCACTATGTTTGACAACCACTCGGGGTACTCCACAACTTGGAGGAAACCCGCGTCTAGTTGTTTAGTTACCTCTTGTCACACCCCATTTTTGCCACCTTAGCTAGGGTTTGTCATTGCATGTGTCTTTTTGTTTCCTTTTTGAGTCTAGTCTTTTGCATTGAGTTTCTAGGGTCTTAAGGATGGTGTGTATGAATTTTGGTTCGATTTGGAGTTGATCTCGAGGGTTAATAAGAACTTTTGTGACTTGAGGGGCATAATTGTCTTTTTGATCACAAACTTTCCATTTAACCTTGAAATGATCTCCAAGTTGCCAATTGGAGTTCATATGGTTGTATTTGAGGTATTTGTGGGATCAATTCGATGAATTGAAGGTTCGGGATTAGAATGGCTCAGCAAGGCTCAGGTTGGCTAAAAGACCTACTTCGGGTTAGCTCGAATTGGTTCATGATTTTCACTCTATGACTACTCATTTGACCTTGATTGATCTTAATTTCATCCCCAAATGTGTTTAGGGAGGTTGAATTTCGAATTGGAAAGCATTCGGTGCGACCCTATTTGCATACCTAAGATAAGCGATGGTGAGGCATAGCGGTTAACCACCTTTGTAGGGCCCAACCATGCAGCCATGGCTAGGGTTTCTTTCCCTCAAGTGACTCAAATTACATTCCCCTTCGAAACACGGTCGTTTTGGCTTTCGTTTCGTCAAAATCGGAGTTGATTTGAGCCCTGAAACACATTTGGAAGCCGAAAGGGTCAAATATAGGCATAAGATGACATGGCCTCGGGTGACCACCCAGGCCTGGGCGGCTAGCCGCCTGGGCCCAGGCTGCTAGCCGCCCAGCCCCAGGTGGTCACCCGAGCCACTTTCCTTTTTTGAGCCTTGACGCGGCTCCTTCCCTATTTCCTCGGATTTGCTCGCCTTTAGCCGCCATTTAACCCTAATTTCAGCCCTTTTTGACCTACTTGAGCCCCAAGGTAACCTCTAAGAGCCCTTGGATCAATCCCTAGGGTTTTAATCCCAACCATTGAGGGTTTCCCCTCAATCCCTATAAATACCCCCTTATACTTCAGGAATAGGGGAGGCACTTAGAAGAAAAATTCTGAAATAGGAGGCAAATTTTCTGAAGTGAGAGGGACATTGGAGGCTATGGCAGCCATCATTAGGGTAGTTTAACCTATATTTTGAGTGAGAGAGTGAGAGAGAGAGCTTGAAGGAAGGCTGGAGCATTGCTTGAAGGCTTGAAGGAGGTTGTTTCCAGCAGCACACAAGAGGAGGAGGACTCTCTACAGCAGCCACAAAAGGTATACCCCTCCCCCTTTCTCTCTTTCATTCAAACTAGGGTTTCTTGCATAGCTTTGCATTACTTCATGTTAAAAGCTTATTGCTTTATCATGTGTTGATGCTTCTAATGCTTAGAATACATGATTAGGATATTGTTTATGGCTGGTTTTGCATGATATAATGTCATTCTATGTGGTTTTATGAGTGTTTGTGTTTTTAGGGTTTTTTTTAGAGTCTTTTCTAGGGTTTTACATGGAATAGTCATTATTTCATGTTCAAGTTTGTGTCTTTATCATGTCTTATTGCTTCTATTAGTTAGTATGCATGATTAGGATAATATTCATGGGCTGTTTAGTATGCTAGGATGCTATTCCATGTGATTTACTGCATGTTTGGGACTTTAGGGTTTCCTTAGTGCTGAAATTGGTTTTCTGCATGAAATAACACTTTTGCATATTGAAGCTTGTGTTTTTATTGTGTTTTGTTACTTCTATTAGTTAGTATGCATGATTAGGATAATGTTTATGGGCTGTTTAGTATGCTAGGATGCTGTTCCATGTGATTTAATGCATGTTTGCAATTTTAGGGTTTCTCATGTGCTGAAATTAGGTTTTTACTTAGAATAGCTATATTTCATGTGCAAGCTTGTGTTTCTATCATGTGTTGATGCTTCTATTGATTAATATGCATGATTAAAATGATGTCCACAATGAGTTTTGCATGATTTAGAGTTATTTTATGTGATTTTGAGCACAATGGCGATTCTAGGGTTTCATTCATCCTTGTATTAGGAAAGTAGCATATAGCATGATAGCTTAGGGTTTTTCTTTGTGTTTTCTTCATAGTTGATATATATGTGCTGCATATTTGATAACTATGACATTCTTCTGCATTCATAGTAGTGGATTTTAGTGTTTTTTGCATGTCATTGCATGTAGGGTTGAATTAGGGTTTTAGTTAGCTTATGATTCATGTTGTTGAATGACTTGTGGTTGATTTTAAACCTTATTTCAATTCTGTCCAGATCTATTATTTGTCCTTGATATGATATTTTGAGCATGTGTTAGCCCATGTTTGGGCATGATAATGGCTTGATTTGGAATCTAGCTTGTTTGGTTGGTATTTTTGGTATGTTTTGCATGGAAATTGCAGGTGCTTTGACAGGTACAACAGGTGCAACTACCCCACCAATGTGGGGTGGTTATTTTGGCTATTGTGAGATGAAATCTTACAAATAAGGAAATTACCCTATGCAATAGGGTGGTTACTTTGACAGGTTGCTTTTGCTTAAGGTAAGTAGGGTGTGAGGGTGCCCCAATTCACCCTTCTTTCCTTCCTTTGAAACTTTCCCTTTCTTCCCCCCCTAGGGTTGTTTCCTAATAGAGGGGTATGGTAGATTCTATAGTTTCCTTTCAATAAAAAATACCTTTTAAATCAAAGTTTCCATCTTTTATCAAAATTCCATATTTTACTAAAGACCTTTTGAGAATCATTCATTTTTGGAAACTTACCATGTTTTACTTGGAAGGAAACTTAGGGTTTACCATAGGCCTTGATTAGGTTATAACCCTATTCCCTTTCGAACTACGTGGACTTTGATCCATGTATTTCCATACATGGTATGTAGGCGCTCTTCGTGATGTTCAAGTCCGCCCTAGGATACTAAGTATCCTAGGTTTTCTCCTCTCCCCCTTTCTTTTTTCTGTTTTTCTTTAATTTACTTGACTATATGGATGAATGAATGAATGATATGCATGCTGTCTTGTGATGATAATTGTTGATTTGTGTGTGATTAAGACTTTGATTTAGCCCAATTAGATTAAGAGACCGTTTAGGGCGATATGGGTGCCTATAGGCTTTGCCTAGAACCTTCCCATATCGTAACTTAGCCTCCGAATCCCCGAATTCTCTGGTTTCCAAAAGACTTTTTACCTTACCATTTTTAAACATGGAGTCAATCTTTTGTTTTCCTAAAACAAAACTGTTTTTTAGGGTTTTCCTTGTTTCCTTTAAAAAATAAGGTGGCGACTCCTTTTCCTTTTTGTTTTCAAAACCTAAACCCACCGAATCTTTTCGCCAATCCCTCGTGGGCCCGATCTCCGGGGTTCACAGACTGGCGACTCCGCTGGGGACTTGTGGGCTAGACTCTATACAATTTGATTGGGCTAAGTTAATTTCTTTTGTTTAATTAAAATCAATCACATTGCATTCGCTTGATTGTGTGCTTTCATTTATTGCATTGTGTGTGTAAACTCTTGCATGTTAGGATCGATGTCCCTTGCCACTGACGGGCCTAGCCTCAACCTTGGTTTTCCTGATTCCATGAGTTGGGGCGAAAGCTCTCAACCTCTCTTGCCAAGTACCCTTGGGCTTGCCCTTGGGTATATTAAATGAGTTAATCACGTACTGCTGGACCCACGCGGCGTTCCTGATGCCACATGTGGTTAGGTATAAAGATTGCTCAAGCAAGTGAAGGACCCCAGCCTACCCTTATCATTAGTCCATATAGACAGACTTGTAGGACACTATGGTTTCACCCTTATGCACCCACATTGTTTGTAATGATATCATGACCGTGTTTGTGATGTGCTTAATGGAAAAATTAATAGAGGACCTTTGCACCCTATATCCTTAATACGTACCTTTCGCCCATGACCCTTGCAAAGGTGATTGGATTAAAAGGGACTAATTGAGTATATATGATGTGAAGTCATTGAGACAAATATGGAAGCCTAGGACATACCCTTAGGATGAGAGACTGATTTTTCCTTTCTTAGAGGAGTGAGAAGACGTACTGGCTTGGATCCGCGACCAGCAAGGCCGCTTAGTGAAGATTGATTCTACCAACTAGTCAGATATGGCCGATGAAGCAACTAGTGAAGGGGGTTTTGATGTTGAGACTTGTTTGAAGGCCATCATGACCAAGCTTGATTACACCACTGATGTATCCGAGCGAGCATTGAAAATGGCCCAAGATATCCAACATAAGATGTCCGAACCCGAACAGAATAATGGCCGTACCCCGGGGGATAACACCGAAAATGGGACCCAGTCTGGAGAAGGCACTAAGACCAATGATGGGGGAAGCACTCATCCTAAAGGGAATGAATCACCTGAAGTTTTTAACCTAGAAGGGGGAAGTAAGGGGAAGACCTCTGATACAGACTCTGTGTTGGCTAGTAAGGTAGAAGCCTTGGAGAGAACTATAAATGGAATCCGTAGGACAGATGACATGGTGGATGTACGTACCCTATCTTTGTTTCCTCAAGCTCGTATTCCACTACAATTCAAGATGCCCGAATTAGAAAAGTTTGATGGAACGGGTTGCCCTAAGACCCATTTGAAGATGTATGTACGAGCTATGCATCCCCGAGGAGCAACAGATGAACTCTTGGCCCAAATGTTCCATGAAACCCTAGCCACTTCTACTTTAAAATGGTTCCTAGCCTTGGATGAGAATAGAACCCGGACTTGGGAGGATATATGTAACGAGTTTTCAGAGCACTATAAGTATAACACTGAAGTGGATGTCACAAGAAGGGACCTAGAGACCACGAAACAAGGGGCTAATGAGACTTTTTTCGCCTTCATTACAAGGTGGAGGCAAAAGGCCTCGAAAATGGCGGATAGACCGAATGAGGAAGATCAGATTCAGTTGGTGGTTAAGAACCTATTGCCGGTGTATCACAAGCACCTCTTTGCTCACTACTTCCCTAATTTCAAGGCTCTTATAGGAGCAGGTACACAAGTTGAGGATGCCATTGCCGATGGGTCAATCAAGACAGAAGAAGTCCAAAAGAGCCGCAGGCCGAACTTTGCTGGGAAAAACAATGCCGAGGTCAATGCCATAGCCCAACCCATTCAACCTATCTCCCTAAATGACACCAACCCACCTCGCCAATTCACCGAGCTGCATATGCCACTTGAGAAAGTACTTGAAAAGCTAAAAAGCCGAGGCCTGTTGAAACCTCTCGACCCAAGACCACCACCAAACCCATTGCCCAAGAGCTACAATGAGAATGAATACTGCAAATTTCACCAAGCCAAAGGCCACTCAACCAACCGTTGCTATCGCTTTAGGCATG
This sequence comes from Liquidambar formosana, assembly GCA_039720395.1. Lineage (NCBI taxonomy): Eukaryota > Viridiplantae > Streptophyta > Magnoliopsida > Saxifragales > Altingiaceae > Liquidambar > Liquidambar formosana. Next base: position 3,535,277 of record CM077833.1, read on the forward strand.
AGATTCAAGACTTACTTGACAAACAAATCATCTCACCACCAACTCCACCAAATCGCCCAAATGTTACCCAAAATCCATTTCCCTCTCATAATTCATCCAACTCCATAAATGCCATTGAAGCCGACCCATCTCGACCTTGCCTACCCATAAGACAATATACCCCGTTATCCGTGTCCTTGACCCAAGCCTTTCACCAATGCTGCAACCAAGGCCTTATCATACCTCACCTTCCAAAGCCAAGACCCCAAACACCCCATCAATATTGCCAATACCATGGTATACCCGGCCATGACACTGATGACTTTGCTATGTTGAGAAAGGTCGTTCAAGACCTCATTGATCAAAAGACCCTACAATTGCCAAAGAAGTCCATCCAACAGCAGTTGAAAGAAAGGTATGAAGCAGGAGACCCTCAAGTGGGGTTATTGGGAGAACCTTTGGGGAAGTTTGATTACTATGTGCTTTATCCTGATCCATTGCCAAGTGAGCCCATAATTCCTACGGGCTGGGATGATATACCCGAAGAGGTGCAGATGGAGGACATTGACATGATTGAATGGGATGACCTGATGGGTGACACAAATGAAATTGATGACATATGGGCTAGTGATGAAGAAATAGACCACATAACAAGAGGGGGCCGCCATTTCAAGCCTCTGCACTTGGAATCTGATAATCCACTGGGTGAGTTAGATAAGCGCCTTGATATGCAAGAAGAAGAGGACGAAGTACTCCGACAATTGAAGAAGACCAATGCCAATATCACCATATGGGGCTTGCTTATGGCCTCTCACAAACACAGACAGACAGTGCTGAAGTTGTTAAATCAGATACAGGTTCCGGTTGATTTGTCTCCTGAGGGATTGGTGAATCTAGTAAACCCTGCTCCGAAGAATTCCACTATAGTGTTTACAGAGGCTGATTTACCTAAGAGTGGACCCAGCCACTCCTAAGCTTTGCACATAACCGTTGACACCATGGGGAAGAGGGTTCCCACAGTTTTGATTGATAATGGTTCCGCATTGAATGTATGTCCCTTAAGAACTGCAACTGTTTTGGGCTTGGGGCCCACTAATTTCACCCCATCTGGGCAGACAGTGAGGGCGTATGATAATACCCGTAGAGAAGTAATTGGGATGGTCACTTTACCTTTAATCATGGGACCCACGGAGTTCAGAGTGGAGTTTCAAGTCTTGGATGTGCCGTCATGTTTCAATCTGTTATTGGGAAGGCCTTGGATTCATCCCGCTGGGGCTGTACCATCATCATTGCATCAAAAGGTAAAGTTCCCACATGAGGGAGCCATTGTTACACTTCAAGGGGACTATGATTTGAAAATGGCGGGTGTACCCATATGTGAAATAAAACCGGAATCAGTTGAGATACCCTTGTCGGGGTTTGAGTATGTGCAATGCATTGAAAAGGAGTTGGAAAAGGAAGAATTGATACCCCTTGACCATTGTCCCCATGGTAATTTACATGTTGGTGAAATAATGCGGAAAATGAATTTCTTCCCGGGTATGGTCCTAGGGCGTCGCCAACAAGGAATTCCCCATTCTATTCAAAGCCGGGTTGTTTCCTACACTTTTGGGTTAGGATATGAGCCCACTAAGAATGACTATGCAGAAATGACAAGGAGGAATAAGGAGAAGGGAAAAGCTAGAGCAGAAGGAAGGGCGCCAGACTTTAAGATTTCACCATACAGGCCGACTCTGAATGGCTATTTCATCAAGGAAGGAGATGACTTCCTGTACTGTGAGTTCCCAGAGCCTATGTTCAATCCAACAACCAAGATCAGAATCCCGGGATTTGAGATTTTCTTCACCGAGTGGTATCCAATCACCGCTGAAATGGTGGATGATGAAGCCATCAATGACAGTTATTGGGAGAAGAAAGAAGAAGATTGGGTGGAGCACATGGATTCTGAAACCATGGTCACTTTGTTCCAAGACATGGTCCTTACCATAGGGTTTGAAGGTATACAAGAGGAAGAGCCATCACACTATTGCACTTTTTACCCAAGTTCTGATCCAGCATTGGCAGATAAGGATTTTTGTGACAAGTACTTTACAGAGGGGCTGAATCCTCAGAGCTTGACAAGTTGGTACAATTCTATGGGAAAGAAGAAAGAAGACTGGGTAAGGCATGTGGATACTGATGCTATGGTCACCATGTTCCAAGATATAGTTCTTACTGTGGGGGAGTCAGCAGCAGAAGATTGCCAAGATTCGTCAATTCACCATGCAACCATGCCGCTTCATAATTGGTACCTAGAAGATGGAGCCATTGCAGAGATCCTTGAAGAAGAAGATCATGACCTGCCTGATAGTAGCTTGTAGGTTCCTTAGTTAGAGTCTTTCCTGCTTTCAATAAAGTGTGTCCGCCTATCCCACTTTGTGGAGTTAGGAGTCGTTTCATAGTTGTGGCACCAAATTTTGTTTCCTTTTCAAGTTTGTGTCTTTTTGTTAGTTCCTTTAAAGAAGTGTGTTTCTTTTATACATTGTTTGCTTGCAGTGTTTCTTTTCTCTCTTCTATGGATATTTATGGCATGGATATAGATCCTAGGAATGACGCCCCCCCGGAGCTCGTTGAGCGAAGGAAAAGGGGTGTCACCGAACCTAACATGGATGAATTGGAATCAATCAATTTAGGGACAAATGACTTGCCAAAGATAATTAAAATTGGGATAACCCTTTCACCACTTGAAAAAGAAAAGCTGATAGCCCTCTTAAAGGCCAACATAACGGCCTTTGCATGGTCTTATGAAGACATGCCCGGCATAGATCCAGACATTGTGCAGCACTTCATCCCCACCAATCCCTTTAAAAAGCCGGTAAAGCAAAAATTGAGAAGATTGAAACCCGAGTGGGCATTGAAGGTAAAGGAGGAAGTAACCAAACAACTCGATGCGGGGTTCCTACAGGTTGTGGAGTATCCCGAGTGGTTATCCAATATAGTTCCCGTGCCTAAAAAGGATGGAAAAGTGAAGATGTGTGTGGATTTTCGAGATCTTAATGCAGCAAGCCCTAAGGATGATTTCCCTTTGCCCCACATTGATGTATTGGTAGATAGTACTGTAGGACATGCGCTCCTCTCTTTCATGGATGGGTTTTCCGGATACAATCAGATAAAGATGGCGCCGCAAGATATGGAGAAAACGGCCTTTATCACACAGTGGGGAACATATTGTTACAAAGTGATGCCGTTCGGTTTGAGAAATGCCGGGGCTACCTATCAGAGAGCTGCTACAACATTGCTGCACGACATGATCCATAAGGAGGTGGAAGTATGTGTGGACGACATGATCGTGAAGTCCGTGGATCGAGAAGGACACTTAATGGCCCTAGAAAGGTTCCTAGAGCGAGTAAAGAAGTACAACTTGCGGTTGAATCCTCAGAAATGCGCTTTTGGTGTCATTGCAGGCAAGCTATTAGGATTTATGATTACTCAGAGGGGAATCGAGGCCGATCCAGGAAGAATCAAGGCCATTGTAGAGATGGAGCCGCCTAGCACAGAGAAGCAGATTCGAGGGTTCTTGGGGAGAATTCAGTACATAAGCAGGTTCATTGCTAATTTGACCATGGTGTGTGAGCCGATTTTCAAGTTGCTTAAGAAGGGTGTGCCGAAAGTATGGAATGAAGAATGTCAAGAAGCCTTTGAGACTATTAAAAGGTATTTGAGTAATCCACCAATTCTAGTTCCCCCGCGACAAGGTGAACCGTTATTGTTATACTTGACGGTCACTGAAACCGCGACAGGAGCTATGCTAGCTCAGTACCTTGAAGGGTCGAAAAGGGAGAATGCCGTTTACTATTTAAGCAAGAAGATGACAGATTATGAGGTGAAGTACAATGCCATAGAGAAGGCTTGTGTGGCTTTGGTATGGGCAACTCAGAAACTCCGTCACTACATGATGTCGTATGAGGTTTTCTTGATAAGTCGAATGGATCCGCTGAAGTACCTGATAGAAAGGCCGGTTTTATCCTACAGAACTGCCCGATGGTCGATTCTTCTCAATGAATTCGACATAAAGTATGTAACACAGAAGTCAGTAAAAGGAAGTGTCATTGCAGATTACTTGGCTAGCTGCCCTGTGGCGTCATCAGAACAATTTAATGACCAATTCCCCGATGGGGATGTCCTGGAGATTGGAAAGAAGATCTGGAAAGTATACTTCGATGGAGCTGCAAATAAGAGAGGGTATGGGATAGGAGTCCTACTGGTTTCACCTGAAGAAGCATTTACACCCTTGGCAGTTAAGCTAGGGTTTGAAGCAACCAACAACATTGCTGAGTATGAAGCCTGCATCCTCGCGTTGGAAGCTGCACTAGAATTGGGGATCAAAGAGTTAGAGGTTTTCGGAGATTCAGCACTGATTATCTGCCAGATAAAGGGAGAGTGGAAGACTCGTGATGAGAAGCTGCTGCCATATCATGCATACTTAGAAGCCTTGACTAAAGAATTTGTGGAAATAGAGTTCAATTATTTGTCAAGAAATAAGAACCAGTTCGCCGATGCTTTGGCAACTCTAGCTTCCATGGTGGAGATCCCGGATGGTGGGAATGTAAAACCGTTGGTGATAGAATGTAGAGAAAAACCTGTGTATTGCTGTTCTATTCGAGAAGGAGAAGTGAAAGATGGCCATCCTTGGTACTATGACATCATGAATTTCATTAAGGAAAGGGAGTATCCTGAAGGAGCATCCCGCATTGATAGGAGAACACTGAGGAGGCTAGCGAGTCACTATGTTTTGTGTGGAGGAAAGCTATACCGAAGGTCATATGATGGGGTCCATTTGTTGTGTGTCACTGAGGAAGAGGCCGAACGTCTTGTTAGTGAAATCCATGAAGGAGTTGGAGCACCGCACATGAATGGTTATATGCTAGCCAAGAAAATCATGAGGTTGGGCTACTATTGGTCTACAATGGAGAGAGATTGCCATGCACATGTTAAGAAGTGTCACAAATGTCAAGTCTTTGCTAATGGACAACACTTGCCTTCCATGCCTTTGACAAGCATGTCGTCGCCTTGGCCGTTTGCAGTGTGGGGGATAGATATAATTGGACAGATTAAGCCGAAAGCCTCCAATGGGCATGAGTACATCTTGGTAGCTATCGATTACTTCACTAAGTGGGTAGAGGCAGCATCTTTCAAGACCCTGAACGCCAAGAAGGTAGCACAGTTCATACAGCTCAACATCATCTACAGGTATGGGGTACCCCATGAGATCATTTCAGACAATGGTCAGCACTTTCAGAAAGAAACCAAGGAGCTTTTGCAGAAATACAACATAGTGCACCATCTCTCCTCCCCTTACCGCCCGCAGACTAATGGCGCAGTGGAGGCCGCCAACAAGAATGTTAAGAAGATACTACAGAAAACAGCTGACACCTACACTGATTGGCATGAGAAGTTGCCATTAGCCTTGTGGGGCTATAGAACATCTATGAGATCGTCAACAGGGGCTACCCCTTATTCCTTGGTGTATGGGATGGAGGCTGTTTTGCCTATTGAGTTGGAGGTACCGTCATTACGGGTTGCTGTGGAAAGTCAGATAGCAGAAGCAGATTGGGTTAAGAACCGTTATGATGAGCTGGCATTGCTCGATGAAAGGCGATTGAGGGCCTTGTACCATGTGCAGGGATATCAGCGAAGGGTTGCGAGAGCATTCAACAAGCATGTCAGAGACCGAGGTTTGAAGACAGGGGATTTGGTGTTGAAAGAAATCAGAGCTCCAATTTTTGATCCACGAGGGAAGTTCAAGCCAAGTTGGGGTGGCCCGTATGTTATCAAGGAGATATTACCAGCAGGGGCTGTTCGCCTCATGGATTTGGATGGAATTGAGTTCGCTCGCCCTACCAATTTGGATCAATTGAAGAAGTATTATGTGTAAGGCCTGCTAGGTTGAAAACCCATAAGGGCGGCCTAGGCAAAAGTTAAGGCATTTGAACTACGAGGGCCTGATTCCCCATTCCTAAAAAAAAAAGAAAAAAAAAAAGAAAAAAAGAGAAGAAAAAGAAATGAAAAAATGAAAAAAATTGAAAAAAGGATGGGGATACGTAGGCAGCCCATAAAGTTACCTTGGGTGCGGTCCAAACAACACCACAACAACAAATCTCAAAATTGAATTATTATTGGCAATTCATTTAGAACTAATTGATTGACATAGCAATTTATTGATGTTAGATAAAGAACTATTGACATGCCATAGATAACCTATTTCTAAAAGTCTTCAAGTCTTTTTGTTTTTCTTCAGAGTCTCTTGGTTTGCTTTCTTCTCCTTTCTTTCAAGTCTTCGCTTCTTTCGTAAGTCATGAGCATGTGCTGCTTCCACTGCTTCCAGAATGTCTTCCCTGCAAAATCCGAGTCTGGTGTCCTTGACGAGGTCATAAATCCTCTCCCTGCTATGGTTTCTCTTTCACCCAAGCTAGTCTTCAACCATGTCTTGTATTCAGGGCTCATGACATAAGGCCCATCAGTGTTTTCAACTCGAGTCAGTTTCAGTTGGTCAAGTCCATCTAGTCTTGGCCCACTTAACCATTGTGGGGCCCACAGGTTCGACAGAATGATCAAATACCACAGAAGTAGGTATGGTTTGCATGGCACCCATTTGACGAAGGATTCTTGAAGTCCAATAGAATGAAGTTGACCTCAACCCTATGAGTTTGACCATAGCACACCCAGAAGTTCGAAGAAGAATTTGTTCTTTGCATCCCCATATAAAGACAAACCACTTAATGTTTCGCCATGAGAGTGTGTGAAAGTAGCCCAACCATTCCCTCAAAGAAAATTGACCAGGGAGTTCAACTCGACGGCAACAATAATGTTGGGGTTTGTATGGGTTAATGGTGGCAGGAGATAAGAAGTTAAGCCTTTCAAGAAGCCACATCTGCAGTAGAATGGGGCTCCCTCCTAATGGGGCTTGTGGATTATCATGAACTTTGTCTAAACTATTGAGGGTTTCAGCTAGCACTATGGGAATCAGGTTGTTGTGTTCAAGAAGAAAAGGGATCAGTTCACAAATTTGAATAGGGACATAGAGAGTCCCCGTGGATATAAGGAAGCGACCAACCAAGCAGAAAACAAGAGCATGTTGAGTAGAAAGGTTGAAATTCAGGGTACCTTTGCTATCATGAGCCAAAAAGGAAGTTGCTATTTCCATGAGGTTCACCATGTGATCCTTCACAAATATAGAGGCCTCTTGTTGAGAAATCCCAAGGAAGTTGGAGAAGGAAATCGAGTAACTTGAGCATGGAGTAGGGAGAATGAAGGGTCCTACAGGTGAAACTCCATACAAAGCACAGAATTCCTCCATTGTTGGGCATAGTTCTTCATAGTTGAAGCGGAATACATGAAGTTGGGGATCCCAAAAATATGTAGCTGCAGTAAGAAGAGTGGTTTCAAGCTTCACATGCATCAAAGAAAACAATGGATCCAAGCAGTAGCGCTTGAACGCCTTCCTTGCCTCCGCACTCATAACCTTCAGAAAATCACTCAAGAGCTTGTCTAGGGCTTCCATAACTTTCTCTCAATGAATGTTAGTCGGGTTTGAGACCCCTTGGATGTGCTTTTATAGGAAAAAATTCGGAAATCCGTGTTTTGGAAGGTGGAATCCCGTCAAAATAGGAAGTTTCCTAAAATCAGGCGAAACACCGCTTCGGGCTCGGGTGACCACCCAGGCCTGGGCGGCTAGCCGCCTGGGCCCAGGCGGCTAGCCGCCCAGCCCCAGGTGGTCACCCGAGGCCGCCGCTTTGTTTCGCCCATTTTTGCTTGTTATGCCTTCGTTTGGCCCTTTTGTGATGTTTTGACTCTTTTGTGCTTGATTTAAGCCCATTTTTCACACAATACAAGATCATATCATTGCAATAAAGTTCAACATAGATTCATCAAGTATCCATAATAAGGTTCAAGGTTGGGAATTGAAATTCCTAATTAGTACATGACAAGATAGATAGAAAGATTCCAAACATTCCTAACAAGAGGCGAGTGAAACTCAATGATTTCCCGTGGGCCTTCTCTTTCGACTTGGCCTAGCTCCATCATGTCCTGAACGAGGTGCTCTAGAAGGGGGCATATCCTGTGGTGGATGAGATGATGATGCCTGTTGCAAACAAAGATAATGAGTTAGGAGGGTAATGGTGCCAATCCTAGTTGAAAGCTAATAAGATGATCACTCACTTGGGGATTCAAGCGTGCTTCTAGAACTGAGTTCTCTAAACTCATTCGCACAAGATCCCTCCTCAATCCTTCATTGAGTTCAATGCATTCCTGGGCATACTCCCGTGGAACCTAGGAAAGTATAAACATGGTTAATAATAATGAAAGAATCCAATTTCAAGAAGATAAGAGTTTAGAACTCACATTCTCATAATATGAATCGATCTTGGGATATTCATCGAATGGTGGATGGGTAATGTCAATCTTCACAAATTTTGTTCCACTGCACAAGTTCACATACCAATTTAGTTGTGGGAGGGGTGGAGGTTGATTTCCATCAAGGTCCTCATCCTCGTCGTTGTAAGTCATCCCAGTGGCAGATCCAACTGTGGAGCTGTGTCCCCTGGCCCGTCGGCCCTGAAATTCAAATGCTTGTCAAATGGAGTCTTTCTTATAATCTTAAAAAAGAGTTTAAGAGTGTGGGGAGCTCACCCCTTGAGGTGGGAGACCAGTGACCCTAGGATTCATCAGATATTGTCGACAGAAGGCAGTGTATTCTATGCGAGGGGAGGTGAATCCCTCAGCATCCCAACCCCTCAGAGCTTCTTCTAGTTCATCCCCCACTAGGTGGCTAGTGTGCCTCATGTTCTCTGGTGGCATGGAAGGTGTCACAGCTGCATTCATATTTCCATGGACTTGTCTCAGGACTCGTTCCCCAAGATACCAGCATCTACCTGTGGGGCCTTCAAAGAGGACCCTTTTGCTTGTCAACTCCAAACAAGAGGAGTACTTCTCGGGAAGCCTATGCTCCCACAGCCTCCATGGATCCCATTCCACCTGTTGAGTTTGAAATGAGAAATGAAAAAAGAAAGATAAAAAGATAAGGAGAAAGAAAGATTCTACCATATCAGCAGTCAAGCTGGCAAGATATGCCCTTGCATGGGCATAATTGTGTCGATTGGAGGCTCTTATAGCCAAGCAAGATGGAACATAATTCTGAAGGATGGGCCATGACATGGCATCACTAGCAAGAGTTGGACGACACATGTTCAGGTACTCGTAGTACCATATTTGGGGAAAACCAAAAAAATATATAGATGAAATCATGTGTGTGTTAAGTTTCGGGAAATAATAGAGAATTGAATGTTCTGTGTTACCTCCCAAACGAAAGGAAGTCCCCCAAAGTTCTTTGCAACTCCTCGGGACATGTCAGTCATGGAGCGATACATGTTTGCGAAAGCAGCTCCACCCCAATTGTATCTCCCAATTTTGTTCACATCTTCCATGCTAGCTAGCAACTCAAGTCGAGCCATGTCATTGGTGCCCGCAAAGAAGGTGCATGAAATCATGTAGAGCAAGAAAGCTCTCACAATGTATTTGGGATCCGTCCCCTCACTCTCTTCTTCAGTGGCAAAAGTGTTGTAGAGCCAAGTACGGCGCACACCTTTTGGGCTTAATTCCGCTTCAACCCCAAGTAGAGCTACTATGTAGTTTTGATCCATGTTGGCTTGTTCATAGTATTCCAAGCGCTTGCCTTTCAAGCTCAACCCAGTTATCATGGTGAAATCCTTAGGAGTCATGGTCATCTCCCCGAAGCTAAAATGGAAAGTGTTGGTGGTGTCCCACCATAGCTCTGTCAAGGCAAACAATGCTTGCCTATCCCATTGCTCGTTCCATAGAGCATCTAGGAAGGGCCCAAAACCCGCCTTCTTTACTATCTTGCGAGCACGTGGTTGGGCATGTTCCATATGTCTCCACCATGAGATGAGCCCCTTTATTGATGTCCTTGTACGGAGACTTTGGAAGTCGGGCTATGTCAAAAGATTGTGTATTGAGTTAGCATTGAAAACATAGAGATATTGGGCATACATTGGTAATTGATTTCAAATGGTTTTCCAAAAGTTTTAAAATATGGGTTTTGATTCATGAAATGAATTAGAAATGAATGCCCATGACTTTGTGTATTCAAATTCATTGATTTTGTAAGGATTGAACATGTTTTTGCCTTTCGGGCATTTTATCGAACACTTGGTGTGTAACTTGTTTTCAAGCATTGAAATGAAAGATTTTTGTGTACCAAATCCTTGCCAAGACCATTTGACTTTGTTCTACAATGCAAACCAATTGATTTTTCAAGAATTGAACATGTTTTTGTCTCTTTGGCATTTTATCAAACACTTGGTGGGCATTTTTTCTCAAGCATTGGGAAACAAGCTTTTTGCACATTCAATCCTTGCCAAATCAATGAACTTGGCTTAACAATGATAAAAACAATCAAAAGAAGATCATGGGAATGCATTTTATCCAATAGAAATCAAGATTTCAAGATAAACATGTTAAGTTGGGAAGAACTAACCTCATGTTGGGAATGGAGGTATGAGAGATGCTTCTTAGGTTCAAGCAACACCTTGTCTTGGGATGCATCATAGATTGGTGCCTTGTATGTATTCTTGATCACATAATATGGATACTTGATGTTGGAATCATTGCTAGAAGCCATTGTTGGTGGTTGAGCTTGTATGTGAGAAAAATGGGTTTGATAAGGAAGATGATGAATTTGATCTTGCAACTTGATGATTGATGCTTGTTTTTGTTGTTGAATGACTTGTTCTTGATGCTATTTCATGCACACAACTTGAATTGCAAGTGAAACTTTGATTGAGAATGTGTTTGTGAGTGTTTGGAGAAGATGGAATGAGTTTCTAGAGAGCGAAACTCTCTATTTTCGAATTGGGTGTGTGTGTGCACAAATGGGGGGTCAAGGGTTTAAAAACCCAGAATTTTGAGGACCCTAGCCTCGGGTAACCGCCCAGCATGGGGCGGCAAGCCGCCTGGGCTTGGGCGGCAAGCCACCAGTAGCCAGGTGGTCACCCCCCCTTGCTCGCTCCATTGCGCCCGTTTGGCCTTTGCTCGCCTATTCGCGCTCTTGAACCCTCTTTGAGATGGATTATCAAGCTTGTTTTGAGTTGAAAAATGAATAAATATCTTGACTTTGTTTGACATGAAATGATTTGAATGAGATTGCATTGGTGGCCCTTGTGTGGGCATGGCATGCTAGTAGGGTTGAACAACCCTCTCTATGCATATGGTTTTGATTGTTAGGGATGAATTCCCTCCTATGTCACTATGATTTGTTGTCATTTGGGATAAAGATACCTTCCCTATATGCATGTGAATGATTGCTTTCATGAGATAATTGTGTCTCCTATATGAGTTGGTGTTTGAGTTGAGGCATGAATAGCCTCCATGTGAGATGACTTGGTGAACTTGTTGTGTGTTGGTAAGTAGAAGTTTACCTTTGTCTTGATGACTTAGTGAGAGAAAGATGCAATCTTTCTCATGATTACATGCCTACCTTGATGACTTGAAAGATGCAATCTTTCCCCATGACTTGTGTTTACCTTGATGGTTTGATTATGAGAAGGACGCGGTCTTTCTCATGCTATGTGTTTACCTTGATGATTTGGGCGAGAGAAGGACGTGATCTTTCTCGTGTTATGTGAATTACCTTGACAATTGAGTGATAACCTTAATGGTTTGAGCAAGAGAAGGACATACTCTTTCTCTTGTTATGTGATTACCTTGATATTTGAATGATAACCTTGATGGTTTGAATATGAGAAGAATGTATCTTTCTCATGTTTTGAGATAGCCTTGATGGCTTCCTGTGGTATGTGTTTACCTTGATTGATTTGAGCAAGAGAAGGACGTGATCTTTCTCGTGTTATGTGATTTACCTTGATATTTGAATGATAACCTTGATGGTTTGAATATGAGAAGGATGTATCTTTCTCATATTTTGGGATAGCCTTGATGGCATGGTGTTACCTCGTACTATTCGCCAGTTGTCACTGGCATAGTATGGGAAGACCTTTCATTGAACGAAGTTCGATGTAAGCTATGGATACCTCATATTATTCACCAGTTGTCACTAGTGTAGTATGGGAAGACCTTTCATCGAACGAAGTTCGATGTAAGCTATGGATACCTCGTACTATTCACCAGTTGTCACTGGTATAGTATGGGAAGACCTTTCATCGAACGAAGTTCGATGTAAGCTGTGGATACCTCATCTTGTCCCCCAGTGAAACTGGTATACAGTATGAGAAGAGTTCTGTAGAACTTATGAAGAGTACCTTTGTGCTTGTGTATGATGAATTCGAAGAATTCGATGATATGGTCACCCTCCTTTCCCCAGTGGGTCTTGATGAAATCAATTCCCCGGGCAAAAATGGGTTGTTCTTTTGGTCATTGGCTTGCAAGTGAAACTTGCTCACCAATGAGGGGCTTCTGTCACACCCCATTTTTGCCACCTTAGCTAGGGTTTGTCATTGCATGTGTCTTTTTGTTTCCTTTTTGAGTCTAGTCTTTTGCATTGAGTTTCTAGGGTCCTAAGGATGGTGTGTATGAATTTTGGTTCGATTTGGAGTTGATCTCGAGGGTTAATAAGAACTTTTGTGACTTGAGGGGCATAATTGTCTTTTTGATCACAAACTTTCCATTTAACCTTGAAATGATCTCCAAGTTGCCAATTGGAGTTCATATGGTTGTATTTGAGGTATTTGTGGGATCAATTCGATGAATTGAAGGTTCGGGATTAGAATGGCTCAGCAAGGCTCAGGTTGGCTAAAAGACCTACTTCGGGTTAGCTCGAATTGGTTCATGATTTTCACTCTATGACTACTCATTTGACCTTGATTGATCTTAATTTCATCCCCAAATGTGTTTAGGGAGGTTGAATTTCGAATTGGAAAGCATTCGGTGCGACCCTATGTGCATACCTAAGATAAGCGATGGTGAGGCATAGCGGTTAACCACCTTTGTAGGGCCCAACCATGCAGCCATGGCTAGGGTTTCTTTCCCTCAAGTGACTCAAATTACATTCCCCTTCGAAACACGGTCGTTTTGGCTTTCGTTTCGTCAAAATCGGAGTTGATTTGAGCCCTGAAACACATTTGGAAGCCGAAAGGGTCAAATATAGGCATAAGATGACATGGCCTCGGGTGACCACCCAGGCCTGGGCGGCTAGCCGCCTGGGCCCAGGCTGCTAGCCGCCCAGCCCCAGGTGGTCACCCGAGCCACTTTCCTTTTTTGAGCCTTGACGCGGCTCCTTCCCTATTTCCTCGGATTTGCTCGCCTTTAGCCGCCATTTAACCCTAATTTCAGCCCTTTTTGACCTACTTGAGCCCCAAGGTAACCTCTAAGAGCCCTTGGATCAATCCCTAGGGTTTTAATCCCAACCATTGAGGGTTTCCCCTCAATCCCTATAAATACCCCCTTATACTTCAAGAATAGGGGAGGCACTTAGAAGAAAAATTCTGAAATAGGAGGCAAATTTTCTGAAGTGAGAGGGACATTGGAGGCTATGGCAGCCATCATTAGGGTAGTTTAACCTATATTTTGAGTGAGAGAGTGAGAGAGAGAGCTTGAAGGAAGGCTGGAGCATTGCTTGAAGGCTTGAAGGAGGTTGTTTCCAGCAGCACACAAGAGGAGGAGGACTCTCTACAGCAGCCACAAAAGGTATACCCCTCCCCCTTTCTCTCTTTCATTCAAACTAGGGTTTCTTGCATAGCTTTGCATTACTTCATGTTAAAAGCTTATTGCTTTATCATGTGTTGATGCTTCTAATGCTTAGAATACATGATTAGGATATTGTTTATGGCTGGTTTTGCATGATATAATGTCATTCTATGTGGTTTTATGAGTGTTTGTGTTTTTAGGGTTTTTTTTAGAGTCTTTTCTAGGGTTTTACATGGAATAGTCATTATTTCATGTTCAAGTTTGTGTCTTTATCATGTCTTATTGCTTCTATTAGTTAGTATGCATGATTAGGATAATATTCATGGGCTGTTTAGTATGCTAGGATGCTGTTCCATGTGATTTAATGCATGTTTGCAATTTTAGGGTTTCTCATGTGCTGAAATTCGGTTTTTACTTAGAATAGCTATATTTCATGTGCAAGCTTGTGTTTCTATCATGTGTTGATGCTTCTATTGATTAATATGCATGATTAAAATGATGTCCACAATGAGTTTTGCATGATTTAGAGTTATTTTATGTGATTTTGAGCACAATGGTGATTCTAGGGTTTCATTCATCCTTGTATTAGGAAAGTAGCATATAGCATGATAGCTTAGGGTTTTTCTTTGTGTTTTCTTCATAGTTGATATATATGTGCTGCATATTTGATAACTATGACATTCTTCTGCATTCATAGTAGTGGATTTTAGTGTTTTTTGCATGTCATTGCATGTAGGGTTGAATTAGGGTTTTAGTTAGCTTATGATTCATGTTGTTGCATGACTTGTGGTCGATTTTAAACCTTATTTCAATTCTGTCTAGATCTGTTATTTGTCCTTGATATGATATTTTGAGCATGTGTAAGCCCATGTTTGGGCATGATAATGGCTTGATTTGGAATCTAGCTTGTTTGGTTGGTATTTTTGGTATGTTTTGCATGGAAATTGCAGGTGCTTTGACAGGTACAACAGGTGCAACTACCCCACCAATGTGGGGTGGTTATTTTGGCTATTGTGAGATGAAATCTTACAAATAAGGAAATTACCCTATGCAATAGGGTGGTTACTGTGAACCCCGGAAATTGGGCCCACAAGGGATTGAAAGAAAATGGGTTTGAAAAAGAAAAAGGAAAGGAGTCGCCACCTTATTTTTTAAAGGAAACAAGGAAAACCCTAAAAATCAGGTTGTTTTAGGAAAACAATTTGAATGACTCCATAAAAAAAGGAAAGGCAAAAACCAATCTTTTGAAAACCAAAGAAATCGGGGATTCGGAGGCTAAGTTATGACATGGGAAGGTTCTAGGCAAAGCCTATAGGCACCCATGTCACCCTTTCGGTCTCTCAGTTCATTTGGGCTAAATTAAGATCTTTCCCATACAAAAATCAGCAAGTATATCATCACAAGAATTGTATGCATATCATATATTTCATTCATCCATCCATGCATAATAAGCACATAAAAACAGAAAATAAAGAAGAACAAAACAAAACAAAAAGAAGCCTAGGATGCTTAGATCCTAGAACGGACTTGAGCCTCACGAAGAGCGCCTACGTACCATGCAACGAAATACATGGATCAAAGTCCACGTAGTTCGATTAGAACTAAGGTTAAGACTTAATACAAACCTATGGTTAAAACCCTAGGTTTCCTTATTTGATCAAAAGAGTTGAATTTGATAGAGAGTTTGATTTTAGAAAGAACTCCACAAAATGGAAACTTTAATAAAAACCAGAATTTTATTTATGAAGGAAACCTTTGATTAAACCATAGACTTGTATTAAAAATTAACCCTAAATAGGGAGAAGAGAAGGGATAAGGAAGAAAGGTGAATTGGGGCACCTTCACACCCACTTACCTGAGCGCAATTGCTCCAAACATTAGCCATTTCAGACATAAGCAGCCCTATTTGCCATAGGACAAATACCACACCTATTTGCACCCTTACAAGTGCTCAAAACCATGCGAAAACACTAACATGCAAATCTGGACAGAATAGTATTATGACCTAAAATCATCCACTAAGCATGCCAATAGCAAAAACAGCGAACAATAATAAGTCCTAACATATTCCTAGAACCATATCATGCATAAAAACCCTAAAACATACTAACATGCATGCAAAACTATCATGTTTACTCCATATGAAAAACATATACAGCAAACACGAAGAAAAACCAAATAAAAAAGTCTACTTTATCATGCTATATGAAAACAAACACAAAACAATAACTCTAAAACCCTAAACTCACAAATATGCTTAAAAACTCACAAGACATACTTTAATCATGCTAAAACCAAACTAAACAGAAATTATATCATGCATATTAACTAACTAAAGCAATATAACATGATGAAAATCCTAACTCTAACATGCAATGACACTAATCCTAGCACAAGGACAAACAGGAGCACAAGAATCATAACTATGCATTAAAAACCTAAAGGACAGCCCTAAAGCATGCTAAACAGTAGATAAAAAATAGATATTCCATGTATATTAACTAGCTAGAGTGTTAATACATGATAGAAAAGTTACCTTTAACATGCAATAAGCCTAACCCATGTGAAAACCTAGTTTAAGCTTGAATAGAGAAGGAGAATACCTTATTCTCTCTCAAACACTCAAGTATTAATGCATAAAGTGGCTCCCCTTGTGTTTGTAATTGTTCGTGGCTCCTCAGGTCCTTAGAGTGAATCAAACCAACACGAATCCTCCTCTTTGTCAAAGTGGTATCACAGCAAAGAGATCAAAACTCACTCAACTTTGAAAAGTAATAGAAAACAAAAAGAGAACAAGAGAAAAGAAAAGTGATTTTCGTCACTTTGCAGCAGCAGCAACTTCAATCGCGTTTTTGGGTATGAAAACGTTGGATTTGGACAAAGCTTGTGAAATACAAAGTTGTATAGAATTGAATTATCTTTCTAACAAGACCAATTTCATCAAATTCTGACTTCGGATGAAAAAGTTATGATTAAAATACGACTGCTGGTTTTCAGAAAATCTGCTGCTGAATTATGACGAATTTCACTCCCTCCAAACCCTCTTCTCCTCTCCCTTGTTTAAAGACATTAAGAGAGTATTTATAGCTGATCTGGAGTTTCCCTTTCCTTCCTGGACTCGGTTTCCTTGGAGAATAATCAAAAGGTATTTTATAATGATAAAAGACTTCTAATCTGAATAGGAAAAGGAAATTGTCTTTTATAAAAATTGGGAGACTGACCGCTAACACGCATGCACATGTATCGTATGTGCGTACACACACTCATCACATACGTACACGTGTTAGTGTCATGATAAAAATGGCTAATTTAATAAAATAATTTTCTTTTCATTTTAACCAAAAATCTCATGCTGTGATTCGCACTAATTCTTCAAGGATAATCCGTAAATAACCACACTAAACTCATCATCAGACCATATGAAAATTGAACTTCATGAAACACTTTTGAGGGTAAAATGATGACTAATGAAAGTCAATTTGAAAAGATTTGGTTGGTAATTGTGAGTCAATTAGAGCTAACCCAAGGAAGGGTCAATTAACCAACTTGAACTACATCGAGCCATTTTAATCCCGAGCCATTGACTTACCAAATTGACACTAAAAATACCTCTTATGCATCCATATGAACTCCAATTGACAATTTGGAGATCATTCCAAGGTCAAATGAAAAGTTTGGGACTTAAAAGACGATTATGTCCCCTCAAGTCACAAAAGCTCTTATTATCCCTCAAGATCAACTCCAATTTGAACCAAAATTCATATCCATTGTCCTTGTGACTCTAGAAAACTAATGCAAGTGACTAGACTCAAAAACAAAACAAAAACATGCATGAAATGATGAGCCCTAGTAAGGTGGTGCAAAAATGGGGTGTGACAGAAGCCCCTCATTGGCGAACAAGTTACACTTGTGAACCAATGATAAAGAACAACCCATTTTTGGCCAAAAAGCCCGGAGAAATCACACACTGATACCAATAATGATGGGAGGTTGAAAACCTGAGACTGAAGTAAGGAAGTGTACTCAAGTCATGAGTATACTTAAACCACTGGGGGTTGGTGATTGTCAAGAGAAGCATATTCAAGCCACTACGAATGAACATACTTTTGAAACGGAGAAATATATTCTAGTCACGAATATATTTAACCAAGTGATGAGAATGAGATCTGAAAAGTACGTTCAAGTGACGAACGTACCTTGGAAATGGAGAAGTATATTCAGGTCACGAATATATTTAACCAAGTGAGTGACAAAAAATCTGAGAAGTATACTCAAGTGATGAGTATACCATTGAAATGGAGAAATATATTCAGGTCGCGAATATATTTAACCAAGTAATCTGAGAATGAAATCTGAGAAGTATACTCAAGTGGTGAGCATACCATTGAAATGGAGAAATATATCCAAGCGATGGATATATTTAACCAAGTAATCTGAGAATGAAATCTGAGAAGTATACTCAAGTGGAAGTATACTCAAGTGGTGAGCATACCATTGAAATGGAGAAATATATCCAAGCGATGGATATATTTAACCAAGTAATCTGAGAATGAAATCTGAGAAGTATACTCAAGTGGTGAGCATACCATTGAAATGGAGAAATATATCCAAGCGATGGATATATTTAACCAAGTAGGATAAAGAATAATCTGAGAAGTATACTCAAGTGATGAGTGTACTTTTGAAATGGAGAGATATATTCAGGTCACGAATATATTCAACTAAGTGAGTGACAACATATCTGAGAAGTATACTCAAGTGATGAGTATACCATTGAAATGGAGAAATATATTCAGGTCGCAATATATTTAACCAAGTAATCTGAGAATGAAATCTGAGAAGTATACTCAAGTGGTGAGCATACCATTGAAATGGAGAAATATATCCAAGCGATGGATATATTTAACCAAGTAATCTGAGAATGAAATCTGAGAAGTATACTCAAGTGGTGAGCATACCATTGAAATGGAGAAATATATCCAAGCGATGGATATATTTAACCAAGTAGGATAAGAATAATCTGAGAAGTATACTCAAGTGATGAGTGTACTTTTGAAATGGAGAGATATATTCAGGTCACGAATATATTCAACTAAGTGAGTGACAACATATCTGAGAAGTATACTCAAGCGATGAGTATACCATTGAAATGGAGAAATATATTCAGGTCGCGAATATATTTAACCAAGTAATCTGAGAATGAAATCTGAGAAGTATACTCAAGTGGTGAGCATACCATTGAAATGGAGAAATATATCCAAACGACGGATATATTTAACCAAGTAAGATAAGAATAATCTGAGAAGTGTACTCAAGTGATGAGTACACCATTGAAATGGAGAAATATATTCTAGTCACGAATATACTTAACCAAGTAAGTGACAAGTATGTTTGAGTGATAAACATACCATTGAAATAGAGAAATATATCCAAGCGATGGATATACTTAAGCAAGTAAGATAGAGAATAATCTAAGAAGTGTACTCAAGTGATGAGTACACCATTGAAATGGAGAAATATATTCTAGTCATGAATATATTTAACCAAGTAAGTGACAAATAATCTGAGAGGTATGTTCAAGTGATGAACATACCATTGAAATGGAGAAATATACCCAAGCGATGGATATACTTAATCCAAGTAAGTGGCAAAATATCTGAGAAGTATACTCAAGTGATGAGTATACCATTGAAATGGAAAAATATACCCAAGTGATGGATATACTTAACCAAGTAGGTGACAAATGATCTGAGAAGTATGTTCAAGTGATGAACATACCATTGAAATGGAGAAATATACCCAAGTAATGGATATACTTAACCAAGTAAGTGACGAAATATCTGAGAAGTATACTCGAGTGATGAGTATACCATTGAAATGGAGAAATATATTCAAGTGATGAATATATTTAACCAAGTAAGTGATAATGAGGATCTGAAACTAGGAAGCATATTCAATGGGTGAACATGCTTTTGAAATGGAAGAATATATTCAAGTGATGAATATATTCAACCAAGTATGATAGAGAATGAGAATTTGAAGCTGAGAAGCATATTCAAAGAGTGAATACACTTTTGAAATGGAAGAATATATTCAAGTGATGAGTATATTCAACCAAGTGGGATGGAAAATCAAGATTTGAAATGAGGATATATGATCAATTTATCAAGATAGAACAAGCATGGTGCAAGATGAAAGTGACTTAACACATTGTCACTTGAGTTGGCATGACACAGGGGAAATATATTCAACCCTTTTGAACATAAAATCAATTCAAGGAATTGATTTCAAGATGGAATTTGATTGATTTTAAGCTCAAAAAGTGTTGAATATCTCATTTGGAAGGAGGTTTGATCACGCAGTCAAGGCGAGACAAAGCGAGAAGCAAAACCAAAACAAAGTGGCTTGGGTGACCACCAGGCCTCGGGAGGCTAGCCGCCCAGGCCTGGGTGGTTACCCGAGCCCGAAGCGGAAATCCCACTTTGAATAGGAAACTTCCTATTCTGATGGGTTTTTTCCTATTTGAACTTGGATTTGTGACCTTTTCCCTATAAAAACACATCCAAGAGGTTCCTAAACCTACTTGTATTCATTCATTAGAAATTATGGAGGCTCTAGACAAATTTTTAGGAGGGTTTTTGAGAGTTATGAGTGCTGAAGCAAAATCTGAGTTCAAGTGCTTTGGCTTGGATCCATTGCTCTCCTTGAG
Source organism: Liquidambar formosana (assembly GCA_039720395.1). NCBI lineage: Eukaryota > Viridiplantae > Streptophyta > Magnoliopsida > Saxifragales > Altingiaceae > Liquidambar > Liquidambar formosana. The sequence continues at coordinate 3,555,663 of CM077833.1, forward strand.
GCATGTGAGGCTTGAAACGAACCTCTTGACTGCTGCTACATATTTTTGGGATCCTCAAGTTCATGTGTTCCGCTTCAACTATGAAGAACTGTGCCCAACCATGGAGGAATTCTGTGCATTGTATGGAGTTTCAACGGTAGGTCCTTTCATTCTCCCTACTCCTCGCCCAAGCTTTCTTACTTCTTTCTCCAATCTACTTGGGATTCACTCACAATATGCCTCTACGTTTGTAAAGGACCATATGGTAGACTTGATGAAATTGGCAACCTCTTTTTTAGCTTGTGATAGTAAAGGTATTCTGAATTTTACCTTTCCTATTAAGCATGCTCTTGCCTTTTGCCTCATTGGTCGTTTTCTTATTTCCACTGGTACTCCACATGTTCCCATTCAAATCTGTGACTTGATTCCTCTCCTTGCCAAGGGCCATAACTTGATTCCCATGGTGCTAGCTGAAACCCTGAATGGTTTGGATAAAACTCATGAGGACCCAAAGGTTCCTTTAGGAGGTAGCCCCATTCTACTGCAGATGTGGTTGCTTGAAAGACTGAATTTCTTGTCACCAGTTGCCATTACACCATACAAGCCCCAGCATTACTGCCTTCGCCGCATTGAACTACCTGGGCAATTTTCATTGAGAGATTGGCTAGGTTACTTCCAAACCCTTTCTTGAAGGAGTGTCAAGTGGTTTGTATTCATATGGGGCTGCAGTGACCAGGTGCTTCTGCGGACTTCTGGATGCGCCATGGTGAGACTCATAGGACTGAGGTCTACTTCCTTCTATTGGCCTTCAAGGGTTCTTCGTCAGATGGGCGCCATGCAAACCATACCCACTTCCTTGAAAGGTGACTATCCTGTGGTGCCCGCGGGTCTTTCTGTAGTGACTTGGGCGAAGGACCGATGGCCTAGCAAGTTGATACTAACCCAAGTTACGAATACTGATGGTCCATATATGATGAGCCCCGAGTATAAGGAATGGTTGAAAAGCAATTTAGGTGAGAGAGAGACTACTCGAAGAGAAAGGATTTTTGGACTTATCAAGAACAACGAACTTGGATCTTGCAGAGAAGATATTATGGAAGCAGTGACAACAGCTTATGAACATGACTTGAGGAAGAAAAGAAGACATGAAAGAGAGAAGAAGAAAGCTGAGGAGCGAGCTGCAAAGAAGCCCAAGAAAAACTGAAGACTCAATAGAATAGGATATTTATGGCATATTTATAGTTCTTTTACTTAATACCAATGAATTGCTATGTCAATCAATTTTAGTTTTGAATAAATTGCCAATAATAAATCAAACTTGGGATTTTCTTGTTTGATTTAGACCGCACCCAAGGTAACTTTATGGGTTGCCTACGTATCTCCATGGTTTTTTTTTTCTTCTTTTTTTTTTGTTTTTTTTTTTTGTTTTTTTTTTTTTTTTTTTGTTTTTGAATGGAGAATCAGGTCTTACGTAGTTCTTATGCCTTAACTTTTGCCTAGGCCGCCCTTACGGGTTTTCAACCTAGCAGGCTTCAAACATGATATTTCTTCAATTGATCCAAATTAGTTGGACGAGCGAACTCAATTCCATCTAAATCCATGAGGCGAACAGCCCCTGCTGGCAATATCTCTTTGATAATGTATGGCCCACCCCAACTTGGCTTGAATTTTCCCCGCGGATCGAACACTGGAGCTCTGATTTCTTTCAGCACTACATCCCCTTTCTTTAGACCTCGATCTTTGACATGCTTGTTGAATGCTCTGGCAACTCTCCGTTGATACCCCTGAACATGATACAGTGCCCTTAAACGCCTTTCATCCAGCAAAGCTAACTCATCATAGTGGCTCTTAACCTAGTCCACTTCTGTTATCTGGCTCTCCACGGCAACTCTTAGTGAAGGAACTTCCAATTCAACTGGCAACACGGCCTCCATTCCATAAACTAGAGAATAAGGGGTAGCCCCTGTTGACGACCTTATTGATGTTTTGTAACCCCATAGAGCCAATGGCAACTTCTCATGCCAGTCTGTGTGTGAGTCCGCAGTCTTCTGTAGTATCTTCTTGATGTTCTTGTTAGCTGCTTCCACCGCTCCATTAGTCTGAGGACGGTATGGTGACGACAGATGGTGGGCTATGCCATACTTTTGCAAGAGCTCATGGGTTTCTTTCTGAAAGTGCTGGCCATTGTCTGAGATAACTTCATGCGGTACCCCATATCGATAGATGATGCTGTGCTGTATGAACTGTGCTACCTTCTTGGAATTCAAGGTCTTGAAGGACGCTGCTTCCACCCACTTAGTGAAGTAGTCGATGGCGACCAGGATGTATTCATGCCCATTTGATGCCTTTGGCTTGATCTGTCCGATGATATCTATCCCCCATACTGCGAATGGCCAAGGTGACGACATACTTGTTAAAGGCATAGAAGGCAAATGTTGTCCACTGGTGAACAGTTGGCATTTGTGGCACTTCTTGACATGTGCGTGGCAGTCTCTTTCCATGGTGGACCAATAATAGCCTAGCCTCATGATTTTCTTAGCCAACATATAGCCGTTCATGTGCGGAGCCCCTGTCCCTTCATGGATTTCTTTAATCAGATGCTCGGCTTCCTCCTCAGTGACACACAGCAGGTGGATCCCGTCGTATGATCTCCGATATAGCTTTCCTCCACAAAGTACATAGTGACTCGCCAACCGCCTTAGGGTTTTTCTATCGATACGAGATGCTCCTTCTGGGTATTCCCTTTCTTCAATGAACTTCTTTATGTCATGGAACCACGGACGGCCATCATTTACCTCTCCTCCTCGGATTGCACAACAGTACACAGGCTTGTCTCGGCATTCTATCACCAACGGCTTCACATTTCCCCCTTCAGGTATCTCCACCATGGATGCTAGGGTCGCCAAGGCATCGGCGAACTGGTTCTTGTTCCTTGAAAGGTAGTTAAATTCTATCTCTGAGAACTCCTTGGTTAGAGCTTCCAGGTAGGCATGGTAGGGTAGCAGCTTCTCATCTCGAGTTTTCCATTCCCCTTTTATCTGACAAATGATTAGCGCCGAGTCCCCGAACACTTCTAATTCTTTGATCCCCAATTCAAGTGCCGCTTCCAGTGCTAGGATACAGGCCTCATACTCAGCAATGTTGTTGGTAGCTTCGAACCCCAACTTGACCGCCAACGGTGTAAATGCCTCTTCAGGTGAGACCAGCAGGACTCCTATCCCATAACCTTTCTTATTGGCTGCCCCATCGAAGTATACTCTCCAAATTTTTCTGCCAATCTCTAGCACGTCCTCGTCTGGGAACTGATCGTTGAATGGAGCAGATGATGACACCGGACAGCTGGCTAGGTAGTCTGCGATGACGCTTCCCTTGATAGACTTCTGATTCACGTACTTGATGTCGAATTCGTTGAGGAGAATTGACCATCGAGCAGTTCTGAATGACAATACCGGCCTTTCTACCAGGTACTTTAACGGGTCCATGCGACTTATCAAGAACACTTCGAAGGACATCATGTAGTGCCGGAGTTTCTGCATCGCCCATACTAGTGCCACACAAGCCTTTTCAATTGCATTGTACTTCACTTCATAGTCTGTCATTTTCTTGCTTAGGTAGTAGATGGCATTCTCCTTTGTAGACCCTTCGAGATATTGAGCTAACAAAGCTCCCGTCGCGGTTTCGGTGACCGTTAAGTATAACAAAAGCGGCGCACCTTGCCGTGGGGGAACTAAGATTGGAGGATTGCTCAAGTATCTCTTAATGGTCTCAAAGGCCTCTTGGCATTCTTTGTTCCATACTTTTGGCACACCTTTCTTAAGCAATTTGAAGATTGGTTCGCAAACCATGGTTAAGTTGGCAATGAATCGGCTTATGTATTGAACTCTTCCCAGAAAACCCCGGATCTGCTTCTCAGTGCTAGGCGGCTCCATCTCCACAATAGCTTTTATCTTCCCTGGGTCCACTTCGATACCTCTCTGAGTGATCATAAACCCCAATAGCTTGCCTGCAGTGACGCCGAAAGCACACTTCTGTGGGTTGAGACGGAGATTGTACTTTTTTGCTCGCTCTAAGAATTTCTCTAGTGCCTTGAAATGCCCTTCCCTATCCACGGACTTTACGATCATATCATCGACATAAACCTCGACTTCCTTATGGATCATATCATGCAATAGGGTCGTAGCTGCTCTTTGGTAAGTAGCCCCAGCGTTTCTTAAGCCAAAAGGCATTACCTTGTAACAGTACGTTCCCCATTGCGTGATAAAGGCTGTTTTCTCCATGTCTTGAGGCGCCATCTTTATCTAGTTATACCCGGAGAATCCGTCCATGAAGGAGAGGAGTGCATGTCACACTGTACTATCCACCAACACGTCGATATGGGGTAAAGGAAAGTCATCCTTAGGGCTCGCGGCGTTGAGATCTCGGAAATCGACACACATCCTTACTTTCCCATCTTTTTTAGGCACAGGCACTATATTCGACAACCACTCGGGGTACTCCACAACTTGGAGGAAACCCGCGTCTAGTTGTTTAGTTACCTCTTCTTTTACTTTTAGAGCCCATTCTGGTTTTAATCTTCTGAGTTTCTGCTTTACCGGCTTCTTTAGGGAATTAGTGGGGATATAGTGTTGCACAATATCGGGGTCGATGCCAGGCATGTCTTCATAAGACCATGCAAAAGCCATAATGTTGGCTTTCAAGAGGGAGATCATCTTTTCTTTTTCAACGGGGGAGAGGGTTTTCCCAATTTTAACTATTCTTGGCAATTCATTCGTCCCTAAGTTGATTGATTCCAATTCATCCATATTAGGTTCGGTGACGCCCCTTTTCCTTTGCTCAACGAGCTCCGGGGGGACATCGTTCCTAGGATCTATATCCATGCCATAAATATCCATAGAGGAGAGAAAAGAGACACTACATATATAGAGAAAGAAAGCACACTTTATTGACTAGGAATAATGGGAATGACACACAAAAGAAAGAAAGAAAACAAACAAATCTGTACCAATACTATGACTCCACAAGGTGAGTTAAGTAGATACATCTTATTGAATTAGGGAAATATTACTAAACTAAGACACCTACAAGCTGCTATCAGGTAGGCTAAGGTCTTCTTCTTTATGGATCTCCGCAATGACACCACATTCAAGGTACCAATTCAGAAGTGGCATGGTAGTATGGCTAATGGATGAACCCTGGAGTTCTTCAATGGTCGAGTCTTCCACGGTGAGGATCATATTTTGGAACATTTCAGTCATAGCCCCTGCATCAAGGTTCTCTGCCCAGTCCTCCTCTTTCTTTTCCCAGAACTCATCATTGATGGCTTCATCATCCACCATTTCAGCTGTGATTGGATACCATTCGGTGAAGAAGATTTCAAAACCCGGAACTCGGATCTTGGTAGCTTGGTCAAAGGTGGGCTCTGGAAACCCGCAATATAGAAAATCATCCCCTTCTTTGACGAAGTAACCATTCAAAGTAGGTCGATATGGCGAGATCTTCAGGTCTGGCACCCTTCCCTCGGCTTTGGCTCTTACTTTCTCCTTGTTCCTCTTTAGCATTTCCGCATGATCATTTCTAGAGGGCTCATATCCTAGCCCGAAGGTGTATGAGGTGACACGGCTTTGAATAGACGTAGGGATCCCTTGTTGGCGACGCCCTAGCCCCATGCCTGGAAAGAAACTCATTCTTCTCATGATTTCACCAACATGCAAGTTGCCATAGGGACAAAAGTCCAAGGGTATTAATTCACCCTTTTCGAGCTCTTTCTCAATGCATTGGACATACTCAAACCCAGATAGCGGTATCGCTGCTGATTCAGGTTGTATCTCACATATAGGCACACCTGCGAGTTTCAATTCATAGTCCCCTTGAAGTGTTACTATGGCTCCTTCATGAGGAAACTTCACCTTTTGATGGAGTGAAGATGGCACAGCCCCAGCAGGATGAATCCAAGGTCGGCCCAACAGTAAGTTGATACATGACAGCACATCTAACACTTGGAATTCCACCCTAAATTCAGTGGGTCCCATGATAAGAGGCAAAGTAACCACCCCTATTACTTCTCGGCGGGTGTTGTCATAAGCTCTTACGGTCTGCCCAGATGGCGTGAAATCGGTGGGTCCCAAACCCAAAACAATGGCAGTTCGGAGAGGACATACATTCAGTGCAGACCCATTGTCGATAAGGACGGTAGGAACCCTCTTCCCCATAGTGTCAACGGTCACGTAGAGAGCTTGAGAATGGCTTGGCCCGCTTTTGGTTAGGTCTACATCGGTGAACACGATGGTTGAGTTCTTGGGAGTTGGATTCACCAAATGTACCAATCCCTCGGGGGATGTGTCAACAGGCACTTGTATCTGATTCAGCAGTTTCAACACGGTCTGTCTGTGCTTGTGCGAGGCCATGAGTAAGCCCCAGATAGTGATGTTGGCATTGGTCTTCTTCAGCTGCCTAAGCACTTCATCCTCTTCTTCTTGCAAGCTAGGACGCCTCTGCCCTTCCAAATCTTCCAACGGATTCTCAGATTCTAGGTGGGGAGGCTTGAAATGGCGACCCCCTCTGGTTATATGATCCAGCTCATCATCACTAGCCCATATATCATGGACTTCCTCGGAGTCATTCATTAAGTCATCCCATTCTATCATGTCAATGCTCTCCATCTCTGTCGGCAAGTCATCCCATCCTGAAGGGACTATCGGCTCATCTGATATCGGACTTGGGCTTGAGTACAGCACATAGTAATCAAATTTCCCCGACGCTTCACCTAATAGGCCAACCTGAGGATCCCCTGCTTCATATCTTTCTTTCAGCTCTTGTTGGATAGATTTCTTTGGCAACAACAAAACCTTTTGGTCAATGAGGTCTTGGATGATCTTTTTTAGTATGGAACAAGCCTCGGTGTCATGACCGGGTGCACAATGGTATTGGCAATATTGGTGAGGGGTTGAGGGCCTTGGCTTTGGTGGAAGTGGCATGATAAGGCTGTTATTGCGGCAAATGGTGAAGAGACCGGGTTAAGGTCATGGGGAGCGGAGTGTATTGTCTTATGGGATGGCGAGGGCGAGAGGATTCAACCCCAATGGCATTTATGGTGTTAGGTGGGGGTGTGTTGTTGTGTGATGGGAGAGGATTACGGGTGACATTTGGACGGGTTGGTGGTGAAATGACTTGCTTGTCAATGAGGTCTTGGACTTGGTGGCGAAGGCGAATACAGCGATTGGTGGCATGGCCTTTGGATTGGTGGTACTTGCAGTACTCATTCTCATTGTAGCTCTTGGGTAAGGGATTTGGTGGAGGTCTTGGGTCGAGTGGCTTCAATAGGTCACGACTTATGAGCTTTTCAAGGACTCTTTCGAGTGGCATGAATAGGTCAGTGAATTGGCGAGGTGGGTTGACATCATTGAGAGAAAAGGGTTGGATTGGTTGAGTTATGGTGTTGACCTCGGCATTGTTCTTCCCAGTAAAGTTTGTCTTGCGACTCCTCACTTCCTCAGTCTTGATTGTCCCATCATTGATAGCATCTTCAACCTGCGTGCCAGCCCCAATGAGAGCTTTGAAATTTGGGAAATAGTGGGCAAATAGGTGCTTGTGATACACGGGCAGCAGGTTCTTAACCACTAACTGAATTTGGTCCTCCTCATTCGGCCTATCCGTCATTCTTGACGCCTTTTGTCTCCACCTTGTAATGTAAGCGGAGAAAGTTTCATGAGCCCCTTGCTTGGTAGTTTCTAGGTCCCTTCGAGTAACGTCCACCTCTGTGTTATACTTGTAGTGCTCTGAAAACTCATTGCATATGTCTTCCCAAGTCCGGGTTCTATTCTCATCCAAGGATAAGAACCATTTCAAAGCAGAAGTGGCCAAGGTTTCATGGAACATTTGAGCTAAAAGCTCGTCAGTAGCCCCTCGAGGGTGCATAGCTCGCACGTACATCTTCAAATGAGTCTTAGGGCAACCCGTCCCATCGAACTTTTCTAACTTCGGCATCTTGAATTGTAGTGGAATACGAGCCGTTGGAAACAGGGATAGAGTCCGCACATCGACCATGTCATCAGCCCTGCGAATCCCTTTTATGGTTCTCTCCAAAGCTTCTACCTTGCTAGCTAACACGGAATCACTGCTAGTACCTTTCCCCTTGGCTTCCCCTTCTAGGTTGGTGACCTCAGGTTTCGAGCTACTTTCCCCCCTTGTCTTGGTGTTCTCATTGGATTGAGGTCCCTCTTCGGTGCCAGCCCCATGAGGTATACCCGAGGAATGGTCCTTAGAGCCATTTTGTTCAAGATCCGCCTTCTTCTGTTGGTTCTCTTGAGCCATTTTCAATGCGGTATCGGATGTCTCGGCGGTATGGTCAAGCTTGGCCATGATGGCTTTCAGGCAAGCCTCAAGGTCAAAGTGCCCCTCACTAGTTCTTTCGTCGGCCATGTCTGTCTGATGGGTAGACTCAACACTCACTAGACGCCCTTGTGGATTGCGGATCCAAGCCAGCACGTCTATGGATAGAAAAGTTTTAACCTTTAGCCTAAGGATCTGTCCTAAACCTCCATATTTTCCTTAATGAATTCGGTCTCTACACCATGTTCAATTAATTCATTCCTTTTATCCAATTACCTTTACAGGGGTCATGGATTAAGGGTATGTTTTAAAGAATAGGGCATAGAGTCCTTCAATTAGGTTTAATTAATCCCCTAGGACTAGCACATCACAAACATAGCTTTACATCCTATTTCCTTAATTTATTCCTCCTAACCCATGGCCTTAACGAAGGCTAGGGTTTAAAGGTCTATATTAAGGGCATAAGATATAAAGCCTCACACCACAAACACGGCATAGCATCATTACAAACAATTGTGGGTGCATAAAGGTGAGACCGTAGTGTCCTACAAGTCTGTCTATATGGACTAATGATAAGGGTAGGCTAGGGTCCTTCACTTGCTTGAGCAATCCTTATACCTAACCACATGTGGCATCAGGAACGCCGCGTGGGTCCAGCAGTACGTGATTAACTCATTTAATATACCCAAGGGCAAGCCCAAGGGTACTAGGCAAGAGAGGTTGATAGCTTTCGCCCCAACACATGGAATCAGGAAAACCAAGGTTGAGACTAGGCCGATCGTTGGCAAGGATACATCGAGGGACATCGATCCTAACATGCAAGAGTTTGCGCACACAATGCAATAAATGAAAGCACACAATCAAGCGGATGCAATGTGATTGATTTTAATTAAACATAAGAAATTAACCTAGCCCAATTAAACTTTATAGAGTCTAGCCCACAAATCCCCAGTGGAGTCGCCAAACTGTGAACCCCGGAAATTGGGCCCACAAGGGATTGAAAGAAAATGGGTTTGAAAAAGAAAAAGGAAAGGAGTCGCCACCTTATTTTTTAAAGGAAACAAGGAAAACCCTAAAAATCAGGTTGTTTTAGGAAAACAATTTGAATGACTCCATAAAAAAAGGAAAGGCAAAAACCAATCTTTTGAAAACCAAAGAAATCGGGGATTCGGAGGCTAAGTTATGACATGGGAAGGTTCTAGGCAAAGCCTATAGGCACCCATGTCACCCTTTCGGTCTCTCAGTTCATTTGGGCTAAATTAAGATCTTTCCCATACAAAAATCAGCAAGTATATCATCACAAGAATTGTATGCATATCATATATTTCATTCATCCATCCATGCATAATAAGCACATAAAAACAGAAAATAAAGAAGAACAAAACAAAACAAAAAGAAGCCTAGGATGCTTAGATCCTAGAACGGACTTGAGCCTCACGAAGAGCGCCTACGTACCATGCAACGAAATACATGGATCAAAGTCCACGTAGTTCGATTAGAACTAAGGTTAAGACTTAATACAAACCTATGGTTAAAACCCTAGGTTTCCTTATTTGATCAAAAGAGTTGAATTTGATAGAGAGTTTGATTTTAGAAAGAACTCCACAAAATGGAAACTTTAATAAAAACCAGAATTTTATTTATGAAGGAAACCTTTGATTAAACCATAGACTTGTATTAAAAATTAACCCTAAATAGGGAGAAGAGAAGGGATAAGGAAGAAAGGTGAATTGGGGCACCTTCACACCCACTTACCTGAGCGCAATTGCTCCAAACATTAGCCATTTCAGACATAAGCAGCCCTATTTGCCATAGGACAAATACCACACCTATTTGCACCCTTACAAGTGCTCAAAACCATGCGAAAACACTAACATGCAAATCTGGACAGAATAGTATTATGACCTAAAATCATCCACTAAGCATTGCCAATAGCAAAAACAGCGAACAATAATAAGTCCTAACATATTCCTAGAACCATATCATGCATAAAAACCCTAAAACATACTAACATGCATGCAAAACTATCATGTTTACTCCATATGAAAAACATATACAGCAAACACGAAGAAAAACCAAATAAAAAAGTCTACTTTATCATGCTATATGAAAACAAACACAAAACAATAACTCTAAAACCCTAAACTCACAAATATGCTTAAAAACTCACAAGACATACTTTAATCATGCTAAAACCAAACTAAACAGAAATTATATCATGCATATTAACTAACTAAAGCAATATAACATGATGAAAATCCTAACTCTAACATGCAATGACACTAATCCTAGCACAAGGACAAACAGGAGCACAAGAATCATAACTATGCATTAAAAACCTAAAGGACAGCCCTAAAGCATGCTAAACAGTAGATAAAAAATAGATATTCCATGTATATTAACTAGCTAGAGTGTTAATACATGATAAAAAAGTTACCTTTAACATGCAATAAGCCTAACCCATATGAAAACCTAGTTTAAGCTTGAATAGAGAAGGAGAATACCTTATTCTCTCTCAAACACTCAAGTATTAATGCATAAAGTGGCTCCCCTTGTGTTTGTAATTGTTCGTGGCTCCTCAGGTCTTTAGAGTGAATCAAACCAACACGAATCCTCCTCTTTGTCAAAGTGGTATCACAGCAAAGAGATCAAAACTCACTCAACTTTGAAAAGAAATAGAAAACAAAAAGAGAACAAGAGAAAAGAAAAGTGATTTTCGTCACTTTGCAGCAGCAGCAACTTCAATCGCGTTTTTGGGTATGAAAACGTTGGATTTGGACAAAGCTTGTGAAATACAAAGTTGTAGAGAATTGAATTATCTTTCTAACAAGACCAATTTCATCAAATTCTGACTTCGGATGAAAAAGTTATGATTAAAATACGACTGCTGGTTTTCAGAAAATCTGCTGCTGAATTATGACGAATTTCACTCCCTCCAAACCCTCTTCTCCTCTCCCTTGTTTAAAGACATTAAGAGAGTATTTATAGCTGAAATCTGGAGTTTCCCTTTCCTTCCTGGATTAGGTTTCCTTGGAGAATAATCAAAAGGTATTTTATAATGATAAAAGACTTCTAATCTGAATAGGAAAAGGAAATTGTCTTTTATAAAAATTGGGAGACTGACCGCTAACACGCATGCACATGTATCGTATGTGCGTACACACACTCATCACATACGTACACGTGTTAGTGTCATGATAAAAATGGCTAATTTAATAAAATAATTTTCTTTTCATTTTAACCAAAAATCTCATGCTGTGATTCGCACTAATTCTTCAAGGATAATCCGTAAATAACCACACTAAACTCATCATCAGACCATATGAAAATTGAACTTCATGAAACACTTTTGAGGGTAAAATGATGACTAATGAAAGTCAATTTGAAAAGATTTGGTTGGTAATTGTGAGTCAATTAGAGCTAACCCAAGGAAGGGTCAATTAACCAACTTGAACTACATCGAGCCATTTAATCCCGAGCCATTGACTTACCAAATTGACACTAAAAATACCTCTTATGCATCCATATGAACTCCAATTGACAATTTGGAGATCATTCCAAGGTCAAATGAAAAGTTTGGGACTTAAAAGACGATTATGCCCCTCAAGTCACAAAAGCTCTTATTATCCCTCAAGATCAACTCCAATTTGAACCAAAATTCATATCCATTGTCCTTGTGACTCTAGAAAACTAATGCAAGTGACTAGACTCAAAAACAAAACAAAAACATGCATGAAATGATGAGCCCTAGTAAGGTGGTGCAAAAATGGGGTGTGACAGTTACTTTGACAGGTTGCTTTTGCTTAAGGTAAGTAGGGTGTGAGGGTGCCCCAATTCACCCTTCTTTCCTTCCTTTGAAACTTTCCCTTTCTTCCCCCCCTAGGGTTGTTTCCTAATAGAGGGGTATGGTAGATTCTATAGTTTCCTTTCAATAAAAAATACCTTTTAAATCAAAGTTTCCATCTTTTATCAAAATTCCATATTTTACTAAAGACCTTTTGAGAATCATTCATTTTTGGAAACTTACCATGTTTTACTTGAAAGGAAACTTAGGGTTTACCATAGGCCTTGATTAGGTTATAACCCTATTCCCTTTCGAACTACGTGGACTTTGATCCATGTATTTCCATACATGGTACGTAGGCGCTCTTCGTGATGTTCAAGTCCGCCCTAGGATACTAAGTATCCTAGGTTTTCTCCTCTCCCCCTTTCTTTTTTCTGTTTTTCTTTGATTTACTTGACTATATGGATGAATGAATGAATGATATGCATGCTGTCTTGTGATGATAATTGTTGATTTGTGTGTGATTAAGACTTTGATTTAGCCTAATTAGATTAAGAGACCGTTTAGGGCGATATGGGTGCCTATAGGCTTTGCCTAGAACCTTCCTATATCGTAACTTAGCCTCCGAATCCCCGAATTCTCTGGTTTCCAAAAGACTTTTTGCCTTACCATTTTTAAACATGGAGTCAATCTTTTGTTTTCCTAAAACAAAACTGTTTTTTAGGGTTTTCCTTGTTTCCTTTAAAAAATAAGGTGGCGACTCCTTTTCCTTTTTGTTTTCAAAACCTAAACCCACCGAATCTTTTCGCCAATCCCTCGTGGGCCCGATCTCCGGGGTTCACACCTCTTCTTTTACTTTTAGAGCCCATTCTGGTTTTAATCTTCTGAGTTTCTGCTTTATCGGCTTCTTTAGGGAATTAGTGGGGATATAGTGTTGCACAATATTGGGGTCAATGCTAGGCATGTCTTCATAAGACCATGCAAAAGCCATGATGTTGGCTTTTAAGAGAGAGATCATCTTTTCTTTTTCAACGGGGGAGAGGGTTTTCCCAATTTTAACTATTCTTGGCAATTCATTCGTCCCTAAGTTGATTGATTCCAATTCATCCATATTAGGTTCGGTGACGCCCCTTTTCCTTTGCTCAACGAGCTCCGGGGGGACATCGTTCCTAGGATCTATATCCATGCCATAAATATCCATAGAGGAGAGAAAAGAGACACTGCATATATAGAGAAAGAAAGCACACTTTATTGACTAGGAATAGTAAGAATGACACACAAAAGAAGAAAGAAAACAAACAAATCTGTATCAATACTATGACTCCACAAGGTGAGTTAAGTAGATACATCTTATTGAATTAGGGAAATATTACTAAACTAAGGCACCTACAAGCTGCTATCAGGTAGGCCAAGGTCTTCTTCTTCATGGAGCTCCGCAATGACACCACATTCAAGGTACCAATTCAGGAGTGGCACGGTAGCATGGCTAATGGACGAACCCTGGAATTCTTCAATGGTCTAGTCTTCCACGGTGAGGATCATATCTTGGAACATTTCAGTCATAGCCCCTGCATCAAGGTTCTCTGCCCAGTCTTCTTCTTTCTTTTCCCAGGACTCATCATTGATGGCTTCATCATCCACCATTTCAGCTGTGATTAGGGTACCATTCGGTGAAGAAAATTTCAAAACCCTGGAACTCAGATCTTGGTAGCTTGGTCAAAGGTGGGTTCTGGAAACCCGCAATATAGAAAATCATCCCCCTCTTTGACGAAGTAACCATTCAAAGTAGGTCGGTATGGCGAGATTCTCAGGTCTAGCACCCTTCCCTCGGCTTTGGCTCTTACTTTCTCTTTATTCCTCTTCAACATTTCTGCATGATCATTTCTGGAGGGCTCATATCCTAGCCCGAAGGTGTATGAGGTCACACGGCTTTGAATAGACGTAGGGATCCCTTGTTGGCGACGCCCTAGCCCCATGCCTAGAAAGAAACTCATTCTTCTCATGATCTCACCAACGTGCAAGTTGCCATGGGGGCAAAATTCCAAGGGTATTAATTCACCCTTCTCGAGCTCTTTCTCAATGCATTGGACATAGTCAAACCCAGATAGTGGTACTGCTGCTGATTCAGGTTGTATCTCACATATAGGCACGCCTGCGAGTTTCAATTCATAGTCCCCTTAAAGCGTTACTATGGCTCCTTCATAAGGAAACTTCACCTTTTGATGGAGTGAAGATGGCACAGCCCCAGCAGGATGGATCCAAGGTCGGCCCAACAGCAAGTTGAAACATGACGGTACATCCAACACTTGGAATTCCACCCTAAATTCAATAGGTCCCATGATAAGAGGCAAAGTAACTACCCCTATTACTTCACGGCGGGTGTTGTCATAAGCTCTTACAGTCTGCCCAGATGGCGTGAAATCGGTGGGTCCCAAACCCAAAACAGTGGCAGTTCGAAGAGGACATACATTCAATACAGACCCATTATCGATAAGAACGGTAGGAACCCTCTTCCCCATAGTGTCAACGGTCACATAGAGAGCTTGAGAATGGCTTGGCCCGCTTTTGGGTAGGTCCACATCGGTGAACACGATAGTTGAGTTCTTGGGAGTTGGATTCACCAAATGTACCAATCCCTCGGGGGATGTGTCAACAGGCACTTGTATCTGATTCAGCAGTTTCAACACGGTCTGTCTGTGCTTGTGCGAGGCCATGAGCAAGCCCCAAATAGTGATGTTGGCATTAGTCTTCTTCAGCTGCCTCAACACCTCATCCTCTTCTTCTTGCAAGCTAGGACGCCTCTGCCCTTCCAAATCTTCCAATGGATTCTCAGATTCTAGGTGTGGAGGCTTGAAATGACGACCCCCTCTGGTTATATGGTCTAACTCATCATCACTAGCCCATATGTCATGGACTTCCTCGGAGTCATTCATTAAGTCATCCCATTCTATCATGTCAATGCTCTCCATTTCTGTCGGCAAGTCATCCCAACCTGTAGGGACTATCAGCTCATCTGATATTGGACTTGGGCTTAAGTACAGTACATAGTAGTCAAATTTCCCCGACGATTCACCTAATAGGCCAACCTGAGGATCCCCTACTTCATATCTTTCTTTCAGCTCTTGTTGGATAGATTTCTTTGGCAACAATAAAACCTTTTGGTCAATGAGGTCTTGAATGATCTTCTTTAGTATAGAACAAGACTCGGTGTCATGGCCGGGTGCACGATGGTATTGGCAATATTGGTGAGGGGTTGAGGGCCTTGGCTTTGGTGGAAGTGGCATGATAAGGCTGTTATTACGGCAAATGGTGAAGAGACGGGTTAAGGTCATGGGGAGTGGAGTGTATTGTCTTATGGGATGGCGAGGGCGAGAGGATTCAACCCCAATGGCATTTATGGTGTTAGGTAGGGGTGTGTTGTTATGAGATGGGAGAGGATTACGGGTGACATTTGGACGGGTTGGTGGTGAGATGACTTGTTTGTCAATGAGGTCTTGGACTTGATGGCGAAGGCGAACACAACGATTAGTGGCATGGCCTTTGGATTGGTGGTACTTGCAGTACTCATTCTCGTTGTAGTTCCTGGGTAAGGGATTTGGTGGGGGTCTTGGGTCGAGTGGCTTCAATAGGTCACGGCTTATGAGCTTTTCAAGGACTCTTTCGAGTGGCATGAATAGGTCAGTGAATTGGCGAGGTGGGTTGACATCATTGAGAGAGAAGGGTTGGATGGGTTGAGTTATGGTGTTGACCTCGGCATTGTTCTTCCCAGTAAAGTTTGTCTTGCGACTCCTCACTTCCTCAGTTTTGATTGTCCCATCATTGATAGCATCTTCAACCTGCGTGCCAGCCCCTATGAGATCTTTGAAATTGGGGAAATAGTGGGCAAATAAGTGCTTGTGATACACGGGCAGCAAGTTCTTAACCACCAGCTGAATTTGGTCCTCCTCATTTGGCCTATCCGTCATTCTCGACGCCTTTTGTCTCCACCTTGTAATGTAAGTGGAGAAGGTTTCATGAGCCCCTTGCTTGGTAGTTTCCAAGGTCCCTTCGAGTAACATCCACCTCTGTGTTGTACTTGTAGTGCTCTGAGAACTCATTGCATATGTCTTCCTAAGTCCGAGTTCTATTCTCATCCAAGGACAAGAACCATTTCAAAGCGGAAGTGGCCAAGGTTTCATGGAACATTTGAGCTAACAGCTCGTCGGTGGCCCCTCGAGGGTGCATAGCTCGCACATACATCTTCAAGTGAGTTTTAGGGCAACCTGTCCCATCGAACTTTTCTAACTCCGGCATTTTAAATTGTAATGGGATACGAGCCGTTGGAAATAGAGATAGAGTCCGCACATCGACCATGTCATCAGCCCTACAAATCCCTTTTATAGTTCTCTCCAATGCTTCTACCTTGCTAGCTAACACGGAATCACTGCTAGAACCTTTCCCTTTGGTTTCCCCTTCTAGGTGTTGGGAATCTAACTAGGGAGGAAAACTACAAAGGCGGAATTAAAATTTTCCTACGATTCCTAAACCCATGAATCCGATTATGCATAATACAAAAACATAAATCCTAATTACCAAGAGAGTTGGGATTACTTACAGTTGATTAATGTCTTCTTCTTTATGCTCCAAGCTTTGTCTTCTCCTTTTTGCTCCAAGCTTTGTCTCCGGACAGCGGTGAATGAGCAGCCCAAGTGTGCTGCCTCCAACGGTATCCACACCTAGCTTGAGCTTGAAGTCCTTTCCTTCTTCTTCCTTGTTGTTGCTAGAGGTGGAGAAGAAAGAGAGAGAGAGAGGGAGAGCTGTAATTTTTGGCCAGCCCTTGGGGAGAATGATTGTGATTCAAGTGATGTCATCACATCACATGTGAGGCTATATATAGCCCACTAATAGGGCCGGCCCTAGTGAGGAATCCTATTCCTCATATGAGTTAAGTTGTAATTATACATAATTGCAACTTAACCCCTCTAATTTATATCCTATATAAATTTGCCCCTTAAGAACAATTCTTTTATTCACTTATGCCCTTTCTCTCATAGACTTTCAAGCTCTCTTAGCATGATCAGTGTGTGACCCATTGGGTTCACATCATTAAGTAGTAGGAACAGCACAAGTTGTGCACAATGGAACACTTTCCATTAAGGGTCTAATTGAAACTCCTTTCAATTCCCTAATTGATTATAACTCATTTATATCAATTAGGGCTTCTACTAACCATGAGTAACACCTAGCATATGGCTCATGGTGTGGTCCTTAATGAGGTGAATAGTCATTTACAAAGAACCCTTCTGTTATAGTTTACAGGTTACAATTCCATCCTTCCATCAACACAATGTCTCCATTTGAACTAATAGGACATGGAAGTCTGTCAAATCCCTAGTTCAATTACTTTATACTCATTCATTAATATCAACTCAATGATGAACTTATGGAAACTCCTTTCCATATTCATTCTACCATGGGCCCATGGATTTAATGAGTTATATTCAATGAATGCTGTATGAGACATTCACTCTCTTTTTCCTGAGAGTGATGGATTCCTTGTTGATCACTCACATGCCTTCACACACATAGCAGTAGGGCCAATGAACACCCTTACAGACCCCTGAATAGGATCTGCACTTAGTGTTATCAAACTTCTAAAGCTACATGTATAAGACAACCATGGTGTCTCAGGTCTAAGGATTACTTGTACCACTATAACAATGAGAAACTGATTGACAGGCAGGTTAAAACTCCATTCAGTTTATCTCATATCTTTGGTCACATTCAGTGTACCTATTCTTATAATAGGCACCCACTTGTTGGTTGTAGTGTCTCCACACAAATAGCTTGAGACTAGCTATCCTCCTATAGAGTCAACCTAACAAGTGCTAGTCCTATGGTTCATTACTGTCCATCATAGTGAACCTTCAACTAGGAATGATTTAGGAGTTTAGTACAGAGATATATTTACAGTCTCAAAATTACAAACCTTTGTAATTTCATATTCTCAATTCTAACTCCATGGACATATTATGTAAATATTAATGATGCATATAAACATAATAGAATAAGCCCTTTTATTAAATCAATAATAAATGTGACATATATAAATGAAATCAATTGATTGTTCCTAATCCCTAAACAATCATCTCCATGATTGGCTCTAGGGTATAATCCTAACAATCTCCCACTTGCACTATAGCCAATCCACCATGTATCTCATACCCATATCCTGTCGGTGGTGATCCAACACACTTGGGTTATAGCCTTAGTGAAGGGGTATTCTTTAATCTCTGTTGTATTAAACTTCTATATGTATATGTCATCTCTTCCAATGATCTCTCTAATCACTTGGAATCGCCGCTTAAAGTTTGGACTTTTGATGAGACCGTGGATCCTTGTCTTGAGCCCTAGCCTTATTGTTGTCACGAAAACAATAGTAAAGGCTTCTCAATGTTAGGAACCACTCCTAGTTCTGCAATGAACTTACTCATCCAAACATGCAGCAATGCGCTCAAATTTACAGCTCCACCATTTAAGGTGAGAACATACCTCGATGTTGATCTCCTATCATCATCGTCAGATTAAAATCTGAATCCGTTATACCAACCATTTCTAAGTTTCTTTCTCCAAAGACAAAGCATGGGTCCTTAGTTCTTCTCAAGTACTTAAGGATAGCTTTGACTTCTTCCCAGTATACCTTATCTGGGTCTACATGATATCTGCTCGTAACATTTACAGCAAAACTGATATCTGGTAATGTACACAGCATGGCATGTGCTTTTAGACAACTTGATTTTATGTCTGACAGGAATTAGACTTCTCTTGAAATCAAGCATTTTGAACCCATTCAAAATCTTGTCTATGTACTTCGATTGGGAGAGACTTAGCATCCTTTAGATCTATCTCTATAGACCCCTATTCCTAGAATATAGGATGCTTCTTCCAAATCTTTTATGGAGAAACTTTGTGAAAAACTACTTTTTCACTGTTGACAACGTCTCTACATTATTCCCTAATAAGTAGAACGTTATTCACTTATAGGACCAAAATATGATCGCACTCCCACTAACCCTTTGTACAATCATGGTACAATTATGGGTTCTGTCTCAATAGGGACAGGGGTTGCATCAATGTTGGTTTGTGTCTCATTAGACAACTCTTTGAGTTCTATTTTCCTGTTGTTATCTCCTTCTTGAATAAACTCTTTTTCAAGAAAGATTGAAAACTTACAAACAAAACACCTTTTGTTAATCAGGATAATAGATATGATATCCTAAACTCCTTTTAGGATAATACACAAACCTACATTTAAATTATCTTGATTTCCAATTTTGCTGCATTATATGTCTCTACATATGTAGTGCAACCCCATACCTTAACATGCTTAAGGTTTGGTGCTTCCCTTTCCATATCTCATATGTGTTTAGGGACAGCCTTGGTTTTGAACTCTGTTTCACAGGTACGTGGAATTCTAGGGCACATCCTAACAAGGATAATATTAGGTCGTTGTAACTTATTATGGACCTAACCATATCCAATAAGGTTCTATTCCTCTTTTCTGACACACCATTAAGTTATGGTGTTCCAAGAGGTGTCCATTGTGATTGAATGCCCATTTGAACAAGTTGATCTGAAAATTGACCGGTTAAATATTTGCCTCCTTGATCCAATCGAAGAGCTTTAATACTTTTACCGGTTTGTTTCTCTACTTCATATCTGAATTCTTTGAATCTTTCAAATATTTCAGACTTGTACTTCATTAAGTATACACACCCAAACCTAGAATGAATCATTGGTAGAGGTTGTAAAGTAAGAGAAACTTCTACATACATCATTATGTATATCTTGTTCTCTTAGGTTTATTAGCATTCAATTTAGAACTATCATGCTCCATAGCAATTCATATTTGCAATAAAGTTTAGAAAATAAAGGCCATCCACATAAACTCCAGAAGTAATGAACTCTTCATTTAATAGAAAACATTTATTAAATCAAACTAAAACCTCGTTTAGATAAAACTGAAATAAAATTAATGTTTCTAATAACTTCTGGAATATAAAGATAGCCAACTATTATTTCTAAACTACTCCATTAGGTAGAGTCAAGCAACAAGCCCCACAGCTAATGCAGCAACGTTTGCTCCATTCCCCACTTGTAGAGTTGATCCGCCTTTACTCTGCCTTCTGCTTCCCACTAGATTCTGCATGGAATTCAAAATTCACATCAGAATTAAGTACCCAAGTGGAAGCAGAACTAACATTTAGTTTAAAGCATGATCCATACCTTCCAAAGGTTGGTTTTTTAGAGTATCCAGATACTCCCGGTAGTTACGTTTCCAGTGCCCATTTTTGCCACAGTGAAAACAGGTTCCTTTGGCTTTGTTGTTACCTTTCTTCTTCCTTCGAGTACTCTTGCCCTTGTCTATGCCCTTGCCCTTGGGCTTGAGCTTAGACTTGGAAGTAGCAGCTTCATTAAATTCAAGCAAGAATTCTTTCCCATACAATTCTTGTATGTTGATAAAAATCTCGTAAGCACTTCCCATGGACTCATGTTGCTTCTTAAGCTCGAGACTCATAAATACCATCATATAGCACCTTGCCATGAGATCGTCGTCCATGCGCTTCTGGTAAGCGTCTTTCTCTTGCTGAGTTGTAGCCTCAGCAGGAGCAATGGGAAGTGGATTATGAAGTACATAGGTAAGATTCTTGGAATCCAAAACAATTTTTAGATTCCTAAGCCAATCAAGACAATTTGGTCCAGTCAAACGGTTGATGTCCAATATTTTGGATAACGGGTTGAGGTGAGCCATTTCTATGAACTACATATAAAAATTAAATAGAGAATTAGATTTCATTTTTAATCCATAATGATCGGGTCTTTAATCATATGGTACCTCCCACTATTTTATCAAATTCCATACACCCTCTAATGGAATTCGGGAATCTTATTCCTAATGGGGATTGGGGTCCCACTATGACCTAGAAGCCTCACATGTTAGTTTCTTGACTTCTAACCCACAGTAAGAAGACAACTCTTTGTCTATTGCTTCATAAGCAAGTTCCAATCATTTTGCCTCTAGGGTACATACTCCTCACATGTTAGTTTCTTGGAATACTTCCCTAGTTAAGTTAAGCCCATCATTCACACAGGTATGTTTCACCAAATATATACCTCACATGTTAGTTTCTTGGTATATACCAGCTTAGGCACCCCATGATATCTACATATGTGATAGTTTCAAGTAATGTCTTTAATATGGGTAGCTCCTACATGTCTGCAACCAGGTACCCACATTAAGGGACGTTAGATGATCTTATAATGATGGAAGGCAATGAAGAATCCATTCCCTAATGTATTCTCCATTTCCAACTTAATATTAAAATAGAGGGGTTTTAAGGGTCTCATCAAAATAACTAATCTAACATACATCTCATGCATTTAAATAAGAAATATATAACAACATTATATATATATGTAATCCACTTATCGATATTAGTCCCTATAAGGTGACATATAACGATCTTTGGATTTGGAGCAATCTCTATTAATCTCATTAAAAGCTCCCACTATGATGATTATGGACTTTAAGAGGATTCAATCCAAGCCAATGAATTGAATCCTTGGTCTAAGGTGGGTGTAGGTGATCGTAAAACATTCATTTGAAACATAGCATGCACTCTTGAAAATCTTCTCCAAGCTTTCAAGTCCTTCAATCTCCTCCATTGGCTTCATGGTCTCCACCATAGGCTTGTTGGGCTCCACCATGCTCCTTTAGGTCCACCATGCTCCTTTGTGCACTCTCGATTACATAACATTTACATAATTTTAAAGAAAAGGGATACATAAGGGGAATGTGGGGTACATAAGAGAATGATAGAGAGAGAGAAGAAGGTGGCATGCAAGCCCCAAATAAATAATACATCACCATAATAAAATTACAACTCTTGAAAATAATACAACCCATTCATAAGACGGCCAATCACAATTGGTTTAAGGGGTATAGTCCATAATCATCATCCATCCATAACCATACAATCACATTGCATAATAAAGGAAATAACTGTAAGCAATAAACATATGGGCATTCATGGTAACTCTATTGATTGGTTTTCATTAATCTCATTAATGTGTCCTAATCTTATTAGGAGATGCATAAGTTCCTGAATTAATTAAGTCTTAACATTTAAGACATTTAATTTCAATTAATCAAATCAATTGAAACATATAAAGTCCCCTAATTAAACTCTAATATCAAATATTAGAATCTTTTTAATTAAACAAAACAATTTTATTTAATTAAAATTTCCAGATTTTTATTTAATCCTAAATTGTGTTTTAAACCATTTAAAACAATATAAAATTACTCACCATTAATTAAATAATCAATTTCGGAATTAAATAAAATCATTTTATTAATTAATTAGTGCATTAGGGTTTCCTAAAACCCTAAACCCTAAATGCATTAACTCTAAACCCTAAGTGTAACCCTAATGCATTAAATGCCTTATGATTGGTCAATTAATGACCAATCATTTAAACCCTAGGTTTATACGGTATTAATGATTAGGATTAGGGTTTAATTAATGCCACCTAGGATATTAATTACTCCTAATTAATATGCACTAATTAGGGTTTCTAAAACCCTAAACCTTAAACCTATTAAATGCCAATGATTAATTACTAAACCATTAATGATCATGATTGGTCATTAATGACCAATCATTTAACCCTAGGTTAGACACATTAATTACTAGGTTTAGTTATTAATTAATGCATTAATAGAATTAGGGTTTAATTAATAAGAATTAGGGTTTCCTAAACCCTAAACCCTAGACATCATAAATGCAATTAATTATACCCTAATGATTAATAACCATGATTGGTCAATTGATGACCAATCATTAAACATTTTAATTAAGGTAATTAATAGTCAATTAGGGTTTTTAATTAATGCAATTAATGAATTAGGGTTTCATCATTAAAGGGAATTAGGGTTTCCTAAGAAACCCTAAGGCTGCCGCCACCTATAGTGGGCTGCCATGGCTAGCCAAGGCTGCCATGGCTTGGCCAGGCCATGGGAGGCCATGGCCAGCAAAGGGGGACTCAAGCTAGGGTGTGGGCCAAGCCCATGGACACGTGTGGAGTGGCCAAGAGGGCTGTCTTCTTCAAAGAACATTAGGGTTTCCTGAACCCAGTGCTGGCACCACCATTGGAGGACCTCCAAGGTCACAAAAGTTTCTAAAACTTAATCAATTCGACTCCACCTACAAAATCAGCTTTTGTATCATGTCCCTACATGAATTAATAAGCTAATTGAAGTGGTTTGGATGATCAAATCATCCCCAATTGTTCTAAACAATTCAAGAACAGTAGGCTGTCCAGAATTTGACAGCATACTGTCCCTGATCACAAATTGATTTAAAACCCAGCAAGATGATTAATTCAGGTTACCAAATTATTTTTCCTAGCATCCTACATGTCTTAGGAAACTAATAAAATTGGTTTCATGCAATTTGGAGTTCCCTAGCTCAAGATATGAACAAAACTCCATTGATGACTTTCTGCAGGAAAAACAGCCTGCTGTGTTCTTCCAAGAAATCAAACTTTTTGATTCTTTATGCATCAAGACTCCTTTGAAACTTAAAGAATATGATCTATACATCATATATCATCATCCTATAATGATTATTCATCAATTTTACAGAGATATCATATCAGAACAGTAGCAAGAACCATAGGGTTCTAAAACCCAGATTCAAACATGGTGGTTTTCTCCTTCTTCCTTCTGTTCTAGACTCATAATCCAATTATGATACATCCGAATGCTTGGGAACCCTTTCCTACCATGTCTAGAACATAACCCAAGTAGTGGCAACCATTGCCATGCTTTTGATCTCCATCAAAAACTCACAATTGTGGCTGTTACATCATTCCCGAGCAAAACTGTCTTCCCTGACAGCCTGTAGTAAAAAATTCATAACTTTCACTACAAAACTCGGATCGACGAACCGTTTGTTGGGTTGTAAATCTGATTCGAAGAGCTTTCTAACCATATATGGCTCGAAAATTTTGGAGAAGAACTCTAATTTCGGCATGCAAAACAAGATGACGATTTTTCATGACTATCATAAAAACTGTTCATCATCTTCTCCAAACTCAATCCCCATTCAACTTTTGAATAACCAGCAGCCCTAAAACTATTTTAGAAGAGGAGTAGAAGGAGAATTAATCTAGGGTTCATAAACCCTAGGTTTGGCCATGAGAGGGAAACCATTCTAATCCATGAACATAAATTCCAGATTTATTAACCAATCAATTTACCATGAATTACAGCCCATATGCAGTTTGTATTAGGCATAACCATGGCTCTGATACCACTGTTGGGAATCTAACTAGGGAGGAAAACTACAAAGGCGGAATTAAAATTTTCCTACGATTCCCAAACCCATGAATCCGATTATGCATAATACAAAAACATAAATCCTAATTACCAAGAGAGTTGGGATTACTTACAGTTGATTAATGTCTTCTCCTTTATGCTCCAAGCTTTGTCTTCTCCTTTTTGCTCCAAGCTTTGTCTCCGAACAGCGGTGAATGAGCAGCCCAAGTGTGCTGCCTCCAACGGTATCCACACCTAGCTTGAGCTTGAAGTCCTTTCCTTCTTCTTCCTTGTTGTTGCTAGAGGTGGAGAAGAAAGAGAGAGAGAGAGGGAGAGCTGTAATTTTTGGCCAGCCCTTGGGGAGAATGATTGTGATTCAAGTGATGTCATCACATCACATGTGAGGCTATATATAGCCCACTAATAGGGCCGGCCCTAGTGAGGAATCCTATTCCTCATATGAGTTAAGTTGTAATTATACATAATTGCAACTTAACCCCTCTAATTTATATCCTATATAAATTTGCCCCTTAAGAACAATTCTTTTATTCACTTATGCCCTTTCTCTCATAGACTTTCAAGCTCTCTTAGCATGATCAGTGTGTGACCCATTGGGTTCACATCATTAAGTAGTAGGAACAGCACAAGTTGTGCACAATGGAACACTTTCCATTAAGGGTCTAATTGAAACTCCTTTCAATTCCCTAATTGATTATAACTCATTTATATCAATTAGGGCTTCTACTAACCATGAGTAACACCTAGCATATGGCTCATGGTGTGGTCCTTAATGAGGTGAATAGTCATTTACAAAGAACCCTTCTGTTATAGTTTACAGGTTACAATTCCATCCTTCCATCAACACAATGTCTCCAATTGAACTAATAGGACATGGAAGTCTGTCAAGTCCCTAGTTCAATTACTTTATACTCATTCATTAATATCAACTCAATGATGAACTTATGGAAACTCCTTTCCATATTCATTCTACCATGGGCCCATGGATTTAATGAGTTATATTCAATGAATGCTGTATGAGACATTCACTCTCTTTTTCCTGAGAGTGATGGATTCCTTGTTGATCACTCACATGCCTTCACACACATAGCAGTAGGGCCAATGAACACCCTTACAGACCCCTGAATAGGATCTGCACTTAGTGTTATCAAACTTCTAAAGCTACATGTATAAGACAACCATGGTGTCTCAGGTCTAAGGATTACTTGTACCACTATAACAATGAGAAACTGATTAACAGGCAGGTTAAAACTCCATTCAGTTTATCTCATATCTTTGGTCACATTCAGTGTACCTATTCTTATAATAGGCACCCACTTGTTGGTTGTAGTGTCTCCACACTGAATGAGACTAGCTATCCTCCTATAGAGTCAACCTAACAAGTGCTAGTCCTATGGTTCATTACTGTCCATCATAGTGAACCTTCAACTAGGAATGATTTAGGAGTTTAGTACAGAGATATATTTACAGTCTCAAAATTACAACCCTTTGTAATTTCATATTCTCAATTCTAACTCCATGGACATATTATGTAAATATTAATGATGCATATAAACATAATAGAATAAGCCCTTTTATTAAATCAATAATAAATGTGACATATATAAATGAAATCAATTGATTGTTCCTAATCCCTAAACAATCATCTCCATGATTGGCTCTAGGGCATAATCCTAACACTAGGTTGGTGACCACAGGTTTCGAGCTACTTTCCCTCCTTGTCTTGGTGTTCTCATTGGATTGAGGTCCCTCTTCGGTGCCAGCCCCATGAGGTATACCCGAGGAATGGGCCTTAGAGCCATTTTGTTCAAGATCCGCCATCTTCTGTTGGTTCTCTTGAGCCATTTTCAATGCGGTATCGGATGTCTCAGCGGTATGGTCAAGTTTGGCCATGATGGCTTTCAGGCAAGCCTCAAGGTCAAAGTGCCCCTCACTAGTTCTTTCATTGGCCATGTTTGTCTGATGGGTAGACTCAACACTCACTAGACGCCCTTGCGGATCGCGGATCCAAGCCAGCACGTCTATGGATAGAAAAAGTTTTAACATTTAGCCTAAGGACTTGTCCTAAACCTCCATATTTTCCTTAATGAACTCGGTCTCTACACCATGTTCAATTAATTCATTCCTTTTATCCACTTACCTTTACAGGGGTCATGGATTAAGGGTATGTTTAAAAGAATAGGGCATAGAGTCCTTCAATTAGGTTTAATTGTTCCCCTAGGACTAGCACATCACAAACATAGCTTTACATCCTATTTCCTTAATTTATTCCTCCTAACCCATGGCCTTAACGAAGGTTAGGGTTTAAAGGTCTATGTTAAGGGCATAAGATATAAAGCCTCACACCACAAACACGGCATAGCATCATTACAAACAATTGTGGGTGCATAATGGTGAGACCATAGTGTCCTACAAGTCTGTCTATATGGACTAATGATAAGGGTAGGCTGGGGTCCTTCACTTGCTTGAGCAATCCTTATACCTAACCACATGTGGCATCAGGAACGCCGCGTGGGTCCAGCAGTACGTGATTAACTCATTTAATATACCCAAGGGCAAGCCCAAGGGTACTAGGCAAGAGAGGTTGATAGCTTTCGCCCCAACACTTGGAATCAGGAAAACCAAGGTTGAAACTAGGCCGATCGTTGGCAAGGATACATCGAGGGACATCGATCCTAGCATGCAAGAGTTTGTGCACACAATGCAATAAATGAAAGCACACAATCAAGCGGATGCAATGTGATTGATTTTAATTAAACATAAGAAATTAACCTAGCCCAATTAAACTTTATAGAGTCTAGCCCACAAATCCCCAGTGGAGTCGCCAAACTGTGAACCCCGGAAATTGGGCCCACGAGGGATTGACGAAAAGGTTGTGTGGGTTTTGAAAACACAAAGGAGTCGCCACCTCATTTTTAAAAGGAAACAAGGAAAACCCTAAAAACAGTTTGTTTTAGGAAAACAATTTGAATGACTCCATAAAAAAAAGGAAAGGCAAAAACCAATCTTTTGGAAACCAAAGAAATCGGGGATTCGGAGGCTAAGTTATGACATGGGAAGGTTCTAGGCAAAGCCTATAGGCACCCATGTCACCCTTTCGGTCTCTCAGTTCATTTGGGCTAAATCAAGATCTTTCCATAAAAAAAATTAGCAAGTATATCATCACAAGATAGCATGCATATCATATATTTCATTCATCCATCCATGCATAATAAACACATAAAAACAGAAAATAAAGAAAAAGAAAACAAAACAAAAAGAAGCCTAGGATGCTTGGATCCTAGAACGGACTTAAGCCTCACGAAGAGCGCCTACATACCATGCAACGAAATACATGGATCAAAGTCCACGTAGTTCGATTAGAACTAGGGTTAAAACCTAATATAAACCTACGGTTAAAACCCTAGGTTTCCTTATTTGAAAAAGAGTTGAATATGATAGAAAGTTTGATTTTAGAAAGAACTCTACAAAATGGAAACTTTAATAAAAACCAGAATTTTATTTGTGAAGGAAACCTCTAATTAAACCATAGGATCATATTAAAAATTAACCCTAGAGAGGGAGAAGAGAAAGGATAAGGAAGAGAGGTGAATTGGGGCACCTTCTGTGAACCCTAAAAAAGTTAAGGCCCACGAGGGGTTTTAGGTTTGAAAAAGGAAAAGGAGTCGCCACCTTATTTTTTAAAGGAAATAAGGAAAACCCTAAAAAACAGTTTTGTTTTAGGAAAACAAAAGATTGACTCCATATTTAAAAATGGAAAGGCAAATGACCTTTTGGAAACCAGAGAAATCGGGGATTCGGATGCTAAGTTACGATATGGGAAGGTTCTAGGCAAAGCCTATAGGCACCCATATCGCCCTAAACGGTCTCTTAATTCAATTGGGCTAAATCAAAGTCTTAATCACACACAAATCAACAGTTATCATCACAGGACAGCATGCATATCATTCATCCATTCATCCATATAATCAAGTAAATCAAAGAAAAACAGAAAAAGAAAGAGGGGGGAGAAGAAAACCTAGGATACTTAGTATCCTAGGGCGGACTTGAACATCACGAAGAGCGCCTACGTACCATGTACGGAAATACATGGATCAAAGTCCACGTAGTTCGAAAGGGAATAAGGTTATAACCTAATCAAGGCCTATGGTAAACCCTAAGTTTCCTTTCAAGTAAAACATGGTAAGTTTCCAAAATAAATGATTCTCGAAAGATTTTTGGTAAGATATGGAATTTTGATAAAGATGGAAACTTTGATTTAAAAGGTATTTTTTATTGAAAGGAAACTATAGAATCTACCATACCTCTCTATTAGGAAACAACCCTAGGGGGGGGAGAAAGGGAAAGTTTCAAAGGAAGGAAAGAAGGGTGAATTGGGGCACCCTCACACCCTACTTACCTTAAGCAAAAGCAACCTGTCAAAGTAACCTCCCTATTGCATAGGGTAATTACCTTATTTGTAAGATTTCATCTCACAATAGCCAAGATAACCACCCCACATTGGTGGGGTAGTTGCACCTGTTGTACCTGTCAAAGCACCTGCAATTTCCATGCAAAACATACCAAAAATACCAACCAAGCAAACTAGATTCCAAATCAAGCCATTATCGTGCCCAAACATGGGCTAACACATGCTCAAAATATCATATCAAAGACAAATAACAGATCTGGACAGAATTGAAATAAGGTTTAAAATCAACCACAAGTCATGCAACAACATGAATCATAAGCTAACTGAAACCCTAATTCAACCCTACATGCAATGACATGCAAAAAACCCTAAAATCAACTATATGAATGCTAGAAATATCATAGTTATCAAATATGCAGCACATATATATCAACCATGAAGAAAACACAAAGAAAAACCCTAAGCTATCATGCTATATGCTACTTTCCTAATACAAGGATGAATGAAACCCTAGAATCACAATTGTGCTCAAAATCACATAAAATAACTCTAAATCATGCAAAACTCATTGTGGACATCATTTTAATCATGCATATTAATCAATAGAAGCATCAACACATGATAAAAACACAAGCTTGCACATGAAATATAGCTATTCTAAGTAAGAACCTAATTTCAGCACAAGAGAAACCCTAGAATTGCAAACATGCATTAAATCACATGGAACAGCATCCTAGCATACTAAACAGCCCACAAATATTATCCTAATCATGCATACTAACTAATTGAAGCAATAAGCCATGATAAAGACACAAACTTGAACATGAAATAATGACTATTCCATGTAAAACCCTAGAAAAGACTCTAAAAAACCCTAAAAACACAAAGACTCATAAAACCACATAGAATGACATTATATCATGCAAAACCAAGCCATAAACAATATCCTAATCATGTATTCTAAGCATTAGAAGCATCAACACATGATAAAACAATAAGCTTTTAACATGAAGTAATGCAAAGCTATGCAAGAAACCCTAGTTTGAATGAAAGAGAGAAAGGGGGAGGGGTATACCTTTTGTGGCTGCTGTAGAGAGTCCTCCTCCTCTTGTGTGCTGCTGGAAACAACCTCCTTCAAGCCTTCAAGCAATGCTCCAGCGTTCCTTCAAGCTTTCTCTCACACTCTCTCACTCTAAGTTTAGGTTAAACTACCCTAAGGATGGCTGCCATAGCCTCCAAGTCTCACACATGCCTCCCCTTCAGGAATTGCCTCCAAGTGCCTCCCCTATTGCTGAAGTATAAGGGGGTATTTATAGGGATTGAGGGAAAACCCTCAATGGTTGGGATCAAAACCCTAGGGATTGATCCAAGGGCTCTTAGAAGTTCCCTTGGGGCTCAAGTAGGTCAAAAAGGGCTGAAATTAGGGTTAAATGGCGGCTAAAGGCGAGCAAATCTGAGGAAATAGGGAAGGAGCCGCGTCAAAGCTCAAAAAAGGAAAGTGGCTTGGGTGACCACCTGGGGCTGGGCGGCTAGCAGCCTGGGCCCAGGCGGCTAGCCGCCCAGGCCTGGGTGGTCACCCGAGGCCATGTCAGCTTCAGCCCAAATTTGACCCCCTTCGACTTCCAAATGTGTTTCAGGGCCCAAATCAACTCCGATTTTGACGAAACGAAAGCCAAAACGACCGTGTTTCGAAGGGGAATGTAATTTGAGTCACTTGAGGGCGAGAAACCCTAGCCATGGCAGCATGGTTGGGTCCTACAAAGGTGGTTAACCGCTATGCCTCACCATCGCTTAGCTTTGGTATGCACATAGGGTTGCACCGAATGCTTTCCAATTCGAAATTCAACCTCCCTAAACACATTTGGGGATGAAATTAAGACCAATCAAGGTAAAATGAGTAGTCATAGAGTGAAAATCATGAACCAATTCGAGCTAACCCGAAGTAGGTCTTTTAGCCAACCTGAGCCTTGTTGAGCCATTCTAATCCCGAACCTTCAATTCATCGAATCGAACCAACAAATACCTCAAATACAACCATATGAACTCCAATTGGCAACTTGGAGATCATTTCAAGGTCAAATGGAAAGTTTGTGATCAAAAAGACAATTATGCCCCTCAAGTCACAAAAGTTCTTATTAACCCTCAAGATCAACTCCAAATCGAACCAAAATTCATACACACCATCCTTAGGACCCTAGAAACTCAATGCAAAAGACTAGACTCAAAAAGGAAACCAAAAGACACATGCAATGACAAACCCTAGCTAAGGTGGCAAAAATGGGGTGTGACAGAAGCCCCTCATTGGTGAGCAAGTTTCACTTGCGAGCCAATGACCAAAAGAACAACCCATTTTTGCCCGGGGAATTGATTTAATCAAGACCTACTGGGGAAAAGAGGGTGAACATATCATTGAATTCTTCGAATTCATCATACACAAGCACAAAGGTACTCTTCATAAGTTCTACAGAACTCCTCTCATACTGTATCCCAGTTTCACTGGGGAACAAGATGAGGTATCCACAGCTTACATCGAACTTCGTTCGATGAAAGGTCTTCCAATTCTATGCCAGTGACAACTGGCGAATGGTACGAGGTAACATTATGCCATCAAGGCCATCCCAAAATATGAGAAAGATACATCCTTCTCATATTCAAACCGTCAAGGTTATTACTCAATTATCAAGGTAATCACATCCCATACTACACCAGTGACAACTGGTGAATAATACGGGGTAACGATAGCTTACATCGAACTTCGTTCGATGAAAGGTCTTCCCATACTATGCCAGTGACAACTGGTGAATAGTACGAGGTATCCATGGCTTACATCGAACTTCGTTCGATGAAAGGTCTTCCCATATTACACCAGTGACAACTGGTGAATAATATGAGGTAACACTATGCCATCAAGGCTATCTCAAAATATGAGAAAGATACATCCTTCTCATATTCAAACCATCAAGGTTGTCATCACATAGCACGAGGAAGGTCACGTCCTTCTCTTGCTCAAGTCAATCAAGGTAAACACATACCACAGGAAGCCGTCAAGGCTATCTCAAAACATGAGAAAGATACATCCTTCTCGTATTCAGATCATCAAGGTTATCATTCAAATATCAAGGTAATCACATCCCATACTGCACCAGTGACAACTGATGAATAATACGGGGTAACACTATGCCATCAAGGCCATCTCAAAATATGAGAAAGATACATCCTTCTCATATTCAAACCGTTAAGGTTATTATTCAATTGTTAAGGTAGTCACATAGCACGAGGAAGGTCACAACCTTCAATCAGGGTAAACACATACCATTGGGAAAGATCGCATCTTTCAAGCCATCAAGGTAAACATAGGACGTGAGAAAGATTGCATCCTTCTCATATCAAACTCTCAAGGTGAATACATAGCATGAGAAAGATCGCGTCCTTCTCATAATCAAACCATCAAGGTAAACACAAGTCATGGGGAAAGATTGCATCTTTCAAA
The DNA here is from genome assembly GCA_039720395.1 of Liquidambar formosana. Taxonomy (NCBI): domain Eukaryota; kingdom Viridiplantae; phylum Streptophyta; class Magnoliopsida; order Saxifragales; family Altingiaceae; genus Liquidambar; species Liquidambar formosana. Next base: position 3,588,034 of record CM077833.1, read on the forward strand.
TCATCAAGGTAAGCATGTAATCATGAGAAAGATTACATCTTTCTCTCACTAAGTCATCAAGACAAAGGTAAGCTTCTACTCACCAACACACAACAAGTTCACCAAGTCATCTCACATGGAGGCTATTCATGCCTTAACTCGAACACCAACTCATATAGGAGACACAATTATCTCATGAAAGCAATCATTCACATGCATATAGGGAAGGTATCTTTATCCCAAATGACAACAAATCATAGTGACATAGGAGGGAATTCATCCCTAACGACCAAAACCATATGCATAGAAAGGGTTGTTCAACCCTACTAGCATGCCATGCCCACACAAGGGCTATCAATGCAATCCCATTCAAATCATTTCATGTCAAACAAAGTCAAGATATTTATTCATTTTTCAACTCAAAACAAGCTTGATAATCCATCTCAAAGAAGGTTCAAAAGCGCGAATAGGCGAGCAAAGGCCAAACGAGCGCAACGGAGCGAGCAAGGGGGGGTGACCACCTGGCTGCTGGTGGCTTGCCGCCCAAGCCCAGGCGGCTTGCCGCCCCAGGCTGGGCGGTTACCCGAGGCTGGTGCTGCCCAGTTTGAGGGTTTTTAAACCCTTGACTCCCCATTTGATGCACACACACACCCAACTCGAAAATAGAGAGTTTCTCTCTCTAGAAACCCATTCCATCTTCTCCAAACACTCACAAACACATTCTCATTCAAAGTTTCACTTGCAATTCAAGTTGTGTGCATGAAATAGCATCAAGAACAAGTCATTCAACAACAAAAACAAGCATCAATCATCAAGTTGCAAGATCAAATTCATCATCTTCCTTATCAAACCCATTTTTCTCACATACAAGCTCAACCACCAACAATGGCTTCTAGCAATGATTCCAACATCAAGTATCCATATTATGTGATCAAGAATACATACAAGGCACCAATCTATGATGCATCCCAAGACAAGGTGTTGCTTGAACCTAAGAAGCATCTCTCCTACCTCCATTCCCAACATGAGGTTAGTTCTTCCCAACTTAACATGTTTATCTTGAAATCTTGATTTCTATTGGATAAAATGCATTCCCATGATCTTCTTTTGATTGTTTCTATCATTGTTAAGCCAAGTTCATTGATTTGGCAAGGATTGAATGTGCAAAAAGCTTGTTTCCCAATGCTTGAGAAAAGATGCCCACCAAGTGTTTGATAAAATGCCAAAGAGACAAAAACATGTTCAATTCTTGAAAAATCAATTGGTTTGCATTGTAGAACCAAGTCATATGGTCTTGGCAAGGATTTGATATACAAAAATCTTTCATTTCAATGTTTGAAAACAAGTCACACACCAAGTGTTCGATAAAATGCCCGAAAGGCAAAACCATGTTCAATCCTTACAAAATCAATGAATTTGAATACACAAAGTCATGGGCATTCATTTCTAATTCATTTCATGAATCAAAACCCAAATTTTAAAACTTTTGGAAAACCACTTGAAATCAATTATCAATGTATGCCCAATATCTCTATGTTTTCAATGCTAACTCAATACACAATCTTTTGACATAGCCCGACTTCCAAAGTCTCCGTACAAGGACATCAATAAAGGGGCTCATCTCATGGTGGAGATATATGGAACATGCCCAACCACGTGCTCGCAAGATAGTAAAGAAGGCGGGTTTTGGGCCTTTCCTAGATGCTCTATGGAACGAGCAATGGGATAGGCAAGCATTGTTTGCCTTGACAGAGCTATGGTGGGACACCACCAACACTTTCCATTTTAGCTTCGGGGAGATGACCATGACTCCTAAGGATTTTACCATGATAACTGGGTTGAGCTTGAAAGGCAAGCGCTTGGAATACTACGAACAAGCCAACATGGACCAGAACTACATAGTAGTTCTACTCGGGGTTGAAGCGGAACTAAGCCCAAAAGGTGTGCGCCGTACTTGGCTCTACAACACCTTTGCCACTGAAGAAGAGAGTGAGGGGACGGATCCCAAATACATTGTGAGAGCTTTCTTGCTCTACATGATTTCATGCACCTTCTTTGCGGGTACCAATGACATGGCTCGACTAGAGTTGCTAGCTAGCATGGAAGATGTGAACAAAATTGGGAGATACAATTGGGGTGGAGCTGCTTTCGCAAACATGTATCGCTCCATGACTGACATGTCCCGAGGAGTTGCAAAGAACTTTGGGGGACTTCCTTTCGTTTGGGAGGTAACAAAGAACATTCAATTCTCTATTATTTCCCGAAACTTAACACATACATGATTTCTTCTATTTTTTTCTTTTGATTTTCCACAGATATGGTACTACGAGTACCTGAACATGTGTCGCCCAACTCTTGCTAGTGATGCCATGTCATGGCCCATCCTTCAGAATTATGCTCCATCTTGCTTGGCTACAAGAGCCTCCAATCGACACGATTATGCCCATGCAAGGGCATATCTTGCTAGCTTGACTGTTGATATGGTAGAATCTTTTTTTCTCCTTATCTTTTTATCTTTCTCTTTTCATTTCTCATTTCAAACTCAACAAGTGGAATGGGATCCATGGAGGTTGTGGGAGCATAGGCTTCCCGAGAAGTACTCCTCTTGTTTGGAGTTGACAAGCAAAAGGGTCCTTTTTGAAGGCCCCACAGGTAGATGCTGGTATCTTGGGGAACGAGTCCTGAGACAAGTCCATGGAAATATGAATGCAGCTGTGACACCTTCCATGCCACCAGAGAACATGAGGCACACTAGCCACCTAGTGGGTGATGAACTAGAAGAAGCTCTGAGGGGTTGGGATGCTGAGGGATTCACCTCCCCTCGCATAGAATACACTGCCTTCTGTCGACAATATCTGATGAATCCTAGGGTCACTGGTCTCCCACCTCAAGGGGTGAGCTCCCCACACTCTTAAACTCTTTTTATAAGATTATAAGAAAGACTCCATTTGACAAGCATTTGAATTTCAGGGCCGACGGGCAAGGGGACACAGCTCCACAGTTGGATCTGCCACTGGGATGACTTACAACGACGAGGATGAGGACCTTGAAGGAAATCAACCTCCACCCCTCCCACAACTAAATTGGTATGTGAACTTGTGCAGTGGAACAAAATTTGTGAAGACTGACATTACCCATCCACCATTCGATGAATATCCCAAGATCGATCCATATTATGAGAATGTGAGTTCTAAACTCTTATCTTCTTGAAATTGGATTCTTTCATTATTGTTAACCATGTTTATACTTTCCTAGGTTCCACGGGAGTATGCCCAGGAATGCATTGAACTCAATGAAGGATTGAGGAGGGATCTTGTGCGAATGAGTTTAGAGAACTCAGTTCTAGAAGCACGCTTAAATCCCCAAGTGAGTGATCATCTTATTAGCTTTCAACTAGGATTGGCACCATTACCCTCCTAACTCATTATCTTTGTTTGCAACAGGCATCATCATCTAATCCACCACAGGATATGCCCCCTTCTAGAGCACCTCGTTCAGGGCATGATGGAGCCGGGCCAAGTCGAAAGAGAAGGCCCACGGGAAATCATTGAGTTTCACTCACCTCTTGTTAGGAATGTTGGAACCTTTCTATCTATCTTGTTATGTATTAATTAGGAATTTCAATTCCCAACCTTGAACCTTTATTATGGATACTTGATGAATCTATGTTCGAACTTTATTGCAATGATATGATCTTGTATTGTGTGAAAAAAAATGGGCTTAAATCAAGCACAAAAGAGTCAAAACATCACAAAAGGGCCAAACGAAGGCATAACAAGTCAAAAATGGGCGAAACAAGACGGCGGTCTCGGGTGACCACCTGGGGCTGGGCGGCTAGCCGCCTGGGCCCAGGCAGCTAGCCGCCCAGGCCTGGGTGGTCACCCGAGCCCGAAGCGGTGTTTCGCCTGATTTTAGGAAACTTCCTATTTTGACGGGATTCCACCTTCCAAAACACGGATTTCCGAATTTTTTCCTATAAAAGCACATCCAAGGGGTCTCAAACCCTACTAACATTGATTGAGAGAAAGTTATGGAAGCCCTAGACAAGCTCTTGAGTGATTTTCTGAAGGTTATGAGTGCGGAGGCAAGGAAGGAGTTCAAGCGCTACTGCTTGGATCCATTGTTTTCTTTGATGCATGTGAAGCTTGAAACCACTCTTCTTACTGCTGCTACATATTTTTGGGATCCCCAACTTCATGTATTCCGCTTCAACTATGAAGAACTATGCCCAACAATGGAGGAATTCTGCGCCTTGTATGGAGTTTCACCGGTGGGACCTTTCATCCTCCCTACTCCTCGCTCAAGTTACCTGATTTCCTTCTCCAACTTCCTTGGGATTTCTCAACAAGAGGCCTCCATATTTGTGAAGGATCACATGGTGAACCTTATGGAAATAGCAACTTCCTTCTTGGCCCATGACAGCAAAGGTACCTTGAATTTCAACCTTCCTACTCAACATGCTCTTGCTTTCTGTTTGATTGGTCGCTTCCTTATCTCCACGAGGACTCTCTATGTCCCTATTCAAATTTGTGAACTGATCCCTTTTCTTCTTGAACATAACAACCTGATTCCCATGGTGCTAGCTGAAACCCTCAATAGTTTAGACAAAGTTCATGATAACCCCCAAGCCCCATTAGGAGGGAGCCCCATTCTACTGCAGATGTGGCTTTTTGAAAGGCTTAACTTCTTGTCTCTTACCACCATCAATCCATACAAACCTCAACATTACTGCTGCCGTCGAGTTGAACTCCCTGGTCAATTTTCTTTGAGGGAATGGTTGGGCTACTTCCAAACTCTCTCATGGCGAAACATTAAGTGGTTGGTCTTTATATGGGGATGCAAGGAACAAATTCTTCTTCGAACTTCTGGGTGTGCTATGGTCAAGCTTATAGGGTTGAGATCAACTTCCTTCTATTGGACTTCAAGAATCCTTCGTCAACTGGGTGCCATGCAAACCATACCTACTTCTGTGGTATTTGATCATTCTGTCGAACCTGTGGGCCCCACAATGGTTAAGTGGGCCAAGACTAGATGGACTGACCAACTGAAACTGACTCGAGTTGAAAACACTGATGGGCCTTATGTCATGAGCCCTGAATACAAGACATGGTTGAAGACTAGCTTGGGTGAAAGAGAAACCATACGCAGGGAAAGGATTTATGACCTCATCAAGGACACAAGACTTGGATTTTGCAGGGAAGACATTCTAGAAGCAGTGGAAGCAGCATATGCTCATGACTTGCGAAAGAAGCGAAGACTTGAAAGAAAAGAGAAGAAAGCAAACCAAGAGACTCTGAAGAAGAACAAAAAGACTTGAAGACTTTTAGAAATAGGTTATCTATGGCATGTCAATAGTTCTTTTATCTAACACCAATAAATTGTTATGTCAACCAATCAGTTCTAAATGAATTGCCAATAATAATTCAATTTTGAGATTTGTTGTTGTGGTGTTGTTTGGACCGTACCCAAAGTAACTTTATGGGCTGCCTACGTATCCCCATCCTTTTTTCATTTTTTTCATTTCATTTTTTTTCTTTTTTTTTTCTTTTTTTTTTTTTTTTTTTCTTCTTTTTTTTTTTTTTTTTTTTTAGGAATGGGGAATCAGGCCCTCGTAGTTCAAATGCCTTAACTTTTGCCTAGGCCGCCCTTATGGGTTTTCAACCTAGCAGGCCTTACACATAGTACTTCTTCAATTGATCCAAATTGGTAGGACGAGCGAACTCAATTCCATCAAAATCCATGAGGCGAACAGCCCCTGCTGGTAATATATCTTTGATAACATACGGGCCACCCCAACTTGGCTTGAACTTCCCTCGTGGATCAAAAATTGGAGCTCTGATTTCTTTCAACACCAAATCCCCTGTCTTCAAACCTCGGTCTTTGACATGCTTGTTGAATGCTCTTGCAACCCTTCGCTGATATCCCTGCACATGATACAAGGCCCTCAATCGCTTTTCATCGAGCAATGCCAGCTCATCATAACGGTTCTTAACCCAATCTGCTTCTGCTATCTGACTCTCCACAGCAACCCGTAATGACGGTACCTCCAACTCAATAGGCAAAACAGCCTCCATCCCATACACCAAGGAATAAGGGGTAGCCCCTGTTGATGATCTCACAGATGTTCTATAGCCCCACAAGGCTAATGGCAACTTCTCATGCCAATCAGTGTAGGTGTCAGCTGTTTTCTGTAGTATCTTCTTAACATTCTTGTTAGCGGCCTCCACTGCTCCATTGGTCTGCGGGCGATAAGGGGAGGATAGATGGTGCACTATGTTGTATTTCCGCAAGAGCTCCTTGGTTTCTTTCTGAAAGTGCTGACCATTGTCTGAAATAATCTCGTGGGGTACCCTATACCTGTAGATAATGTTGAGCTGTATGAACTGTGCTACCTTCTTGGCATTCAGAGTCTTGAAAGATGCTGCCTCTACCCACTTAGTGAAGTAATCGATAGCTACCAAGATGTACTCATGCCCATTGGAGGCTTTCGGCTTAATCTGTCCAATTATATCTATTCCCCACACTGCAAACGGCCAAGGTGACGACATACTTGTCAAAGGCATGGAAGGCAAGTGTTGTCCATTAGCAAAGACTTGACATTTGTGACACTTCTTAACATGTGCATGGCAATCTCTCTCCATTGTAGACCAATAGTAACCCAACCTCATGATCTTCTTAGCTAGCATATAACCATTCATGTGCGGTGCTCCAACTCCTTCATGGATTTCACTAACAAGACGTTCGGCTTCTTCCTCAGTGACACACAACAGATGGACCCCATCGTATGACCTTCGGTATAGCTTTCCTCCACACAAAACATAGTGACTTGCTAGTCTCCTCAGTGTTCTCCTATCAACGCGGGTTGCTCCTTCAAGATACTCCCTTTCCTCAATGAATTTCATGATGTCATAGTACCAAGGATGGCCATCTTTCACTCCTCCTTCTCGAATAGAGCAGCAATACACAGGTTTTTCTCTACATTCTATCACCAACGGTTTTACATTCCCACCATCCGGGATTTCCACCATAGAAGCTAGAGTTGCCAAAGCATCAGCAAATTGGTTCTTATTTCTTGACAAATAATTGAACTCTATTTCCACAAATTCTTTAGTCAAGGCTTCTAAGTGGGCATGATACGGTAGCAGCTTCTCATCACGAGTCTTCCACTCTCCCTTTATCTGGCAGATAATCAGTGCTGAATCTCTGAAAACCTCTAACTCTTTGATCCCCAATTCTAGTGCAGCTTCCAATGCGAGGATGCAGGCTTCATACTCAGCAATGTTGTTGGTTGCTTCAAACCCTAGCTTAACTGCCAAGGGTGTAAATGCTTCTTCAGGTGAAACCAATAGGACTCCTATCCCATACCCTCTCTTATTTGCAGCTCCATCAAAGTATACTTTCCAACTCTTCCTTCCAATCTCCAGGACATCCTCATCGGGGAATTGATCATTAAATTGTTCTGATGACGCCACAGGGCAGCTAGCCAAGTAATCTGCAATGACACTTCCTTTTACTGACTTCTGTGTTACATACTTTATGTCAAATTCATTGAGAAGAATCGACCATCGGGCAGTTCTGTAGGACAAGACCGGCCTTTCTATCAGGTACTTCAGTGGGTCCATTCGGCTTATCAAGAAAACCTCATACGACATCATGTAGTGACGTAGTTTCTGAGTTGCCCATACCAAAGCCACACAAGCCTTTTCTATGGCATTGTACTTCACCTCATAATCTGTCATCTTCTTGCTTAGATAGTAAATGGCATTCTCCTTTTTTGACCCCTCAAGGTACTGAGCTAGCATAGCTCCCGTCGCGGTTTCAGTGACCGTCAAGTATAATAATAACGGCTCACCTTGTCGCGGGGGAACTAGAATTGGTGGATTACTCAAATACCTTTTAATAGTCTCAAAGGCTTCTTGACATTCTTCATTCCATACTTCGGCACACCCTTCTTAAGCAACTTGAAAATCGGCTCACACACCATGGTCAAATTAGCAATGAACCTGCTTATGTACTGAATTCTCCCCAAGAACCCTCGAATCTGCTTTTCTGTGCTAGGCGGCTCCATCTCCACAATGGCCTTGATTTTTCCCGGATCAACCTCAATTCCTCTCTAAGTAATCATGAATCCTAATAGCTTGCCTGCAGTGACACCAAAAGCGCATTTCTGAGGATTCAACCGCAAGTTGTACTTCTTTGCTCGCTCCAGGAACCTTTCCAGTGCCCTGAAGTGTCCTTCTCGATCCACGGACTTCACGATCATGTCGTCCACATATACTTCCACCTCCTTATGGATCATGTCGTGCAGCAATGTTGTAGCAGCTCTCTGATAGGTAGCCCCGGCATTTCTCAAACCGAACGGCATCACTTTGTAACAATATGTTCCCCACTGTGTGATAAAGGCCGTTTTCTCCATATCTTGCGGCGCCATCTTTATCTGATTGTATCCGGAAAACCCATCCATGAAAGAGAGGAGCACATGTCCTACAGTGCTATCTACCAATACATCAATGTGGGGCAAAGGGAAATCATCCTTAGGGCTTGCTGCATTAAGATCTCGAAAATCCACACACATCCTCACTTTTCCATCCTTTTTAGGCACGGGAACTATATTGGATAACCACTCGGGATACTCCACAACCTGTAGGAACCCCGCATCGAGTTGTTTGGTTACTTCCTCCTTTACCTTCAATGCCCACTCGGGTTTCAATCTTCTCAATTTTTGCTTTACCGGCTTTTTAAGGGGATTGGTGGGGATGAAGTGCTGCACAATGTCTGGATCTATGCCGGGCATGTCTTCATAAGACCATGCAAAGGCCATTATGTTGGCCTTTAGGAGGGCTATCAGCTTTTCTTTTTCAAGTGGTGAAAGGGTTATCCCAATTTTAATTATCTTTGGCAATTCATTTGTCCCTAAATTGATTGATTCCAATTCATCCATGTTAGGTTCGGTGACACCCCTTTTCCTTCGCTCGACGAGCTCCGGGGGCACGTCATTCCTAGGATCTATATCCATGCCATAAATATCCATAGAAGAGAGAAAAGAAACACTGCAAGTAAACAATGTATAAAAGAAACACACTTCATTAAAGGATCAAACAAAAAGACACAAACTTGAAAAGGAAACAAAATTTGGTGCTACAACTATGCAACGACTCCTAACTCCACAAAGTGGGATAGGCGGACACACTTTATTGAAAGCAGGAAAGACTCTAACTAAGGAACCTACAAGCTACTATCAGGCAGGTCATGATCTTCCTCTTCAAGGATCTCTGCAATGGCTCCATCTTCTAGGTACCAATTGTGAAGTGGCATGATTGCATGGTGAATTGACGAATCTTGGCAATCTTCTGTTGCTGACTTCCCCAAAGTAAGAACCATATCTTGGAACATGGTAACCATAGCCTCGGTATCCACATGTTCTACCCAGTCTTCTTTCTTCTTTCCCATAGAATTGTACCAACTTGTCAAGCTCTAAGGATTCAGCCCCTCTGTAAAGTACTTGTCACAAAAATCCTTGTCTGTCAGTGCTGGGTCAGAACTTGGGTAAAAAGTGCAATAGTGTGATGGCTCTTCCTTCCCGAACTCTTTTTCTATACATTGCACATACTCAAACCCCGACAAGGGTATCTCAATTGATTCTGGTTTTATTTCGCATATGGGTACACCCGCCATTTTCAAATCATAGTCCCCTTGAAGTGTAACAATGGCTCCCTCATGTGGGAACTTTACCTTTTGATGCAATGATGATGGTACAGCCCCAGCGGGATGAATCCAAGGCCTTCCCAATAACAGATTGAAACATGACGGCACATCCAAGACTTGAAACTCCACTCTGAACTCCGTGGGTCCCATGATTAAAGGTAGAGTGATCACCCCAATTACTCCTCTACGGGTATTATCATACGCCCTCACTGTCTGCCCAGATGGAGTGAAATCGGTGGGCCCCAAGCCCAAAACAGTTGGAGTTCTCAAGGGACATACATTCAACGCGGAACCATTATCAATCAAGACCGTAGGAACTCTCTTCCCCATGGTATCAACAGTTATATGCAAGGCTTGGGAGTGGCTTGGCCCACTCTTAGGTAAGTCCACCTCTGTGAATACTATAGTGGAATTCTTCGGAGCAGGGTTTACTAGATTCACCAATCCCTCAGGAGACAAATCCACCGGAACCTGTATCTGATTTAACAACTTCAACACTGTCTGTCTGTGCTTGTGAGAGGCCATAAGCAAGCCCCAGATGGTGATATTGGCATTGGTCTTCTTCAATTGTCGGAGTACTTCGTCCTCTTCTTCTTGCACATCGAGGCGCTTATCTAACTCACCCAGTGGATTATCAGATTCCAAGTGCGGAGGCTTGAAATGGCGGCCCCCTCTTGTCATTGTTAGGATTATGCCCTAGAGCCAATCATAGAGATGATTGTTTAGGGATTAGGAACAATCATTTGATTTCATTTATGTATGTCACATTTATTATTGATTTAATAAAAGGGCTTATTCTATTATGTTTATATGCATCATTTATATTTACATAATATGTCCATGGAGTTAGAGTTGAGAATATGGAATTACAAAGAGTTGTAATTTTGAGACTATAGATATATCTCTGTACTAAACTCCTTAAGCATTCCTAGTTGAAGGTTCACTATGATGGACAGTAATGAACCATAGGACTAGCACTTGTTAGGTTGACTCTATAGGAGGATAGCTAGTCTCAAGCTATTTGTGTGGAGACACTACAACCAACAAGTGGGTGCCTATTATAAGAATAGGTACACTGAATGTGACCAAAGATATGAGATAAACTGAATGGAGTTTTATCCTGCCTGTCAATCAGTTTCTCATTGTTATAGTGGTACAAGTAATCCTTAGACCTGAGACACCATAGTTGCCTTATGCATGTAGCTTTAGAAGTTTGATAACACTAAGTGCAGATCCTATTCAGGGGTCTGCAAAGGTGTTCATTGGCCCTACTGCTATGTGTATGAAGGCATGTGAGTGATCAACAAGGGATCCATCACTCTCAGGAAAAAGAGAGAGAATGTCTCATATAGCATTCATAATATAACTCATTAAATCCATGGCCATGGTAGGATGAATATGAAAAGAGTTTCATGAGTTCATCTATGAGTTGATATCTATGAATGAGTATAAAGTAATTGAACTAGGGACTTGACAGACTTCCATGTCCTATTAGTTTAATTGGAGACATTGTGTTGAAGGAAGGATGCAATTGTAACCTATAAACTATAACAGAAGGGTTCTTTGTAAATGACTATTCACCTCATTAAGGACCACACCATGAGCCATATGCTAGGTGTTACTCATGGTTAGTAGAAGCCCTAATTGATATAAGTGAGTTATAATCAATTAGGGAATTGGAAGGAGTTCCAATTAGACCCTAAATGGAAAGAGTTCCATTGTGCACACCTCGTGCTATTCCTACTACTTAATGATGTGAACCCAATGGGTCACACACTGATCATGCAAGAAGGGTTTTAAAGTCTATGAGAGAAAGGGTTTTAGTGAATAAAGAATAGTTCTTTATAGGCCTATTTGTATTTGATACAAATAATAGGGGTTAATGTGCAATTAAGTGTAATTACACATAACCCTATTAGGGTTTCTTCCCCATGGCCAGCCCCCTTTAGTGGGCTGCCTATATAAGTCACACTTATGTGTGACATGGCATAAGAGGCTTGCACAATAAACCCTAGCCGTCCAGCCCTTTGGAGGCTCTCTTCTCTCTCTCTCTCTTCTCCACCTCTAGCAACAACAAAGAAGAAGAAAGAAAAGGCTTGAAGCTCTAGCTAGGTGTGGATACCGTTGGAGGCAGCACACTTGGGCTGCTCATTCACCGCTGTCCGGAGTAGAAGCTTGGAGCAAAACGGAGAAGACAAAAATCCTGTAAGTGTTCTAACCCTCTTCGTAGTTAGGGTTTGATTTTGTGTTATGCATAGTTAGATTCATGGGATTGGGAATCGTAGGAAAAATTTTTTATATTCCGCACTTCGATTTTTCCCTCCTGTATGATTCCCAACAGTGGTATCAGAGCCATGATTATGCATAATACAAAATACATATGGGCTGGTAATTATGGTGTAGTTGAATGATTCAAAAATCTGGAAAATTTTTCTGCATAATTGGTTTTCCTCCATGGCTGAACCTAGGGTTTGGAACCCTAGGTCAATTCTCTTCTACTCCTCTTCTAATTGATGGTTAAGTGTATCCATGGATGCAATAGGTTGCATAGGGTTTGAGTTTGGAGAAGAAGAATAAGGAAACTAGGGTTTTATAAAACTGTTATGAACAGTTTTCATGGTTGCCATGAAAAACCGTCATCTTGTTTTGCCTTCCGAATTCAGAGTTCTTCTCCAAAATTTTCGAGCCATATATGGTTAGAAAGCTCTTCGAATAAGCTTTGCAACCCAACAAACGGTGCGTCAATCCGAGTTCTGTAGTGAAAGTTATGAATTTTTTACTACAGGCTGTCTGGAAAGACAGTTTTGCTCGGGAATGATGCAATAGCCACAACTTTGAGTTTTTGATGGAGATCAAAGGCATGGAAATGGTTTCCATCACTTGGGTTATGTTCTAGACATGGTATGGAAAGGTTCCCAAGCATTTAGATGCATCATAATTGGATTAAGATGCTAGAACAGAAGGAAGAAGGAGAAGAACACCATGGAGGCTGAATCTGGGTTTTAGAACCCTAAGGTTCTTGCAATTAATTCTAATTAAAGCTGCTGTATTTATGATGGAAGATCATTGTAGGATCATTATATATCATGTGTATATGATTTTCTTTAAGTTTCAAAAAGGTTTTGATGGAAAAAGATTCAAAAAGTTTGAAAATTTTTCATGAACAGCATAGCAGATTTTCTCTGCAGAAAAGTCATCAATGGAGTTTTGATTAGAACTTGAGTTAGGGAACTCCAAATTGCATGAAACCAATTGCATTAGTTTCCTAAGACATGTAGGATACTGGGAAAATTCGTTTGGTAGCCTAATTCATTCATCTTGCTGGGTTTTAAATCAATTTCTGATCATGGACAGTGTGCTGTCAAATTCTGGGCAGCCTACTGTTGTTTTAATTGTTTCGAACAATTGGTGATGATTTGATCATCCAAACCTCTTCTATTAGCTTAGTATTTCATGTAGGGACATGATACAAAAGCTGGTTTCAATGGAGGAGTCGAATTGATAAGGATTTAGAAGCTATTGTGACCTTCAAGGTCTGCAACAATGGCTCCAGCAATGGGTTTGGAAACCCTGATTGTTCTTGATGATGGCAGCCACTTCCACCACTTCTCACGTGTCCAGAGGCTTGTCCCACACCCCTAGGATGTTCTCCCATGACTGGCCATGGCCTCCCACAGTCGTTGGTGGCCATGGCAGCCTAGCCAAGCTCAGGCAGCCCACTGGTAGTGACGGCTGCATAGAGTTAAGGATGAAACCCTAATTTTGAGTTAATGATGAAACCCTAATTTCATTATGGCATTAATTAAAACCCTAATTGGAATATTAATTACCTTAATTAAGAGTTAATGATTGGTCATCAAATGACCAATCATGGTTATTAATTGTTAGGGCATAATTAATACCATTAATGATGTCTAGGGTTAGGGTTTTGGAAACCCTAATTAGTGTAATTAATTAAGGGTAATTAATACCCTATTTGGCATTAATTAAACCCTAATCCCTTTTATTAAATACCATATGAACCTAGGGTTTTAATGATTGGACATTAAATGACCAATCATAAGGCATTTAATGATTAGGGCTTGCATTTAGGGTTTAGGGTTATGCATTTAGGGTTTAGGATTTTAGGAAACCCTAATACACTAATTCATCATTTTAATGATTTTATTTAATTCCTATATTAATTATTTAATTAATATTGATTAATTTTATAATGTTTTAAATGGTTTAAAACACAATTAGGGATTAAATTAAAATCTGGAAATTCTTAATTAAATGAAATTGTTTTGTTTAAATAAGGAAACCCTAATATTGGATATTAGAGTTATTTTAGGAAACTTTATATGTTTCTATTAATTTGATTAATTGAAACTAAATGTCTTAAATGTTAAGACTTTATTTAATTCTGGATATTTTGTTGAAACCTAATAAGATTAGGATGCATTAATAAGATTAATGTAAATCATTCAAGAGAATTACCATAATGCCCATATGTTTTAATGCTTACAGTTTTTCTTTACATTATGCAATGAGATTGTATGTATGTGTTTGGATGATGATTATGGACTATACCCTTTAAACCAATTGTGATTGGCCGTCTTATGAATGGGATGTTATTATTTACAAGAGTTGTAATTTTATTAAGGTGATGTAATTTATTTGGGGCTTGCATGCCACCTTCCCTCTCCCTCTCTCTCTATCATTCTCTTATGTACCCCACATTCCCCTTATGTATCCCTTTCTTTAAATTATGTAAATGTTATGTAATCGAGAGCGCACTAAGGAGCATGGTGGACCCAAAGGAGCATGATAGAGCCCAACAACCCAATGGTGGAGACCATCAAGCCAAGGGAGCAGATTAAAGGACTTGAAAGCTTAGAGAAGTGTTTCAAGACAGCATGCATGTTTCGAATGTGTTATTTTACGATCACCTACACCCACCTTAGACCTTGGATTCAATCTATTGGCTTGGATTGAATCCTCTCAAAGTCCATAATCATCATAGTGGGAGCTTTAATTTATGAGATAATTGTATTAGCTCCAATACCATAGTTTGGTATATGTTACCTATTCACTTAGGGACTAATATCAAAATATGGTACTTTATATATGTTGATATATAATAACATGCGATGTATGATTTTTAATAGCATGATATGTATGATTATAAATAGCATAATTTATATGTTTAAATTTTGATACATAGGATGCATGTTAATTTGATGAGACCCCTTAAAACCCCTCTCTTTTAATATTAAGTTGAAAATGAAGAAATCATAGGGAATGAATTCTTCATTGCCTTCCATCATTATAGGATCATCTAACGTCCCTTAATGTGGGTACCTGGCTGCAGACATGTAGGAGCTACCCATGTTAAAGACATTACTTGAAACTATCACATATGAGATATCATGGGGTGCCTAAACTGGTATATACCAAGAAACTAACATGTGAGGTATATATTTGGCGAAACATACCTGTGTGAATGATGGGTTTAACTTAACTAGGGAAGTATTCCAAGAAACTAACATGTGAGGTGTATGTTCCCTAGAGGCAAAATGATTGGAACTTGCTTATGAAGCAATAGACAAAGAGTTGTCTTCTTATTGTGGGTTAGAAGCCAAGAAACTAACATGTGAGGCTTCTAGGTCACAGTGGGACCCCAATCCCCATTAGGAATGAGATTCCCGAATTCCATTAGAGGGTGTATGGAATTTGATAAAATAGTGGGAGGTACCATATGATTAAAGACCCAATCATTATGGATAAAAATGAAATCTAATTCTCTGTTTATGTAGATTACCTAATTACTCACCTCAAAACCCCTATTTCCTAATATATAGGATATTGATAGTTTGACTAAACCCAATTTCTTTGATTGACTTAGGAAATTGAGAATTGTTCTTAATTTCAAAAGATTGTTCATATGCTATTAGGCCTTTTCTTAAAGGCCCTCCATAAAACATCCTAAGAAGAAAAAGACACTATGCACAATTGGCATCTTGTTGCCATGCTATATGATAGTATTGATGACTAATGAGCTTTAGAAGCAAAATTAGTCAATGCAAGTGCCTTTGATGTCCTACATCACATACAAAGGTTGTATAGTGAGTAAAATAATACTATAAAGTATAGTAGTTATAAAGGACTTCTTCTGGATTAGGATGTAATAAAAGTTGTTTATTAATAATCATTCTTTTGAAAAATGATTAATCACATAGAATAGCTTGAGAAGCTAGATGTGATTTAAAATGGAAGCATAGAGGAAAGCAAGTCTTGAAAAGTCAAAGACAAAGAAATATAATTATTTTGTAGTAAATATAAGGTATTGTAAAGGGAACTTGATAAAGTATCAGTCTTCCTAGAAGAACCAAACTTTTGAAGTTTTGGTTCATGCTCTAAACTAAATTGGTTGTTAGTTCTGCTTCTTGGTTTTTGGATTCTAGTATAATCTAAATCGAAGCAGAAAGTTAAGTAGATAATAAGTTACCTTTAAAAATTTTAATAGAGCAAGAGTTGCTAGATTAATTTTGGGAACTTATTTCTTAACTAAGTCATTTAAGACATTCTAGAAATTTGATTTCCGAATTTAAATGACTAATTAGAGCGAATGCAACGTATTCCGAGAATACAAGAGATGTAGAGACTCTCATTTAAATGTAACGATTATGACTTGGTTATGAGATGACCAAACCCATCTTTTACTTGGTGAAGTGAATGAGTTACATTTATAATTTGACTATACATTGTGATGTATACAGTCATGTAGAGCATGCATTCAATTATAGTAGACTCATCTTAGAATACCATAGCTCAATGGTGAATCTAAGATAACAAATTGAACCCTATTAAGATATGGTTTGATCCATGATGAGTTTTACTAATGTATCCATCTAGGATATACCTTAAAATTGCTACATATTGATAATTTAGGGTTCACTCCAGTTTTGTCCCAATTATATCAGATATGATATGGGAAGAAAACCAACTTATAGAAGTTAAGGCTTGGGCTTGTGCTACGTATGTCTGGAAACATAATGTAGACAATCTGGAAATACGGTCAAGTAAGTGTTGAATTGTGGTATATCCCAAAAGTGGTTGGGATAGTATTTCTATTACCCTAATGAACAAAAGTTGTCCATTAGGATGTTTGCTGGATTTTCTTGAGAAAGAGTTCATTCAAGAAGATGCAAAAGTCGATAGAATTTATAGAATTGTCTGTAAAGCCACAAACGAACAAAGATCCAACCCTTGTCTCTGTTAAGACAAAACCCTTAACTACACTACAATCTTTTCATAGATCAAATTGGATATTTCTTAACATAAGAGAGATATTGTATCTCTATTAGAATGTGAAAGAATTGTTCTTTGGTGATAAAGATCACCAAGATAATCCTATTGATTATGACTAGACGATGTTTCACATCAACTCGAGAAATGACTAAGAGTCATTAAATCCAATATGGATAGGTAGAGACCTAAAAGGCTTGGCTATTTAAGAATGTTTTCAACATAGGCAAAAAGTTGTCTATAAAGAAACTTGTTTGATAATAGTTATGCTGAAATCCATTTGGATCTTGTTATCTATAAACACACATTTTGAATATAAGATATGTCAAAAAGGATATAAAGATGTTATATCAAATGGTGAAAAACCATAAAAGTGTGTAAGTTATAGAAGTCTATTAATAGACTACAAGGTTCTCATAATTAGAACATCTATAAAGTTGAGGTAATCAAATTGTTTGATTTCTCTCATTGTATAGATGGACCATGAGTGTATAAAAGGTTAGTGGGAGTGCGATCGTTTTTCTTTATCCTAAGTATGGATGACATCATAATCATTATGAATGATATATGAATGTTATCTAATGTAAAGTTTTAGTTTTTGGAGAAAAACTAATTCATGAAAGATTTGGCAAAAGCATCCAATAAGATCTATAGAGATAGATCATATAGATTGCTAAGTATCCCCAAATCATCAAACATAGTTGAAATGTTGAAGGAGTTCAACATGGAGAATTCTAAGGGAGGTCTGATTTACTTCAGATAAGAATTCATTATTCAAGGGCATGTGCCCTAGGATAACACAAGTAAGATTCTTAAAGTGTTAAGAAGCCTTATTTTACACTATGTATTGAACCTGATACCTATTATGTTGTAATTGTTACAAATAGTTATCAATCAATTCAAATTTGGAATATTGGATTGTATATGGAAATTGTAAACTCATAGTAGATGGGTATATGGATTTGGATATAATCCATATGGGGTATATTTTATATTCACTTTAGTTGGTGAAATACTTAATGGAAGAACTGTATGAAAGATACAGTGGATTCCATTATTGAGGGTGAATTAATTGTCGCATTGTCTAGGAGATTGTTTGGATCTATAAGTTCATTTAGAACTTAGAGTTGTTCCTTCCATTGAGTTGCCCACACCTTGTTTTGTGACAACAATGGGTCTATAGCTCAAGTATAGGAATCACGGTCTCATCAAAAGTCCAAACTCATAGAGTGACAATTCCAAGTGATTAAAGGAATCATTGGAAGAGGTAATAGATACATTACAGAAGATATTATCTACATAAGTTTTTGTAGACCTACTGACTAAAGCTTTAAAACATAATTGGTTATGTCTAAGACCAACATCTTGAGAAGATAGGTATGCGATACATGGTCGATTGGCTTTAGTGCAAGTGGGAGATTGTTAGGATTATGCCCTAGAGCCAATCATAGAGATGATTGTTTAGGGATTAGGAACAATCATTTGATTTCATTTATGTATGTCACATTTATTATTGATTTAATAAAAGGGCTTATTCTATTATGTTTATATGCATCATTTATATTTACATAATATGTCCATGGAGTTAGAGTTGAGAATATGGAATTACAAAGAGTTGTAATTTTGAGACTATAGATATATCTCTGTACTAAACTCCTTAAGCATTCCTAGTTGAAGGTTCACTATGATGGACAGTAATGAACCATAGGACTAGCACTTGTTAGGTTGACTCTATAGGAGGATAGCTAGTCTCAAGCTATTTGTGTGGAGACACTACAACCAACAAGTGGGTGCCTATTATAAGAATAGGTACACTGAATGTGACCAAAGATATGAGATAAACTGAATGGAGTTTTATCCTGCCTGTCAATCAGTTTCTCATTGTTATAGTGGTACAAGTAATCCTTAGACCTGAGACACCATAGTTGCCTTATGCATGTAGCTTTAGAAGTTTGATAACACTAAGTGCAGATCCTATTCAGGGGTCTGCAAAGGTGTTCATTGGCCCTACTGCTATGTGTATGAAGGCATGTGAGTGATCAACAAGGGATCCATCACTCTCAGGAAAAAGAGAGAGAATGTCTCATATAGCATTCATAATATAACTCATTAAATCCATGGCCATGGTAGGATGAATATGAAAAGAGTTTCATGAGTTCATCTATGAGTTGATATCTATGAATGAGTATAAAGTAATTGAACTAGGGACTTGACAGACTTCCATGTCCTATTAGTTTAATTGGAGACATTGTGTTGAAGGAAGGATGCAATTGTAACCTATAAACTATAACAGAAGGGTTCTTTGTAAATGACTATTCACCTCATTAAGGACCACACCATGAGCCATATGCTAGGTGTTACTCATGGTTAGTAGAAGCCCTAATTGATATAAGTGAGTTATAATCAATTAGGGAATTGGAAGGAGTTCCAATTAGACCCTAAATGGAAAGAGTTCCATTGTGCACACCTCGTGCTATTCCTACTACTTAATGATGTGAACCCAATGGGTCACACACTGATCATGCAAGAAGGGTTTTAAAGTCTATGAGAGAAAGGGTTTTAGTGAATAAAGAATAGTTCTTTATAGGCCTATTTGTATTTGATACAAATAATAGGGGTTAATGTGCAATTAAGTGTAATTACACATAACCCTATTAGGGTTTCTTCCCCATGGCCAGCCCCCTTTAGTGGGCTGCCTATATAAGTCACACTTATGTGTGACATGGCATAAGAGGCTTGCACAATAAACCCTAGCCGTCCAGCCCTTTGGAGGCTCTCTTCTCTCTCTCTCTCTTCTCCACCTCTAGCAACAACAAAGAAGAAGAAAGAAAAGGCTTGAAGCTCTAGCTAGGTGTGGATACCGTTGGAGGCAGCACACTTGGGCTGCTCATTCACCGCTGTCCGGAGTAGAAGCTTGGAGCAAAACGGAGAAGACAAAAATCCTGTAAGTGTTCTAACCCTCTTCGTAGTTAGGGTTTGATTTTGTGTTATGCATAGTTAGATTCATGGGATTGGGAATCGTAGGAAAAATTTTTTATATTCCGCACTTCGATTTTTCCCTCCTGTATGATTCCCAACAGTCATGTGGTCTACTTCTTCATCACTAGCCCATATGTCATCAATTTCATTTGTGTCACCCATCAGGTCATCCCATTCAATCATGTCAATGTCCTCCATCTGCACCTCTTCGGGTATATCATCCCAGCCCGTAGGAATTATGGGCTCACTTGGCAATGGATCAGGATAAAGCACATAGTAATCAAACTTCCCCGAAGGTTCTCCCAATAACCCCACTCGAGGGTCTCCTGCTTCATACCTTTCTTTCAACTGCTGTTGGATGGACTTCTTTGGCAATTGTAGGGTCTTTTGATTAATGAGGTCTTGAATGACCTTTCTCAACATAGCACAGTCCTCAGTGTCATGGCCGGGTATACCATGGTATTGGCAATATTGATGGGGTGTTTGGGGTCTTGGCTTTGGAGGGTGAGGTATGATAAGGCCTTGGTTACAGCATTGGTAAAAGGCTTGGGCCAAGGATATAGGTAATGGAGTGTATTGTCTTATGGGTAGGCAAGGTCGAGATGGGTCGGCTTCAATGGCATTTATGGAGTTGGATGAATTATGAGAGGGAAGTGGATTTTGAGTGACATTTGGACGATTTGGTGGAGTTGGTGGTGAGATGATTTGCTTGTCAAGTAAGTCTTGGATCTCATGCCTAAGGCAATAGCAACGGTTGGTTGAGTGGCCTTTGGCTTGGTGGAATTTGCAGTATTCATTCTCATTGTAGCTCTTGGGCAATGGATTTGGTGGTGGTCTTGGGTCGAGAGGTTTCAACAGGCCTCGGCTTTTTAGCTTTTCAAGTACTTTCTCAAGCGGCATATGCAACTCGGTGAATTGGCGAGGTGGGTTGGTGTCATTTAGGGAGATGGGTTGAATGGGTTGGGCTATGGCATTGACCTCGGCATTGTTTTTCCCAGCAAAGTTCGGCCTGCGGCTCTTTTGGACTTCTTCTGTCTTGATTGACCCATCAACTATGGCATCCTCAACTTGTGTACCTGCTCCGATAAGAGCCTTGAAATTAGGGAAGTAGTGAGCAAAGAGGTGCTTGTGATATACCGGCAATAGGTTCTTAACCACCAACTGAATCTGATCTTCCTCATTCGGTCTATCGGCCATTCTCGAGGCCTTTTGCCTCCACCTTGTAATGAAAGCGGAAAAGGTCTCATTAGCCCCTTGTTTTGTGGTCTCTAGGTCCCTTCTTGTGACATCCACCTCAGTGTTGTACTTGTAGTGCTCTGAAAACTCATTACATATGTCCTCCCAAGTTCGGGTTCTATTCTCATCCAAGGCTAGGAACCATTTTAAAGCAGAAGTGGCGAGGGTTTCACGGAACATTTGGGCCAAGAGTTCATCTGTCGCTCCTCGAGGGTGCATAGCTCGCACATACATCTTCAAATGGGTCTTAGGGCAGCCCGTTCCATCAAACTTTTCTAATTTGGGCATCTTGAATTGTAATGGAATACGAGCTTGAGGAAACAAAGATAGGGTACGTACATCCACCATGTCATCTGTCCTACGGATTCCCTTTATAGTTCTCTCCAAGGCTTCTACCTTACTAGCCAACACAGAGTCTGTATCAGAGGTCTTCCCCTTACTTCCCCCTTCTAGGTTAAAAACTTCAGGTGATTCATTCCCCTTGGGCTGAGTGCTTCCCCCATCATTGGTCTTAGTGCCTTCTCCAGACTGGGTCCCATTTTCGGTGTTATCACCCGGGGTACGGCCATTATTCTGCTCGGGTTCGGACATCTTATGTTGGATATCTTGGGCCATTTTCAATGCTCTCTCGGATACATCAGTGGTGTAATCAAGTTTGGTCATGATAGCCTTCAAACAAGTCTCAACATCAAAACCCCCTTCACTAGTTGCTTCATCGGCCATGTCTGACTGGTTGGTAGAATCAATCTTCACTAAGCGCCCTTGCTGGTCGCGGATCCAAGCCAGTACGTCTTCTCACTCCTCTAAGAAAGGGAACAATCAGTCTCTCATCCTAAGGGTATGTCCTAGGCTTCCATATTTGTCTCAATGACTTCACGTCATATATACTCAATTAGTCCCTTTTAATCCAATCACCTTTACAAGGGTCATGGGCGAAAGGTACGTATTAAGGATATAGGGTGCAAAGGTCCTCTATTAATTTTTCCATTAAGCACATCACAAACACGGTCATGATATCATTACAAACAATGTGGGTGCATAAGGGTGAAACCATAGTGTCCTACAAGTCTGTCTATATGGACTAATGATAAGGGTAGGCTGGGGTCCTTCACTTGCTTGAGCAATCTTTATACCTAACCACATGTGGCATCAGGAACGCCGCATGGGTCCAGCAGTACGTGATTAACTCATTTAATATACCCAAGGGTACTTGGCAAGAGAGGTTGAGAGCTTTCGCCCCAAGTCATGGAATCAGGAAAACCAAGGTTGAGGCTAGGCCCGTCAGTGGCAAGGGACATCGATCCTAACATGCAAGAGTTTGCGCACACAATGCAATAAATGAAAGCACACAATCAAGCGGATGCAATGTGATTGATTTTAATTAAACAAAAGAAATTAACTTAGCCCAATCAAATTGTATAGAGTCTAGCCCACAAATCCCCAGCGGAGTCGCCAGTCTGTGAACCCTAAAAAAGTTAAGGCCCACGAGGGGTTTTAGGTTTGAAAAAGGAAAAGGAGTCGCCACCTTATTTTTTAAAGGAAATAAGGAAAACCCTAAAAAACAGTTTTGTTTTAGGAAAACAAAAGATTGACTCCATATTTAAAAATGGAAAGGCAAATGACCTTTTGGAAACCAGAGAAATCGGGGATTCGGAGGCTAAGTTACGATATGGGAAGGTTCTAGGCAAAGCCTATAGGCACCCATATCGCCCTAAATGGTCTCTTAATTCAATTGGGCTAAATCAAAGTCTTAATCACACACAAATCAACAGTTATCATCACAGGACAGCATGCATATCATTCATCCATTCATCCATATAATCAAGTAAATCAAAGAAAAACAGAAAAAGAAAGAGGGGGGAGAAGAAAACCTAGGATACTTAGTATCCTAGGGCGGACTTGAACATCACGAAGAGCGCCTACGTACCATGTATGGAAATACATGGATCAAAGTCCACGTAGTTCGAAAGGGAATAGGGTTATAACCTAATCAAGGCCTATGGTAAACCCTAAGTTTCCTTTCAAGTAAAACATGGTAAGTTTCCAAAATAAATGATTCTCGAAAGATTTTTGGTAAGATATGGAATTTTGATAAAGATGGAAACTTTGATTTAAAAGGTATTTTTTATTGAAAGGAAACTATAGAATCTACCATACCTCTCTATTAGGAAACAACCCTAGGGGGGGGAGAAAGGGAAAGTTTCAAAGGAAGGAAAGAAGGGTGAATTGGGGCACCCTCACACCCTACTTACCTTAAGCAAAAGCAACCTGTCAAAGTAACCTCCCTATTGCATAGGGTAATTACCTTATTTGTAAGATTTCATCTCACAATAGCCAAGATAACCACCCCACATTGGTGGGGTAGTTGCACCTGTTGTACCTGTCAAAGCACCTGCAATTTCCATGCAAAACATACCAAAAATACCAACCAAGCAAACTAGATTCCAAATCAAGCCATTATCGTGCCCAAACATGGGCTAACACATGCTCAAAATATCATATCAAAGACAAATAACAGATCTGGACAGAATTGAAATAAGGTTTAAAATCAACCACAAGTCATGCAACAACATGAATCATAAGCTAACTAAAACCCTAATTCAACCCTATATGCAATGACATGCAAAAAACCCTAAAATCAACTATATGAATGCTAGAAATATCATAGTTATCAAATATGCAGCACATATATATCAACCATGAAGAAAACACAAAGAAAAACCCTAAGCTATCATGCTATATGCTACTTTCCTAATACAAGGATGAATGAAACCCTAGAATCACAATTGTGCTCAAAATCACATAAAATAACTCTAAATCATGCAAAACTCATTGTGGACATCATTTTAATCATGCATATTAATCAATAGAAGCATCAACACATGATAAAAACACAAGCTTGCACATGAAATATAGCTATTCTAAGTAAGAACCTAATTTCAGCACAAGAGAAACCCTAGAATTGCAAACATGCATTAAATCACATGGAACAGCATCCTAGCATACTAAACAGCCCACAAATATTATCCTAATCATGCATACTAACTAATAGAAGCAATAAGACATGATAAAGACACAAACTTGAACATGAAATAATGACTATTCCATGTAAAACCCTAGAAAAGACTCTAAAAAACCCTAAAAACACAAAGACTCATAAAACCACATAGAATGACATTATATCATGCAAAACCAAGCCATAAACAATATCCTAATCATGTATTCTAAGCATTAGAAGCATCAACACATGATAAAACAATAAGCTTTTAACATGAAGTAATGCAAAGCTATGCAAGAAACCCTAGTTTGAATGAAAGAGAGAAAGGGGGAGGGGTATACCTTTTGTGGCTGCTGTAGAGAGTCCTCCTCCTCTTGTGTGCTGCTGGAAACAACCTCCTTCAAGCCTTCAAGCAATGCTCCAGCCTTCCTTCAAGCTTTCTCTCACACTCTCTCACTCTAAGTTTAGGTTAAACTACCCTAAGGATGGCTGCCATAGCCTCCAAGTCTCACACATGCCTCCCCTTCAGGAATTGCCTCCAAGTGCCTCCCCTATTGCTGAAGTATAAGGGGGTATTTATAGGGATTGAGGGAAAACCCTCAATGGTTGGGATTAAAACCCTAGGGATTGATCCAAGGGCTCTTAGAAGTTCCTTTGGGGCTCAAGTAGGTCAAAAAGGGCTGAAATTAGGGTTAAATGGCGGCTAAAGGCGAGCAAATCCGAGGAAATAGGGAAGGAGCCGCGTCAAAGCTCAAAAAAGGAAAGTGGCTCGGGTGACCACCTGGGGCTGGGCGGCTAGCAGCCTGGGCCCAGGCGGCTAGCCACCCAGGCCTGGGTGGTCACCCGAGGCCATGTCAGCTTCAGCCCAAATTTGACCCCCTTCGACTTCCAAATGTGTTTCAGGGCCCAAATCAACTCCGATTTTGACGAAACGAAAGCCAAAACGACCGTGTTTCGAAGGGGAATGTAATTTGAGTCACTTGAGGGCGAGAAACCCTAGCCATGGCAGCATGGTTGGGTCCTACAAAGGTGGTTAACCGCTATGCCTCACCATCGCTTAGCTTTGGTATGCACATAGGGTTGCACCGAATGCTTTCCAATTCGAAATTCAACCTCCCTAAACACATTTGGGGATGAAATTAAGACCAATCAAGGTCAAATGAGTAGTCATAGAGTGAAAATCATGAACCAATTCGAGCTAACCCGAAGTAGGTCTTTTAGCCAACCTGAGCCTTGTTGAGCCATTCTAATCCCGAACCTTCAATTCATCGAATCGAACCCACAAATACCTCAAATACAACCATATGAACTCCAATTGGCAACTTGGAGATCATTTCAAGGTCAAATGGAAAGTTTGTGATCAAAAAGACAATTATGCCCCTCAAGTCACAAAAGTTCTTATTAACCCTCAAGATCAACTCCAAATCGAACCAAAATTCATACACACCATCCTTAGGACCCTAGAAACTCAATGCAAAAGACTAGACTCAAAAAGGAAACCAAAAGACACATGCAATGACAAACCCTAGCTAAGGTGGCAAAAATGGGGTGTGACACCTTCATACCCACTTACCTGAGCGCAATTACTCCAAGCATTAGCCATTTCATACATGAGCAGCCCTATTTGCCATAGGACAAATACCACACCTATTTGCACCCTTACAAGTGCTCAAAGCCATGCAAACACAATGATATGCAAATATGGACAGAATAGTATTATGGCCTAAAATCCTCTACTAAGCATGCTAACAGCAAAAACAGCAAACTTTCATAGGCCCTAACATATTCCTAGAACCATATCATGCATAAAACCCTAGAAATCAACTAACATGCATGCAAAAATATCATATTTACTCCATATGAAAAATATATACAGCAAACATGAAGAAAAACCAATAAAAGACCTACTTTAACATGCTGTATAAAAACAAACACAAAATAAAGACTCTAAAACCCTAAACTCACAAATATGCTTGAAAACATACAAAACCAATTCTGAACATGCTAAAATAAAACTAAACAGAACCTAAACCATGCATATTAATTAACTAAAGCAATAAAACATGACAAAAAACCTAACTCTAACATGCAACATCACTATCCTAGAACAAGGACAACAGAAACACAAGAATCATAACTATGCATTGGAACTCATGAACTAACTCTAAGGCATGCAAAACTCCTCATGAACATCATCAATATCATATGTATTAACTACTAGAAACTTCAATTCATGGTAAAAATTATAAGCATGGCATGCAATAGAGCTATCCTACATGATACCTTAGTTTAAGCTTGAATAGAGAAGGAGAATACCTTAGGAAGAGCCTTCTTTGCTGCTGTATGAACTCCCTCTTGCTCTTGTGGATGTCTTCAATCAATATTCTTCAAGGCTACAGCAAGAACTCCAGCTCTCCTTCAAGTCTCTCTCTCTTATTCTCTCTTAAATACTCAAGTTTTAATGCATAAAGTGGCTCCCCTTGTGCTGAAGCATAGGGGGGTATTTATAGAGTTTCATTAGGATTAACCAATGGTTGGGATTAAAACCCTAAAAATTAATCCAAGGGCTATTAGAGACCCCCTTGGGGCTTAAGTAACTCAGAAGTTACCAAAAAATAGAAGGAAACTCGTCCAAAAGAGCCCAAATACATCAAAATAGGCAAGAGTCCGCTTCAGCAAGGAGTTAGAGTGAAAATAGGAAAGTGGTCTCGGGTGACCACCAGGGCCTGGGTGGCTAGCCACCTGGGCCCAGGCGGCTAGCCGCCCAGGGCTGGGTGGTCACCCGAGCCCACTCCAGATTTTTGCCTATTTTTGACTCCTACTGCTTCTAGAAGTGTTTCAGGGGCCAAATGAACTCCGATTTTGATGAAACAAAAGCCAAAACGACCGTGTTTTGATGAGGAATATGTTTTTGAACATTTTAGGGTGAAAACCACTAACCATGGGGGCATGGTTAGGTTTGAACAAGGCGGTTAACCACTATGTTCTACCTTTGCTAAGCATAGGCATGCACATAGGGTCAAACCAAACACTTTCCATATCAAAATTGAACTTCATAAAACACTTTTGGGAGTAAAATGATGACTAATGAAAGTCAATTTGAAAAGATTTGGTTGGTAATTGTGAGTTAATTAAAGCTAACCTAAAGAAGGGTCAATTAACCAATCTTGAACTACATCGAGCCATTTTAATCCCAAGCCATTGATTTATCAAATTGAACCTAGAAATACCTCCTATGCATCCATATGAACTCCAATTGACAATTTGGAGATCATTTCAAAGTCAAATGAAAAGTTTGGGACTTAAAAGACAATTATGCCCCTCAAGTCACAAAAGCTCTTATTATCCCTCAAGATCAACTCCAATTTGAACCAAAATTCACACCCATTGTCCTTGTAACCCTAGAAACCTAATGCAAGTGACTAGACTCAAAAATAAAACAAAAAACATGCATGGAATGATGAGCCCTAGTAAGGTGGTGCAAAAATGGGGTGTGACAGAGGAGTATATTTCTGTTTTAAATGATATAATTGGGTTCTATCTATATCATTGCTTTAGTTTACTATGTTAAATTGTATCTACTGAGTTGGCAAACTCACACCTATCTTCTTAAATGTTTTTCAGTATTACAGGATATGATTTATGAAGCTTATGCGAAGGCATGCTTACTTGGGATTTATTAATGTGGTTTAATAATGTATTTTATGGGATAAATGAATGTATTTCATTAATTTTCACTTGGGCGACCAATGTAAATGTAAAATTAATCAGGGTTGTAATTTTAATTACTTATGGATGCGAGTATATGTGGGAATGCGATGCATGGGATGATACCACACTTATGGATGACATGAAAATTTTTATGGAATGAATTTTTATAACAGGTTTCATGATGGTATGTCCTATCTACGGATGGGTCATGTCTGAAAAAGGGAAAAGGTTTTAAAATGGTTGAAAATTTGACACCTGTCATCCTCTTTTATGAAATGATTGATTTAAAACAAAGCTTGTTTTATCACTTATGATCACGGCTTAATTAATCTGGGTCGTGACAATTATAGGCTCATCAGGGATGGGGTCGGGGTAGAGTACATAGTAATCAAACTTTCCGGATGACTCTCCCAACAAACCCACTTTAGGATCTCCTGCCTCGAACCTTTCTTTCAATTGTCGCTGCATGGACTTCTTTGGCAATACCAAAACCTTTTGATCAATAAGGTCTTGAACTACCTTTTTCAGTATAACACAGTCCTCTGTATCATGTTCGGGCGCCTGATGGTACAAACAAAATTGGTGAGGAGTCGAAGGCCTCGGCTTTGAATGGCATGGCAATATGAGCCCTTTATCACAACATTGGTGGAAAACTTGAGTCAAGGTCATGGGAAGTGGTGTGTATTGCCTTATGGGTTGATGGGATTGGGACGAGTCAAGCTCGATGGCATTTATGCTGTTGGGAGGAGGCATATTGTGAGTGGGGAGGGGATTTCGGGTGACATTTGGGCAATTTGGTGCGGTGGGTAGTGAAATGATCTACTTGTCAAGCAAATCTTGGATTTCATGGCGGAGGCGGTAACAACGGTTGGTTAGATGGCATTTGGCTTAGTGGAACTTGCAATATTCGTTTTCATTGTATTTCTTAGGCAATGGGTTTGGTGGAGGCCTTGGGTCGAAGGGTTTCAGGAGGTCACGGCTTCTCAGCTTTTCAAAGACTCTTTCGAGTGGCATATATAGCTCGGTGAATTGGCGAGGTGAGGTGGAGTCATTTAGGGAGAAAGGGTGAGTGGGTTGGGTAATTGTATTGACCTCGGCATTGGGTTTTCCTCCAAAGTTTGTCCTTCGACTCCTTTGGATCTCCTCCGTTTTGATTGTTCCATCGGCGATCGCATCTTCAACTTGTGTGCCAGCCCCAACAAGAGCTTTGAAGTTCGGAAAGTAGTGAGCAAAGAGGTGCTTGTGATATACGAGCAGCAAGTTCTTCACCACCAATTGAATTTGGTCTTCCTCATTCGGTCTGTCTGTCATTTTGGAAGCCTTTTGTCTCCACCTAGTGATGAAGGCGGAGAAAGTCTCATTAACCCCTTGCTTAGTGGTTTCCAAGTCCCTTCGCGTGACATCCACTTCAGTGTTATACTTGTAATGGTCCGTGAATGCATTGCACACATCCTCCCAAGTCTTGGTTCTGTTCTCCTCTAATGACAAAAACCATTTCAAGGTGGAACTCGCTAATGACTCATGAAACATTTGAGCCAATAACTCATCGTTTGCCCCTCGAGGATGCATAGCTCGCACATACATCTTGAGGTGGGTTTTAGGACAGCCTATCCCATCGAATTTTTCCAACTCCAGCATCTTGAATTGTAACGGGATGCGAGCCTTTGGGAACAAGGACAAAGTGCGGATGTCCACCATATCATCAGAACTGCGGATTCCCTTCAGAGTTCGTTCTAAAGCCTCAACTGTTGGGAATCGAACAAAGAGGGAAAAATAGAAGTGCGGAATATAAAAATTTTTCCTACGATTCCCAATCCCATGAATCTAACTATGCATAACACAAAATCAAACCCGAACTACGAAGAGGGTTAGAACACTTACAAGATTTTTGTCTTCTCCGTTTTGCTCCAAGCTTCTACTCCGGACAGCGGTGAATGAGCAGCCCAAGTGTGCTGCCTCCAACGGTATCCACACCTAGCTAGAGCTTCAAGCCTTTTCTTTCTTCTTCCTTGTTGTTGCTAGAGGTGGAGAAGAGAGAGAGAGAGAAGAGAACCTCCAAGGGGCTGGACGGCTAGGGTTTATTGTGCAAGCCCCTTATGCCATGTCACACATAAGTGTGACTTATATAGGCAGCCCACTAAAGGGGGCTGGCCATGGGGAAGAAACCCTAATAGGGTTATGTGTAATTACACTTAATTGCACATTAACCCCTATTATTTGTATCAAATACAAATAGGCCTATAAAGAACTATTCTTTATTCACTAAAACCCTTTCTCTCATAGACTTTAAAGCCCTTCTTGCATGATCAGTGTGTGACCCATTGGGTTCACATCATTAAGTAGTAGGAATAGCACGAGGTGTGCACAATGGAACTCTTTCCATTTAGGGTCTAATTGGAACTCCTTCCAATTCCCTAATTGATTATAACTCACTTATATCAATTAGGGCTTCTACTAACCATGAGTAACACCTAGCATATGGCTCATGGTGTGGTCCTTAATGAGGTGAATAGTCATTTACAAAGAACCCTTCTATTATAGTTTATAGGTTACAATTGCATCCTTCCTTCAACACAATGTCTCCAATTGAACTAATAGGACATGGAAGTCTGTCAAGTCCCTAGTTCAATTACTTTATACTCATTCATAGATATCAACTCATTGATGAACTCATGAAACTCTTTTCATATTCATCCTACCATGGCCATGGATTTAATGAGTTATATTATGAATGCTATATGAGACATTCTCTCTCTTTTTCCTAAGAGTGATGGATCCCTTGTTGATCACTCACATACCTTCATACACATAGCAGTAGGGCCAATGAACACCTTTGCAGACCCCTGAATAGGATCTGCACTTAGTGTTATCAAACTTCTAAAGCTACATGCATAAGGCAACTATGGTGTCTCAGGTCTAAGGATTACTTGTACCACTATAACAATGAGAAACTGATTGACAGGCAGGATAAAACTCCATTCAGTTTATCTCATATCTTTGGTCACATTCAGTGTACCTATTCTCGCAATAGGCACCCACTTGTTGGTTGTAGTGTCTCCACACAAATAGCTTGAGACTAGCTATCCTCCTATAGAGTCAGCCTAACAAGTGCTAGTCCTATGGTTCATTATTGTCCATCATAGTGAACCTTCAACTAGGAATGCTTTAGGAGTTTAGTACAGAGATATATCTATAGTCTCAAAATTACAACTCTTTGTAATTCCATATTCTCAACTCTAACTCCATGGACATATTATGTAAATATAAATGATGCATATAAACATAATAGAATAAGCCCTTTTATTAAATCAATAATAAATGTGACATACATAAATGAAATCAAATGATTGTTCCTAATCCCTAAACAATCATCTCTATGATTGGCTCTAGGGCATAATCCTAACAATCTCCCACTTGCACTAAAGCCAATCGACCATGTATCGCATACCTATCTTCTCAAGATGTTGGTCTTAGACATAACCAATTATGTTTTAAAGCTTTAGTCAGTAGGTCTACAAAAACTTATGTAGATAATATCTTCTGTAATGTATCTATTACCTCTTCCAATGATTCCTCTAATCACTTGGAATTGTCACTCTATGAGTTTGGACTTTTGATGAGACCGTGATTCCTATACTTGAGCTATAGACCCATTGTTGTCACAAAACAAGGTGTGGGCAACTCAATGGAAGGAACAACTCTAAGTTCTAAATGAACTTATAGATCCAAACAGTCTCCTAGACAATGCGACAATTAATTCACCCTTAATAATGGAATCCACTGTATCTTTCATACAGTTCTTCCATTAAGTATTTCACCAACTAAAGTGAATATAAAATATACCCCATATGGATTATATCCAAATCCATATACCCATCTACTATGAGTTTACAATTTCCATATATAATCCAATATTCCAAATTTGAATTGACTGATAACTATTTGTAACAATTACAACATAATAGATATCAGGTTCAATACATAGTGTAGAATAAGGCTTCTTAACACTTTAAGAACCTTACTTGTATTATCCTAGGGCACATGCCCTTGAATAATGAATTCTTATCTGAAGTAAATCAGACCTCCCTTAGAATTCTCCATGTTGAACTCCTTCAACATTTCAACTATGTTTGATGATTTGGAGATACTTAGCAATCTATATGATCTATCTCTATAGATCTTGTTGGATGCTTCTGCCAAATCTTTCATGAATTAGTTTTTCTCCAAAAACCAAAACGATTAGGATGTCATTCATATATCATTCATAATGATTAGGATGTCATCTATACTTAGGATAAAGAAAAACGATCGCACTCCCACTAACCTTTTATACACTCATGGTCCATCTATACAATGAGAGAAATCAAACAATTTGATTACTTCAGCTTTATAGATGTTCTAATTATGAGAACCTTGTAGTCTATTAATAGACTTCTATAACTTACACACTTTTATGGTTTTTCACCATTTGATATAACATCTTTATATCCTTTTTGACATATCTCATATTCAAAATGTGTGTTTATAGATAACAAGATCCAAATGGATTTCAGCATAACTATTATCAAACAAGTTTCTTTATAGACAACTTTTTGCCTATGTTGAAAACATTCTTAAATAGCCAAGCCTTTTAGGTCTCTACCTGTCCATATTGGATTTAATGACTCTTAGTCATTTCTCAAGTTGATGTGAAACATCGTCTAGTCATAATCAATAGGATTATCTTGGTGATCTTTATTACCAAAGAACAATTCTTTCACATTCTAATAGAGATACAATATCTCTCTTATGTTAAGAAATATCCAATTTGATCTATGAAAAGATTGTAGTGTAGTTAAGGGTTTTGTCTCAACAGAGACAAGGGTTGGATCTTTGTTCGTTTGTGGCTTTACAGACAATTCTATAAATTCTATCTACTTTTGCATCTTTCTTGAATGAACTCTTTCTCAAGAAAATCCAGCAAACATCCTAATGGACAACTTTTGTTCATTAGGGTAATAGAAATACTATCCCAACCACTTTTGGGATATACCACAATTCAACACTTACTTGACCGTATTTCCAGATTGTCTACATTATGTTTCCAGACATACGTAGCACAAGCCCAAGCCTTAACTTCTTTAAGTTGGGTTTCTTCCCATATCATATCTGATATAATTGGGACAAAACTGGAGTGAACCCTAAATTATCAATATGTAGCAATTTTAAGGTATATACTAGATGGATACATTAGTAAAACTCATCATGGATCAAACCATATCTTAATAGGGTTCAATTCGTTCTCTTAGATTCACCATTGAGCTATGGTATTCTAAGATGAGTCTACTGTAATTGAATGCGTGCTCTACATGACTATATACATCACAATGTATTAGTCAAATTATAAATGTAACTCTTTCACTTCACCAAGTAAAAGATGGGTTTGGTCATCTCATAACCAAGTCATAATCGTTACATTTAAATGAGAGTCTTTACATCTCTTGTATTCTCGGAATACGTTGCATTCGCTCTAATTAGTCATTTAAATTCAGAAATCAAATTTCTAGAATGTCTTAAATGACCTAGTTAAGAAATAAGTTCCCAAAATTAATCTAGCAACTCTTGCTCTATTAAAATTTTTAAAGGTAACTTATTATCTACTTAACTTTCTGCTTCGATTTAGATTACACTAGAATCCAAAAACCAAGAAGCAGAACTAACCAACAATTTAGTTTAGAGCATGAACCAAAACTTCAAAAGTTTGGTTCTTCTAGGAAGACTGATACTTTATCAATTTCCCTTTACGATACCTTATGTTTACTACAAAATAATTATATTTCTTTGTCCTTGACTTTTCAAGACTTGCTTTCCTCTATGCTTCCATTTTAAATCACATCTAGCTTCTCAAGCTATTCTATGTGATTAATCATTTTTCAAAAGAATGATTATTAATAAACAACTTTTATTACATCCTAGTCCAGAAGAAGTCCTTTACAAGTACTATACTTTATAGTATTATTTTACTCACAATACAACCTTTGTATGTGATGTAGGACATCAAAGGCACTTGCATTGGCTAATTTTGCTTCTAAAGCTCATTAGTCATCAATACTATCATATAGCATGGCAACAAGATGCCAATTGCGCATAGTGTCTTTTTCTTCTTAGGATGTTTTATGGAGGGCCTTTAAGAAAAGGCCTAATAACATATGAACAATCTTTTGAAATTAAGAACAATTCTCAATTTCCTAAGTCAATCAAAGAAATCGGGTTTAGTCAAACTATCAATATCCTATATATTAGGAAATAGGGGTTTTGAGGTGAGTAATTAGGTAATCTACATAAACAGAGAATTAGATTTCATTTTTATCCATAATGATTGGGTCTTTAATCATATGGTACCTCCCACTATTTTATCAAATTCCATACACCCTCTAATGGAATTCGGGAATCTCATTCCTAATGGGGATTGGGGTCCCATTGTGACCTAGAAGCCTCACATGTTAGTTTCTTGGCTTCTAACCCACAATAAGAAGACAACTCTTTGTCTATTGCTTCATAAGCAAGTTCCAATCGTTTTGCCTCTAGGGAACATACACCTCACATGTTAGTTTCTTGGAATACTTCCCTAGTTAAGTTAAACCCATCATTCACACAGGTATGTTTCGCCAAATATATACCTCACATGTTAGTTTCTTGGTATATACCAGTTTAGGCACCCCATGATATCTCATATGTGATAGTTTCAAGTAATGTCTTTAACATGGGTAGCTCCTACATGTCTGCAGCCAGGTACCCACATTAAGGGACGTTAGATGATCCTATAATGATGGAAGGCAATGAAGAATTCATTCCCCAATGACTTCTCCATTTTCAACTTAATATTAAATAAGAGGGGTTTTAAAGGGTCTCATCAAATTAACATGCATCCTATGTATCAAAATTTAAATATATAAATTATGCTATTTATAATCATACATCTCATGCTATTATAAATCAACATATATAAAGTACCATATTTTGATATTAGTCCCTAAGTGAATAGGTAACATATACCAAACTATGGTATTGGAGCTAATACAATTATCTCATAAATTAAAGCTCCCACTATGATGATTATGGACTTTGAGAGGATTCAATCCAAGCCAATAGATTGAATCCAAGGTCTAAGGTGGGTGTAGGTGATCGTAAAATAACACATTCGAAACATGCATGCTGTCTTGAAACACTTCTCTAAGCTTTCAAGTCCTTCAATCTGCTCCCTTGGCTTGATGGTCTCCACCATTGGGTTGATGGGCTCTATCATGCTCCTTTGGGTCCACCATGCTCCTTAGTGCGCTCTCGATTACATAACATTTACATAATTTAAAGAAAGGGATACATAAGGGGAATGTGGGGTACATAAGAGAATGATAGAGAGAGGGGGAGAGGGAAGGTGGCATGCAAGCCCCAAATAAATTACATCACCTTAATAAAATTACAACTCTTGTAAATAATAACATCCCATTCATAAGACGGCCAATCACAATTGGTTTAAAGGGTATAGTCCATAATCATCATCCAGACACATACATACAATCTCATTGCATAATGTAAAGAAAAACTGTAAGCATTAAAACATATGGGCATTATGGTAATTCCCTTGAATGATTTACATTAATCTCATTAATGCATCCTAATCTTATTAGGTTTTAACAAAAATATCCAGAATTAAATACAGTCTTAACATTTAAGACATTACAATTTCAATTAATCAAATTAATTTAAAACATGTAAAGTTTCCTAAAATAACTCTAATATCCAATATTAGGGTTTCCTTAATTAAACAAAACAATTTCATTTAATTAAGAATTTCCAGATTTTAATTTAATCCCTAATTGTGTTTTAAACCATTTAAAACATTATAAAATTAATCAATATTAATTAAATAATTAATATAGGAATTAAATAAAATCATTAAAATGATGAATTAGTGTATTAGGGTTTCCTAAAACCCTAAACCCTAAATGCATAACCCTAAACCCTAAATGCAAGCCCTAATCATTAAATGCCTTATGATTGGTCATTTAATGTCCAATCATTAAAACCCTAGGTTCATATGGTATTTAATAAAAGGGATTAGGGTTTAATTAATGCCAAATAGGGTATTAATTACCCTTAATTAATTACACTAATTAGGGTTTCCAAAACCCTAACCCTAGACATCATTAATGGTATTAATTATGCCCTAACAATTAATAACCATGATTGGTCATTTAATGACCAATCATTAACTCTTAATTAAGGTAATTAATATTCCAATTAGGGTTTTAATTAATGCCATAATGAAATTAGGGTTTCATCATTAACTCAAAATTAGGGTTTCATCCTTAACTCTATGCAGCCGTCACTACCAGGGGGCTGCCTGAGCTTGGCTAGGCTGCCATGGCCACCAACGACTGTGGGAGGCCATGGCCAACCAAGGGAGAGGACTACAGGGGTGTGGGACAAGCCCTTGGACACATGAGAAAAGGTGGAAGTGGCTGCCATCATCAAGAACAATCAGGGTTTCCAAAACCCATTGCTGGAGCCATTGTTGCAGACCTTGAAGGTCACAATAGCTTCTAAATCCTTATCAATTCGACTCCTCCATTGAAACCAGCTTTTGTATCATGTCCCTATATGAAATACTAAGGTAATAGAAGAGGTTTGGATGATCAAATCATCACCAATTGTTCTAAACAATTAAAACAACAGTAGGCTGCCCAGAATTTGACAGCACACTGTCCATGATCAGAAATTGATTTAAAACCCAGCAAGATGAATGAATTAGGCTACCAAACGAATTTTCCCAGTATCCTACATGTCTTAGGAAACTAATGCAATTGGTTTCATGCAATTTGGAGTTCCCTAACTCAAGTTCTAATCAAAACTCCATTGATGACTTTTGTGCAGAGAAAATCTGCTATGCTGTTCATGAAAAATTTTCAAACTTTTTGAATCTTTTTCCATCAAAACCTTTTTGAAACTTAAAGAAAATCATATACACATGATATATAATGATCCTACAATGATCTTCCATCATAAATACAGCAGCTTTAATTAGAATTAATTGCAAGAACCTTAGGGTTCTAAAACCCAGATTCAGCCTCCATGGTGTTCTTCTCCTTCTTCCTTCTGTTCTAGCATCTTAATCCAATTATGATGCATCTAAATGCTTGGGAACCTTTCCCTACCATGTCTAGAACATAACCCAAGTGGTGGCAACCATTGCCATGCCTTTGATCTCCATCAATAACTCAAAGTTGTGGCTATTGCATCATTCCCGAGCAAAACTGTCTTTCCAGACAGCCTGTAGTAAAAAATTCATAACTTTCACTACAGAACTCGGATTGACGCACCGTTTGTTGGGTTGGAAAGCTTATTCGAAGAGCTTTCTAATCATATATGGCTCGAAAATTTTGGAGAAGAACTCTGAATTCGGCAGGCAAAACAAGATGACGGTTTTTCATGGCAACCATGAAAACTGTTCATAACAGTTTTATAAAACCCTAGTTTCCTTATTCTTCTTCTCCAAACTCAAACCCTATGCAACCTATTGCATCCATGGATACACTTAACCATCAATTAGAAGAGGAGTAGAAGAGAATTGACCTAGGGTTCCAAACCCTAGGTTCAGCCATGGAGGAAAACCAATTATGCAGAAAAAATTTTCCAGATTTTTGAATCATTCAACTACACCATAATTACCAGCCCATATGTATTTTGTATTATGCATAATCATGGCTCTGATACCACTGTTGGGAATCGAACAAAGAGGGAAAAATAGAAGTGCGGAATATAAAAATTTTTCCTACGATTCCCAATCCCATGAATCTAACTATGCATAACACAAAATCAAACCCTAACTACGAAGAGGGTTAGAACACTTACAAGATTTTTGTCTTCTCCGTTTTGCTCCAAGCTTCTACTCCGGACAGCGGTGAATGAGCAGCCCAAGTGTGCTGCCTCCAACGGTATCCACACCTAGCTAGAGCTTCAAGCCTTTTCTTTCTTCTTCCTTGTTGTTGCTAGAGGTGGAGAAGAGAGAGAGAGAGAAGAGAGCCTCCAAGGGGCTGGATGGCTAGGGTTTATTGTGCAAGCCCCTTATGCCATGTCACACATAAGTGTGACTTATATAGGCAGCCCACTAAAGGGGGCTGGCCATGGGGAAGAAACCCTAATAGGGTTATGTGTAATTACACTTAATTGCACATTAACCCCTATTATTTGTATCAAATACAAATAGGCCTATAAAGAACTATTCTTTATTCACTAAAACCCTTTCTCTCATAGACTTTAAAGCCCTTCTTGCATGATCAGTGTGTGACCCATTGGGTTCACATCATTAAGTAGTAGGAATAGCATGAGGTGTGCACAATGGAACTCTTTCCATTTAGGGTCTAATTGGAACTCCTTCCAATTCCCTAATTGATTATAACTCACTTATATCAATTAGGGCTTCTACTAACCATGAGTAACACCTAGCATATGGCTCATGGTGTGGTCCTTAATGAGGTGAATAGTCATTTACAAAGAACCCTTCTATTATAGTTTATAGGTTACAATTGCATCCTTCCTTCAACACAATGTCTCCAATTGAACTAATAGGACATGGAAGTCTGTCAAGTCCCTAGTTCAATTACTTTATACTCATTCATAGATATCAACTCATTGATGAACTCATGAAACTCTTTTCATATTCATCCTACCATGGCCATGGATTTAATGAGTTATATTATGAATGCTATATGAGACATTCTCTCTCTTTTTCCTAAGAGTGATGGATCCCTTGTTGATCACTCACATACCTTCATACACATAGCAGTAGGGCCAATGAACACCTTTGCAGACCCCTGAATAGGATCTGCACTTAGTGTTATCAAACTTCTAAAGCTACATGCATAAGGCAACTATGGTGTCTCAGGTCTAAGGATTACTTGTACCACTATAACAATGAGAAACTGATTGACAGGCAGGATAAAACTCCATTCAGTTTATCTCATATCTTTGGTCACATTCAGTGTACCTATTCTCGCAATAGGCACCCACTTGTTGGTTGTAGTGTCTCCACACAAATAGCTTGAGACTAGCTATCCTCCTATAGAGTCAGCCTAACAAGTGCTAGTCCTATGGTTCATTACTGTCCATCATAGTGAACCTTCAACTAGGAATGCTTTAGGAGTTTAGTACAGAGATATATCTATAGTCTCAAAATTACAACTCTTTGTAATTCCATATTCTCAACTCTAACTCCATGGACATATTATGTAAATATAAATGATGCATATAAACATAATAGAATAAGCCCTTTTATTAAATCAATAATAAATGTGACATACATAAATGAAATCAAATGATTGTTCCTAATCCCTAAACAATCATCTCTATGATTGGCTCTAGGGCATAATCCTAACATCAACCTTGTTTGCCAGGACGGTTGAGCTCTCCCTTGATGTGGCTTTGGTTTCCCCTTCCTTGGTCTTGGGTGGTTCTCCCCCTTCTCCTAATGGTTCCTCAGCAGCGGAATCATTGGATCCTTGATTGTTATCAGTGGCACGGGCCCTAGATTCAGGTTCAGAGTTCTTCTGTTGAAGGTCTTGAGCTAACTTGAGTGCGGTCTCGGATACCTGGGTAGTGTGATCAAGCTTTTCCATGATAGCTTTCAAAGCGGCCTCAAGGTTGAAACCCCAGTTGCTAGTTCTTTCCTCAGCCATATCCGACTCAGTGACGGAATCAGCACTGACTAGGCGCCCTTGTTGATTGCGGATCCAAGCCAGCACGTCTCTCCCTCTAACATAGGGCAAATACTCAATTTTTCAGCCTAAGGGTCCATCCTAAGCTTCCATAATTATCTCAAAATCTTTACAACGTACACCCTTAATTAGTTCTCTTAACCAATTACCCTTGCGGGGGTCATGGGGAAGGGTACGTATTAAGCATGTAGGATGTAAAGTTTCCTTTAATTACCCACTCAATCAACAAAGCATGGCAACACATCACAAACACGGCAGCATATCATCACAACAATGTGTGTGCATATAGGTGATCCAACGGTGTCCTAGAAGGCCTATTACATGCAATTCTTTCTTTTAAGAGGGTAGGCTAGGGTCCTCAACTTTGCTTGTACCAATCTTTATACCTAACCACATGTGACATCAGGAATGTCGCATGGGTCCAGCAGTACGTGATTGATCCATTTGATATACCCAAGGGTACTTGGCAAGAGAAGTTTGATAGCTTCGCCCAACACATGGAATCAGGAAAACCAAGGTCGAACTAAGCTATCAGTTGGCAAGGATACATCGAGGGACAATCAAGTGATCATGCAACAGTAGCACACACAATGCAATAAATGAAAGCACACACTCAAGCGGATGCAATGTGATGGATTTTAATTAACAATAAGAAATTAATTTAGCCCAATCAAATTAAATGAGTCTAGCCCTCGACATCCCCAGTGGAGTCGCCAAACTGTGAACCCCGGAAAACGGCCCACAAGGGTTTGGCAAAATGATACAGAGGTGAAAGACAACAAACAAAAAAGGAGTCGCCACCTCATTTTTTAGGGAAAAGAGGAAAACACAAAAATGTTTTATTTTCAAAACCACATGACTCCATCAAAGGAAAAGCAAAGTCTTTGAAACCAGAAAATTGGATTCGGGGGCTAAGTTACGACGTGGGAAGGTTCTGCGCAAAAGCCCATAGGCACCCACATCGCCCGAGTTGGTCTCTTAATTTAATTAGGCTAACTTAATATCTTTTCCACTCAAATATCATCATATATCATCACAAGGCAACATGCATATCATATATTTCATCCAATCATCTCATGCACAATCACTCAAATAACACAAAACCAAAAAGAAAAGAAAAGAAAAGGGAAAAACCTAGGATACTTGGATCCTAGAACGGACTTGAGCCTCACGAAGAGCGCCTACGTACCATGCAGCGAAATACATGGATCAAAGTCCACGTAGTTCGAAAAGAATAGGGTTACAACCTAATACAAACCTATGGTAAAAACCCTAGGTTTCCTTATTTGAAAGAGAATTGAATAAACAAGTTTGAATTTAGGAAAACTTCCACAAAATGGAAACCTTGATAAAAAAACAGAATTTATTATTGAAGGAAACCTTTGATTAAAACCATAGACTTGTATTAAGAAGTAACCCTAGGAGGGAGAAGAGAAAAGAAAGAAAAAGAAAGGTGAATTGGGGCACCTTCAAACCCTACTTACCTGAGCGCACAAGCTCCTAGCATTAGCCATTTCAGACCATAGCAGCCCTATTTGCAATAGGACAAGCATTATACCTGTTTGCACCCTTACAAGTGCACAAAATCATGCAAAGAAAGCAATATGCAAATCTGGACAGAACCTTGACAAGGCCCAAAATCATCCATCTATCATGCAAACAACAAGAATAATGAATAACTAAGGACTCTAACTCAATCCTACATGCAATGACTCGACTAACATGCATAAAAACCTATGAAAGACACACTAACAAGCATGGGAGACTCCAATAACATCAATAAACATGATAACAAAGCACATTCTAACCAAAAAGATGATATTTTATGTAAAATATGAAAATAGGCCTCCCTACGGCGAGCTTTCTTAAGCGAAACTATCCTAAGATAATTTCACGTAAGAAAGCCGTTATGAGGGGTGCAATCAGCATATCCTACGTAAAATATATACCCTAGAACACAATAGAAGTGATTTCATGCTTAAACACATCACAGAAGACTCTCATGCAAAACCTCACTCAACGAAAAGGATAATTATCCTTAGAAAGGGATAATGTCTCCAAAAACCCTATAAAACCCACTACATGAATGCAAACCTAGCATATATAGAATGACTATGATGAGAAACAACTCAAAAAGCTAAGCTAAGCATGCTGTATGAAACTTATGTGATTTCAGGGTTATCGAAACCCTAATCTCACAATCATGCATTACGACCTATGAAACAACTCTAACACATGCTCAAATTATCATGAATATCATTCATATCATATATATTAACTAACAGGAACATCAACTCATGATAACAATCACAGCAACCTAAACATGTGAACTATGCATGATTTAAGAGGATAGAACAAATAAGGCTATCAAATCCTTGGTAAACCAGGGATTATCAAGCATATAAAGCCATAAACTATCCTAAAATCATTCATATAACATCACATAAACATTAAATTCCATCCATAAGAAGAACAATCTCATGCACTATAACTATCCTAGAAGAAGAAGAAGAAAGAGAAGAAAGAGAAGCAGGAAATTCATGTTCAGCATTGAA
Source organism: Liquidambar formosana (assembly GCA_039720395.1). Classification (NCBI taxonomy): domain Eukaryota; kingdom Viridiplantae; phylum Streptophyta; class Magnoliopsida; order Saxifragales; family Altingiaceae; genus Liquidambar; species Liquidambar formosana. Next base: position 3,630,240 of record CM077833.1, read on the forward strand.
AAGACATGCTTACCTCTTGTAGACTCTTCTTTGTCTTCAAATCTCTTGTTTCCTTGCTTGCTAGGGGTTGAAGAGCCTCCTCTTGAAGTCCTTCTAGCTCTCCAAACTCGTAGCTCCCTCTCTCTCTAAGTATAAAGTGCAATTAACCTCCTCCTATGTGCTGAATATCATGTCCTTTATATAGAGAACTGACCTCCTAAACCAATGGCTACGATTAATTCATTAAATAATGATCCTAGGGCTATTAGAGACTCTCTTGGTGCTCAAACAACTCAATCCTACACACTCCTAAGCTCAGACAAGTTGTTTTGGCGGAGGAAACCGTCAAAAGAGGGAGAGAAGAGTCAGAATTTGAGTTGAGGACGGACTCTCTCGGGTGACCAACTAGGCCTGGACGGTTAGCCGTCTGGGCCTAGATGGCTGACCTTCCAGTCCTGGACGGTTACCCGAGGCCCTCCTATTTTTGCTCCGGTTTTGACTCCCTCTTACTTCAGAAGTCCTAAAATCTTCAAATTAAGTCCAATTTTGACGAAATAAAAGCCAAAATGACCGTGTTTCGAAGGGGAACACATTTTTAGGCATTTTAGGACAAAAATTCTCAACCATGGGTGCATGGTTAGGTTTTACAAAGGTGGTTAACCATGGTGCTTCACCGTCGCTAAGCTGGGTTTGTACACAAGGTCGAACCGAATGCTTTCCCAATCGAAAATTGATCTTTCTAAACATGTTTAGGACATAAATAAAGCCCAATTGAAGTTAAATGAGAGAAAATTGGTTGGGTCTTATGAGTTAATTTGAGCAAACCAAGAAAGGGTCTTTTAGCCAACCCAAACCATTACGAGCCGAATTGATCTTAAACCATTAATTCATGAAATTGAACCTATATATCGACTCTATATAACCATATGAACTCGAGGGAATGACTCGGGATCCATTCCAAAGTCAAATGGAAAATATACGGCTTAAAAGACGATTATGCCCTTAAAGTCGCAAAAGTTCTTATCGACTATCGAGACGAACTCCAAATCACTTCAAAATTCATACACATGATATTCAACGCCATAGAAACTCAATGCAAAAGACTAGACTCAAAAAGGACGCAAAATCCTACATGAAATGATATGTCCTAGCTAAGGTGACAAAAATGGGGTGTGATAGTCTTTAATGAGGTGAATAGTCATTTACAAAGAACCCTTCTGTTATAGTTTACAGGTTACAATTATATCCTTCCGTCAACACAATGTCTCCAATTGAACTAATAGGACATGGAAGTCTGTCAAGTTCCTAGTTCAATTGCTTTATACTCATTCATTAATATCAACTCAGTGATGAACTTATGGAAACTCCTTTCCATATTCATTCTACCATGCGCCCATGGATTTAATGAGTTATATTCAATGAATGCTATATGAGATATTCACTCCTTTTTTCCTAAGAGTGATGGATTCCTTGTTGATCACTCACATGCCTTCACACACATAGCAGAAGGGCCAATGAACACCCTTACAGACCCCTGAATAGGATCTGCACTTAGTGTTGTCAAACTTCTAAAGCTACATGCATAAGACAACCATGGTGTCTCAGGTCTAAGGATTACTTGTACCACTATAACAATGAGAAACTGATTGATAGGCAGGTTAAAACTCCATTCAGTTTATCTCATATCTTTGGTCACATTCGGTGTACCTATTCTTATAATAGGCACCCACTTATTGGTTGTAGTGTCTCCACACAAATAGCTTGAGACTAGCTATCCTCCTATAGAGTCAACCTAACAAGTGCTAGTCCTATGGTTCATTACTGTCCATCATAGTGAACCTTCAACTAGGAATGTTTTAGGAGTTTAGTACAGAGATATATTTACAGTCTTAAAATTACAACACTTTGTAATTTCATATTCTCAATTCTAACTCCATGGATATATTATATAAATATAAATGATGTATATAAACATAATAGAATAAGCCCTTTTATTAAATCAATAATAAATGTGACATGCATAAATGAATCAATTTATTGTTCCTAATCCCTAAACAATCATCTCTATGATTGGCTCTAGGGCATAATCCTAACAATCTCCCACTTGCACTATAGCCAATCCACCATGTATCTCATACCCATATCCTGTCGGTGGTGATCCAATACACTTGGGTCATAGCCTCAGTGAAGGGGTCTTCTTTATTCTTTGTTGTATTAAACTTCTATATGTATATGTCATCTCTTCCAATGATCTTTCTAATCACTTGGAATCGCCATTTAAAGTTTGGACTTTTAGTGAGACCGTGAATCCTAGTCTTGAGCAATAGCCCCATTGTTGTCACAAAAACAATAGTAGGGCTTCTCAATGTCAGGAACCACTTATAGTTCTACAATGAACTTACTCATCCAAACATGCAGCAATGCGCTCAAATTTACAGCTCCACCATTTATGGTGAGAACATAACTCGATGTTGATCTCCTATCATCATCGTTAGATTGAAAATCTGAATCCGTTTTACCAACCATTTCTAAGTTTCTTTCTCCATAGACAAAGCATGGGTCATTAGTTCTTCTCAAGTACTTAAGGATAGCTTTGACTTCTTCCTAGTATACCTTATCTGGGTCTACTCGATATCTGCTCGTAAAATTTAAAGCAAAATTGATATCTGGCAATGTACATAGCATAACATGTGCTTTCAGACAACTTGATTTCATGTCTAATAGGAATTAGACCTCTTTTGAAATCATGCATTTTGAACCCTTTCAAAATCTTGACTGCGTACATCGATTTGGAGAGACTTAGCATCCTTTAAGATCTATCTCTATAGACCCCTATTCCCAGAATATAGGATGCTTCTTCCAAACCTTTTATGGAGAAACTTTGTGAAAAAAACAATTTTTCACTTTTGACAACGTCTCTACATTATTCCCTAATAAGTAGAACGTCATTCACTTATAGGACCATAAATGTGATCGCACTCCCACTAACGCTTTATACAATCATGGTACAATAATGGGTTCTGTCTCAACAGGGACAGGGGTTGCATCAATGTTGGTTTGTGTCTCATTAAACAATTCATTGAGTTCTATTTTCCTATTATTGCCTCCTTCTTGAATAAACTCTTTTTCAAGAAAGATTGCAAACTTACTAACAAACACTTTTGTTCATCAGGATGATAGATATGATATCCTAAACTCTTTTTAGGATAATACACAAACCTACATTTAAGTTATCTTGATTTCCAATTTGGTTACATCATGTGTCTCTACACATGCATTACAACCCCATACCTTAACATGCTTAAGGTTTGGTGCTTCCCTTTCCATATCTCATATAGGTCTTTAAGGGACAGCCTTGGTTTGAACTCTGTTTCACAGGTACGTGGCAATTTCTAGGGCATATCCTAACAAGGATAATATTAGGTCGTTGTAACTTATCATGGATCGGACCATATCCAATAAGGTCCTCTTCCTCCTTTTTGACACACCATTTAGCTATGGTGTTCTAAGAGGTGTCCATTAGAATAGAATGCCTATTTGAACAAGTTGATCTGAAAGATCACCAATTAAATATTCACCTCCTCGATCCAATCGAAGAGCTTGATACTTTTACTAGTTTGTTTTCTACTTCATATCTGAATTCTTTGAACTTTTCAAATGATTCAGATTTGTACTTCTTTAAGTATACACACCCAAATCTAGAATGAATCATCGATAAAGGTTGTAAAGTAAGAGAAACCTCTTCATACATCACTATGTATATTTTGTTCTATTAAGATTATTAGCATTCAATTTTGAACTATCATGCTCTATGCAACTAACATTTAGTTTAGAGCATGATCTATACCTTTCGAAGGTTGGTTCTTTAGAATATCCAGATACTCCCGGCAGTTACATTTCCAATGCCCATCCTTGCCGCAGTGAAAACTGGTTCCTTTGGCCTTGTCAGTATTACCTTTCTTTACGCCTACCTTCGGCTTTAAGTTCTTCTTCTTCTTCTTCCCTTGGGTACTCTTACCCTTACCTTTTCCCTTGTCCTTGGGCTTAGGTTTGGCTTTGGAAGTAGAAGCTCCATCAAATGCAAGCAAAGAACTTTTCCCTTTCTTCATCGTCTCCTCAGTCATCTTGAGCAAATTGTGGAGCCTAGGGAGAGTGGGCTCAAGCTTGTTCATATGAAAATTCATAATGAATGGCCCAAATGAATCAGGAAGGGACTGTAAAATAATGTCTAAACACATATCAGCTTCAATGATCACATTAAGCTTCTCAAGCTACTCGATATGGTTTATCATCTTCAAGGTGTGATCAGTCACAGATGAACCCTCGTTCATCCTTGCCTTGAATAGATCCTTGACAATATTATATTTAGCGGTCCTATTTTGCTCCCCATACAACTCTTGTAAGTGGAGAAAGATGTCGGGAGTGCTACTCATGGACTCATGTTGCTTCTGAAGCTCAGGGTTTATGGATGCCATCATATAGCATCTTGCCTTTAGGTTGTCATCCATGCGCTTCTGATAAGCGTCTTTCTCCTACTGAGTTGCAGTCTCAGCAGGAGCCTTAGGAAGTGGGCCATCAAGTGTGTAGGTAATCTTTTTGGAATTTTAAATGATTTTCAAATTCCTTAGCCAATCAAGATAATTAGGTCCAGTCAAATGGTTGGTGTCCAAAATTTTGGATAGTGGGTTGAGGTGAGCCATTTCTATGAACTACATATAAAAATTAAATAGAGAATTAGATTTCATTTTTAATCCATAATGATCGGGTCTTTAATTATATATATGGTACCTCCCACTATTTTATCAAATTCCATACACCCTCTGATGGAATTCGGGAATCTCATTCCTAATGGGGATTGGGGTCCCACTATGACCTAGAAGCCTCACATGTTAGTTTCTTGACTTCTAACCCACAGTAAGAAGACAACTCTTTGTCTATTGCTTCATAAGCAAGTTCCAATCATTTTGCCTCTAGGGTACATACTCCTTACATGTTAGTTTCTTGGAATACTTCCCTAGTTAAGTTAAGCCCATAATTCACACAGGTATGTTTCACCAAATATATACCTCACATGTTAGTTTCTTGGTATCTACCAGCTTAGGCACCCCATGATATCTACATATGTGATAGTTTCAAGTAATGTCTTTAATATGGGTAGCTCCTACATGGCTGCAGCCAGGTACCCACATTAAGGGACGTTAGATGATCCTATAATGATGGAAGGCAATGAAGAATCCATTCCCTAAAGTATTCTCCATTTCCAACTTAGTATTAAAAGAGAGGGGTTTTAAGGGTCTCATCAAATTAATTAATCTAACATACATCTCATGCATTTAAATAAGAAATATATAACAACATTATATATATGTAATCCACTTATCGATATTAGTCCCTATAAGGTGACATATAACGATCTTTGGATTTGGAGCTATCTCCATTAATCTCATTAAAAGCTCCCACTATGATGATTATGGACTTTAAGAAGATTCAATCCAAGCCAATGAATTGAATCCAAGGTCTAAGGTGGGTGTAGGTGATCGTAAAACATTCATTCAAAACATAGCATGCACTCTTGAAAATCTTCTCTAAGCTTTCAAATCCTTCAATCTCCTCCATTAGCTTCATGGTCTCCACCATAGGCTTGTTGGGCTCCACCATGCTCCTTGTCCACCATGCTCCTTAGTGCACTCTCGGTTACATAACATTTACATAATTTAAAGAAAGGGATACATAAGGGGAATGTGGGGTACATAAGAGAATGATAGAGAGAGAGAAAAGAAGAAGGTGGTATGCAAGCCCCAAATAAATAATACATCACCAAAATTAACAACTCTTGAAAATTAATACATCCCATTCATAAGACGGGCAATCACAATTGGTTTAAGGGTATAGTCCATAATCATCATCCATCCATAACCATACAATCACATTGCATAATAAAGGAAATAACTGTAAGCAATAAACATATGGGGATTCATGGTAACTCGATTGATTGGTTTTCATTAATCTCATTAATGTGTCCTAATCTTATTAGGATATCCATAATTTCCAAAATTAATTAAGTCTTAACATTTAAGACATTTAATTTCAATTAATCAAATCAATTGAAACATTTAAAGTCCCCTAATTGAACTCTAATATCAAATATTAGGGTCTCTTTAATTAAACAAAACAATTTCATTTAATTAAAAATATTCCAGATTTTAATTTAATCCTAAAATGTGTTTTAAACCATTTAAAACATTATAAAATTAATCACCATTAATTAAATAATCAATTTCGGAATTAAATAAAATCATTTTATTAATTAATTAGTGCATTAGGGTTTCCTAAAACCCTAAACCCTAAATGCATTAACTCTAAACCCTAAGTGTAACCCTAATGCATTAAATGCCTTATAATTGGTCAATTAATGACCAATCATTTAAACCCTAGGTTTATACGGTATTAATGATTAGGATTAGGGTTTAATTAATGCCACCTAGGATATTAATTACACCTAATTAATATGCACTAATTAGGGTTTCTAAAACCCTAAACCCTAAACCTATTAAATGCCAATGATTAATTACTAAACCATTAATGATCATGATTGGTCATTAATGACCAATCATTTAACCCTAGGTTAGACACATTAATTACTAGGTTTAGTTATTAATTAATGCAATAATAGAATTAGGGTTTAATTAATATGAATTAGGGTTTCCTAAACCCTAAACCCTAGACATCATAAATGCAAATTATACCCTAATGATTAATAACCATGATTGGTCAATTAATGACCAATCATTAAACATTTTAATTAAGGTAATTAATAGTCAATTAGGGTTTTTAATTAATGCAATTAATGAAATAGGGATAAATCATTAATGGGAATTAGGGTTTCATAAGAAACCCTAAGGCTGCCGCCACCTATAGTGGGCTGCCATGGCTTGGCCAGGCCATGGGAGGCCATGGCCAGCAAAGAGGGACTCGAGCTAGGGTGTGGGCCAAGCCCATGGACACGTGAGGGGTGGCCAAGAGGGCTGTCTTCTTCAAAGACCATTAGGGTTCTAAGAACCCTTGCTGGCACCACCATGGGAGGACCTCCAAGGTCACAAAAGTTTCTAAAACTTAATCAATTCGACTCCACCAACAAAAACAGCTTTTGTATCATGTCCCTACATGAATTACTAAGCTAATTGAATTGGTTAGGATGATCAAATCATCCCCAATTGTTCTAAACAATTCAAGAACAGTAGGCTGTCCAGAATTTGACAGCATACTGTCCCTTGTCACAAATTGATTTAAAACCTAGCAAAATGGTTAATTCAGGCTACCAAATTATTTTTTCTAGTATCCTACATGTCTTAGGAAACTAATGAAAGTGGTTTCATGCAATTTGGAGTTCCCTAACTCAAGTTATGAATGAAACTCCATTGATGACTTTCTGCAGAAAAACAGCCTGCTGTGTTCTTTCAAGAAATCAAACTTTTTGATTATTAAAGAATATGATCTATACATCATATATCATCATCCTATAATGATTATTCATCAATTTTACAGAATTTTCTGATCATAACAGTAGCAAGAACCCTAGGGTTCTAAAACCCAGATTCAAACATGGTGATCTTCTCCTTCTTCCTTCTGTTCTAGAATCATAATCCAATTATGATGCATCCGAATGCTTGGGAACCCTTTCCTACCATGTCTAGAACATAACCCAAGTGGTGGCAACCTTTGCCATGCCTTTCATCTCCATCAAAAACTCACAATTGTGGCTGTTGCATCATTCCCGAGCAAAACTGTCTTCCCTGACAGCCTATAGTAAAAAAATTCATAACTTTCACTACAAAACTTCGATCGACAAACCGTTTGTTGGGTTGTAAAGCTGATTCGAAGAGCTTTCTAACTATATATGGCTCAAAATGTTGGAGAAGAACTCTGATTTTGGCATGCAAAACAAGATGACGGTTTTTCATGGCTACCATGAAAACTTTTCTTCTTCTTCTCCTAAACTCAATCCCCATTCAACTCTTGAATAACTAGCAGCTCTAAAACTTATTTTAGAAGAGAAGTAGAAGAGAAAACAACCTAGGATTCATAAACCCTAGGTTCGGCCATGAGAGAACAAGTTTTAATGCATGAACATAAACTCCAGATTTATTAACCAATCAATTTACCATAAATTCCAACCCATATGCAGTTTGTATTATGCATAATCATGGCTCTGATACCACTGTTGGGAATCGAATAGGGAGGAAAAACTACAAAGGCGGAATTAAAATTTTCCTACGATTCCCAAACCCATGAATCCGATTATGCATAATACAAAAACATAAACCCTAACTACCAAGAGTTGGGATTACTTACAGTTGATTAATGTCTTCTCCTTTATGCTTCAAGCTTTGTCTTCTCCTTTTTGCTCCAAGCTTTGTCTCCGGATAGCGGTGAATAAGCAGCCCAAGTGTGCTGCCTCCAACAGTATCCACACCTAGCTTGAGCTTGAAGTCCTTTCCTTCTTCTTCCTTGTTGTTGCTAGAAGGTGGAGAAGAGGGAGAGAGAGAGAGAGCCTCCTATGAATTTCGGCCAGCACTTGGAGGAGTGAATGTTATGATGTCATCACATCATAAGAGCCATTAAATAGCCTCCATATAGGGCCGGCCCTAGGGGGGATTCCAAACCCTAGAGGGTTTTGTGTAATTACTCTTAATTGCACAATAACCCCTCTAATTTGTATCTTATACAACCTTGCCCCTTAAGAACAATTCTTTTATTCACTTATGCCCTTTCTCTCATAGACATTCAAGCTCTCTTAGCATGATCAGTGTGTGACCCATTGGGTTCACATCATCAAGTAGTAGGTATAGCACATGTTGTGCACAATGGAACACTTTCCATTGAAGGGTCTAATTGAAACTCCTTTCAATTCCCTAATTGATTATAACTCATTTAAATCAATTAGGGCTTCTACTAACCATGAATAACACCTAGCATATGGCTCATGGTGTGGTCCTTAATGAGGTGAATAGTCATTTACAAAGAACCCTTTTGTTATAGTTTACAGGTTACAATTACATCGTTCCGTCAACACAATGTCTCCAATTGAACTAATAGGACATGGAAGTCTGTCAAGTCCCTAGTTCAATTACTTTATACTCATTCATTAATATCAACTCAATGATGAACTTATGGAAACTCCTTTCCATATTCATTCTACCATGGGCCCATGGATTTAATGAGTTATATTCAATGAATGCTATATGAGACATCCACTCCCTTTTTCCTGAGAGTGATGGATTCCTTGTTGATCACTCACATGCCTTCACAAACATAGCAGAAGGGCCAATGGACACCCTTACAGACCCCTGAATAGGATCTGCACTTAGTGTTATCAAACTTCTAAAGCTACATGCATAAGACAACCATGGTGTCTCAGGTCTAAGGATTACTTGTACCACTATAACAGTGAGAAACTGATTGACAGGCAGGTTAAAACTCCATTCAGTTTATCTCATATCTTTAGTCACATTCAGTGTACGTATTCTTATAATAGGCACCCACTTGTTGGTTGTAGTGTCTCCACACAAATAGCTTGAGACTAGGTATCCTCCTATAGAGTCAACCTAACAAGTGCTAGTCCTATGGTTCATTACTGTCCATCATAGTGAACCTTCAACTAGGAATGTTTTAGGAGTTTAGTACAGAGATATATTTACAGTTTCAAAATTACAACACTTTGTAATTTCATATTCTCAATTCTAACTCAATGGACATATTATGTAAATATAAATGATGCATATAAACATAATAGAATAAGCCCTTTTATTAAATCAATAATAAATGTGACATGCATAAATGAAATCAATTTATTGTTCCTAATCCCTAAACAATCATCTCTATGATTGGCTCTAGGGCATAATCCTAACATAAGAAACTCAAAAAACTAGAAGGAAACACATCCAAAAGAGCCCAAGTATGTCAAAATAGGTAAGAGTCTGCTTCAGCAACGAATTGGCAAGTAAATAGGAAAGTGGTCTCGGGTGACCACCAAGCCCTGGGTGGCTAGCCACTTGGGCCTAGGTGGCTAGCCGCCCGAGCTTGGGTGGTAACCCGAGCCCACTTCAGCTTTTTGCTTTTTGCTTTTTCTGGACTTTGTTGCCTTCTAGGGGTGTTTTACGGGTCAAATCAACTTCAATTTTGATGAAACAAAAGCCAAAACGACAGTGTTTCGATGAGGAATACATTTTTGAGCATTTTAGGATGAAAACCACTAACCATGGGTGCATGGTTAGATTTGATGAAGGCAGTTAACCGCTATGCTCTACCTTTGCAAAGCATAGGTATACATATAGGATCAAACCAAATTCTTTCCAAACCAAAATTAAACTTTTCAAAACACTTTTAGGGATAAAATAAAGACTAATTAAAGTCAATTTGAAAATATTTGGTTGGTAATTATGAGTCAATTTGAGCTAACCCAAAGAGGGTCAATTAACCAACTTGAACCATATCAAGCCATTTTAACCCTAAGCCTTTGATTCATTAAATTAAACCTAGAAATACCTCGTATGCATCCATATCAACTCCAATTGACAATTTGGAGATCATTTCAAGGTCAAATGAAAGGTTTGTGACCCAAAAGATGATTATGCCCCTTAAGTCACAAAAGCTCTTATTATCCCTCAAGATCAACTCCAAATTGAACCAAAATTCATATCCATTGTCCTTGTGACTCTAGAAAACTAATGCAAGTGACTAGACTCAAAAACAAGACAAAAACATGCAGAAATGATGAGCCCTACTAAGGTGGTGCAAAATGGGGTGTGACAGAAGCCCCTCATTGGTGAACAAGTTACACTTGTGAACCAATGATAAAGAACAACCCATTTTTGCCTGATAGCCTGGAGAAATCACACACTAACACCAACAATAATATGAGACTAAAATAGGGAAGTATATTCAAACTATGAATATACTTAAACCACTGGGGATTGAAATTAATAAGAGAAGCATATTCAAGCCACTACGAATGAATATACTTTTGAAATAGAGAGATATATTTAAGCCATGAATATATCTAACCAAATGAGATAGAGAATGATTGGAAAAGAGAAGCATATTCAAACCATTAGGAGTGAATATACTTTTGAAATGGAGAAATATATTCAAGCCATGAATATACTTAACCAAGTGAGATAGAGAAGCATATCCAAACCATTAAGAGTGAATATACTTTTGAAATGGGGAAATATATTCAAGCCATGAATATATTTAACCAAGTAAAATTGCAAATAGAGAGTGAAATAGAGAAGCATATCACGAGTGAGTATGCTTTTGAAATGGAAAAATATATTCAAGTCATGAATATATTTAACCAGGTGAGTGACAATGATATGTAAAATAAAGAAGCATATTCAAGGAATGAATATACCTTTGAAATGGAAAAAATATATTCAAGTGATGAATATATTTAACTAAGTAAGTGACAATGATATGTGAAATAAAGAAGCATATTCAGGGAATGATAATACTTTTGAAATAGAAAACTATATTCAAGTGATGAATATATTTAACCAAGTAAGTGACAATGATATGTGAAATAAAGAAGCATATTCATGGAATGAATATACTTTTGAAATGGAAAAATATATTCAAGTGATGAATATATTTAACCAAGTATGTGACAATGAGATTTGAAAAGGAGAAGCATATTCAAACCATTAGGGATGGATATACTTTTGAAATGGAGAAATATATTCAAGCCATGAATATATTTAACCAAGTGAGATAGAGAATGAAGATTTGAAATTGGGAAGCATATTCAAGGGGTGAATATACTTTTGAAATGGAAAAACATATTCAAGTGATGAATATATTTAATCAAGTGGGATAGAAAATCAAGATTTTGAGATGAGGATATATAGTCAACTTATTGACATTGAACAAGCATGGTGCAAGAGGAAGTGCTTTACCACATTGTCATTTAAATTGGCATGGCACAAGAAAAATATATTCAACCCTTTTGAACATAAAATCAATTCAAGGAATTGATTTCAAGATGAAATATGTTTGATTTTAAGCTCAAAAAGTGTTAAACATCTTGTTTGGAAGGAGGTTTGATCACGCGTCAAGGCGAGACAAAGCGAGAGACAAAGCCAAAACAAGCTGGCTTAGGTGACCACTAGGCCTTGGGTGGCTAGCTGCCCAGGCCCTGGTGGCTAGCCGCCCAAGGCTGGGGGGTCACATGAGCCAAATTCTGAAAATTATGGGTTTTTAAATACATGGGGGCACTATTCATAACCCCCATTCAACCCAACCCGAAAATTAAGAGTTTCTCTCTCTAAACCCATACCCCATTTTGCAAAATCACTCCAACAACCAAAGGCATTCAAAATCCCACTTCAAGATTGATTCATACACATCAAATAGCATCATTAGCACCCAATTTAACATCAAAAACAACAATTTTGCAGCACTTTGCAAATCAAAACCCATTAAACCCATTTTTGTTCAAAGCAAGTTTGTTCATCCACCATGGATTCTAATGAAGCTGCCCAACTCAAAGTATCCATTCCTTGAGTCAAAGAATAGATACAAGACACCAAGATATGATGTTCCTCAAGGGAAATTGCTACTAGAACCGGAGAACCATCTCTCTTTCATCCATTCCAAGCAAGAAGTAAACTTACCTAACTGAAGAACTTTTCTTTGAAATTTTCATTTTTGTTGGTTGAAATGCATTCCCATGAACTCTTTATGATTATTCCTAGTAATGCTTGCAATGCCCATTGATTTTGGTAAGGATTGGATGTAGAAAAAAATTCAATTTCAAAGCTTGGTGAATAGTGCCCACGAAGTGTTTGATAAAATGCCCAAGTGATGAAAATTCATCCAATCTTTGTAAAATTGATGTGTATTGCAAGGAAAAATCATAGGCATTCATTTCTAATTGATTTTAGAAACAAAACCCAACATTTTCATGAACTTGGAAAAACAAAGTTTGCTATATTTTTTAAAAACCAAGGTTTTCATGAACAAAATTTGCTTATTTTTTCCTTAAAAACCCACTTTGGAAAACAAAGTTTACATATTATTTCCTTTGAAAAACCAATGTTTTCATGGAATTGAAAAGCATGGTTTACCAATGTTCATGAATTTGAAAGGTAAACCCAATGTTTTCATGAACTTATAAAGCAAAGTTTACTTGTTCATGAACTTAAAAAACTTATCTTTTGAAAAGCCAATTATCAATGTTTGCCCATAATTTTTACACTAACTAGATGAATAATTCTCTTGATTAGCCTAACTTCCAAGACCTACGCACAAGGTCTTCCATTAAAAGCCACATTGGGTGGTGGCAAGCATATGGAGCACACCTAACCTATTGCAAAGGAAACCATTGAAAAAGTGGGTTCTGGTTGGTTTCTTGATTCTTTATGGAATAAAAAATGGGATAGGCAATCCCTACTTGCCTTGGCTGAGTTATGGTGGGATACCACCAATACCTTTCATTTTAGTTTTGGGGAGATGACCATGACTCCCAAAGATTTCTCCATCATCATGGGCCTAAGCACCAAAGGAAGGAGGTTGGCATATTATGAGGATGCCAACAAAAATGGTGAATACCTCTTGTCCATGTTGGGGATGAATATTGAGGCAAACTTACATGGTGTTCAGCGAACATGGTTATTCAACAACTTTGCCGGTCAGGAGGAAGGCGCCGGAGCAAATCCCGAATGCCTGGTTAGGGCGTTCTTAATCTATATGCTTTCTTGCACTCTTTTTGTTGGTGCCAATGACATGGCACAGTAGGGTTATGTTGGCAATTGAACTAGAGAGGAAAACTACAAAGGCAGAATTAAAATTTTCCTACAATTCCCAATCCCATGAATCCAATTATGCATTATACAAAACAAACCCTAACTAGAAGAGGGTAGAATTATTTATAGTTGAACAAAGTCTTCTCCTTTATGCTTCAAGCTTTGTCTTCTCCTTTTTGCTCCAAGCTTGAACTCCGGGCAGCAATAAATGAGCAGTCCAAGTGTACTACCTCCAACGGTATCTATACCTAGCTTGAGCTTGAAGTCCTTTCCTTCTTCTTCCTTGTTGTTGCTAAAGGTGGAGAAGAGAGAGAGAGAGAAAGCCTCTTAGAAATTTCGGCCAGCCCTTAGGGATTGTGAATGTGATGATGTCATCACATCATAGCAAGGCTATTTAAAGCCACTAATAGGGCCGGCCCTAGGGGGTTTCCAAACCCTAAAGGGTTTTGTGTAATTACTCCTAATTACACAATAACCCCTTTAGTTTATATCAAATACAAACTAGCCCCTCAAGAACAATTCTTTTATTCACTTATGCCATTTCTCTCATAGACTTTCAAGCTCTCTTAGCATGATCCGTATGTGACCCATTGGGTTCACATCATCAAGTAGTAGGTATAGCACATGTTGTGCACAATGGAACTCTTTCCATTAGAGGGTCTAATTGGAACTCCTTCCAATTCCCTAATTGATTATAACTCTTCTATATCAATAAGGGCTTCTACTAACCATGAGTAACACCTAGCATATGGCTCATGGTGTGGTCCTTAATGAGGTGAATAGTCATTTACAAAGAACCCTTCTGTTATAGTTTACAGGTTACAATTACATCTTTCCATCAACACAATGTCTCCAATTGAACTAATAGGACATGGAAGTCTGTCAAGTCCCTAGTTCAATTACTTTATACTCATCATTAATATCAACTCAATGATGAACTTATGGAAACTCCTTTCCATATTCATACTACCATGGGCCCATGGATTTAATGAGTTATATTCAATGAATGCTATATGAGACATTCACTCCCTTTTTCCTGAGAGTGATGGATTCCTTGTTGATCACTCACATGCCTTCACACACACAGCTAGTAGGGCCAATGAACACCCTTACAGACCCCTGAATAGGATCTGCACTTAGTGTTATCAAACTTCTAAAGCTACATGCATAAGACAACCACGATGTCTTAGGTCTAAGGATTACTTGTATCACTATAACAATGAGAAACTGATTAACGGGCAGGTTAAAACTCCATTTAGTTTATCTCATATCTTTGGTCACATTCAGTGTACCTATTCTATAATAGGCACCCACTTGTTGGTTGTAGTGTCTCAACACAAATACCTTGAGACTAGCTATCCTCCTATAGAGTCAATCTAACAAGTGCTAGTCCTATGGTTCATTACTGTCCATCATAGTGAACCTTCAACTAGGAATGATTTAGGAGTTTAGTACAGAGATATATTTACAGTTTCAAAATTACAACACTTTGTAATTTCATATTCTCAACTCTAACTCCATGGACATATTATGTAAATATAGATCATGCATACAAACATAATAGAATAAGCCCTTTTATTAAATCAATAATAAATGTGGCATGCATAAATGAAATCAATTGATTGTTCTTAATCCCTAAACAATCATCTCTATGAATGGCTCTGGGGCATAATCCTAATAATCTCCCACTTGCACTATAGCCAATCCACCATGTATCTCATGTTAGGATTATGCCCTAGAGCCAATCATAGAGATGATTGTTTAGGGATTAGGAATAATCAATTGATTTCATTTATGCATGTCACATTTATTATTGATATAATAAAAGGGCTTATTCTATTATGTTTATATGCATCATTTATATTTACATAATATGTCCATGGAGTTAGAGTTGAGAATATGAAATTAAAAAGGGTTGTAATTTTGAGATTGTAAATATATCTCTGTACTAAACTCCTAAAACATTCCTAGTTGAAGGTTCATTATGATGGACAATAATGAACCATAGGACTAGCACTTCTTAGGTTGACTCTACAGGAGCATAGCTAGTCTCAAGCTATTTGTGTGTAGACACTACAACCAACAAGTGGGTGCCTATTATAAGAATAGGTACACTGAATGTGACCAAAGATATGAGATAAACTGAATGGAGTTTTAACCTGCCTGTCAATCGGTTTCTCATTGTTATAGTGGTACAAGTAATCCTTAAACCTGAGACACCATGGTTGCCTTATACATGTAACTTTAAAAGTGTGATAACACTAAGTGCAGATCCTTATAGGGGTCTGTAAGGGTGTTCATTGGCCCTACTGCTATATGTGCGAAGGCATGTGAGTGATCAACAAGGAATCCATCACTCTTAGGAAAAAGGGAGTGAATGTCTCATATAGCATTCATTGAATATAACTCATTAAATCCATGGGCCCATGGTAGAATGAATATGGAAAGGAGTTTCCATAAGTTCATCATTGAGTTGATATTAATGAATGAGTATAAAGTAATTGAACTAGGGACTTGACAGACTTCCATGTCCTATTAGTTTAATTGGAGACATTGTGTTGATGGAAGGATGTAATTGTAACCTGTAAACTATAACTGAAGGGTTCTTTGTAAATGACTATTCACCTCATTAAGGACCACACCATGAGCCATATGCTAGGTGTTACTCATGGTTAGTAGAAGCCCTAATTGATATAAATGAGTTATAATCAATTAGGGAATTGAAAGGAGTTTCAATTAGACCCTTTAATGGAAAGTGTTCCATTGTGCACAACACGTGCCATCCCTACTAGACGATGTGAACCCAATGGGTCACACATTGATCATGCTAAGAGAGCTTGAATATCTATGAGAGAAAGGGCATAAGTGAATAAAAGAAGAGTTCTTAAGGGACAAAGTTGTATAAGATACAAATTAGAGGGGTTATTGTGCAATTAAGATTAATTACACAAAACCCTCTAGGGTTTGAAGACCCTCCTTGGCCAGCCCTAGTTGGAGGCTATTTAAAGCCTTTTATGATATGATGACATCATCACTTGAAGCACTCTTGGACGCTCCCAAGTACTGGCCAAAAATTTCAGCTCTCCCTCTCTCTCTCTTCTCTCTTCTCCTACTCTAGCATCAACAAGGAAAAGAAGGAAAGGACTTCAAGTTCAAGCTAGGTGTGGATATCATTGGTGGCAATACATTTGGACTGCTCATTCATTGCTGCTCGGAGTTCAAGCTTGGAGCAAAAAGGAGAAGACAAAGCTTGGAGCATAAAGGAGAAGACTTTGTTCAACTGTAAGTAATTCTACCTTCTTCTAGTTAGGGTTTTGTTTTGTATTATGCATAATTGGATTCATGGGATTGGGAATCGTAGGAAAATTTTTAATTCCGCCTTTGTAGTTTTCCTCTCTAGGTCGATTCCCAACATCTCATACCCATATCTTGTCGGTGGTGATCCAATACACTTGGGTCATAGCCTTAGTGAAGGGGTCTTCTTTATTCTCTGTTGTATTAAACTTCTATATGTATATGTCATCTCTTCCAATGATCTCTCTAATCACTTGGAATCGCCGCTTATAGTTTGGACTTTTGATGAGACCGTGGATCCTAGTTTTGAGCAATAGCCCCATTGTTGTCACAAAAACAATAGTAAAGGCTTCTCAATGTCAGGAACCACTCCTAGTTCTGCAATGAACTTACTCATCCAAACTTGCAGCAATGTGCTCTAATTTATAGCTCCACCATTTAAGGTGAAAACATATACCTCGATGTTGATCCCCTATCATCATCGTCAGATTAAAAATCTGAATTCATTCTACCAACCATTTCTAAGTTTCTTTCTCTATAGACAAAGCATAGGTCCTTTAGTTCTTCTCAAGTACTTAAGGATAGCTTTGACTGCTTCCCAGTGTTCCTTATCTGGGTCTGTCTGATATCTGCTCATAACATTTATAGCAAAACTGATATCTGGTCATGTACTTAGCATAACATATGCTTTTAGACAACTTGATTTCATGTCTGACAGGAATTAGACCTCTTTTGAAATCATGCATTTTGAACTCTTTCAAAATCTTGTCTATGTACATTGATTAAGAAAGACTTAGCATCCTTTAAGATCTATCTCTATAGACCTTTATTCCTAGAATATAGGACGCTTCTCCCAAATCCTTTATGGTGAAATTCTGTAAAAGGCAATCTTTCACTTATGACAACATCTCTACATTGTTCCTAATAAATAAAATGTCATTCACTTATAGGACCATAAATGCGATTGCACTCCCACTAACCCTTTGTACAATCATAGTACAATAATGGGTTCTGTCTCAACATGGACAGGGGTTGAATCACTGTCGGTTTGTGTCTCATTAGACAACTCTTTGAGTTCTATTTTCCTGTTGTTGCCACCTTCTTAAATAAACTCTTTTTCAAGAAAGATTGCAAACTAACAAATAAAACACCTTTTGTTCATCAGGAGAATAGACTAGTATCCTAAACTCTCTTTAGGATAATCCACAAACCTACATTCAAGTTACCTTGATTTCCAATTTGGTTGCATTATATGTCTCTACATATTCAATACAATCCTATACCTTAACATGCTTAAAGCTTGGTGCTTTCCCTTTTCATATCTCATATGGGTTCTAAAGGATAGCCTTGGTTTGGACTCTATTTCATAGGTAGGCAGTAGTTTCTAGGGCATATCCTTAAAAGGATAATATTAGGTCATTGTAACTTATCATAGATCGGAACCATATCCAATAAGGTCATCTTCCTCCTTTCTGACACACCATCAAGTTGTGCTGTTCTAGGAGGTGTCCATAAAGAATGCCTATTTAAACAAGATGATCTAAAATTAACCGGTTAAATATTCGCCTCCTTGATCTAATCGAAGAGCTTTAATACTTTTCCTGGTTTGTTTCTCTATTTCACATCTAAATTCTTTGAACCTTTCAAATGTTTCAGATTTGTACTTCATTAAGTATACACACCCAAACCTAGACTGAATCATCGGTAAAGGTTGTAAAGTAAGAGAAAACTCTACATACATCATTATGTATTAGTTCTCATCTCTTGTTCTCTTGGGTTTATTAGCATTCAATTTAGAACCATCATACTCCATGCAACTAACATTTAGGTTAGAGCATGATCCATACCTTCCAAAGGTTGGTTCTTATGAGTATCCAGATACTCCCGGCAGTTATGTTTCCAGTGCCCATCCTTGCCGCAGTGAAAACAGGTTCCTTTGGTCTTGTCGGTATTACCTTTCTTGATGCCTCCCTTTAGCTTTAAGTTCTTCTTCTTCTTCCCTTGGGTATTCTTACCCTTGCCTTTTCCTTTGCCCTTGGGCTTAGGTTTGGCTATAGAAGTAAAAGCTCCATCAAATGCAAGCAAAGAACCTTTCCCTTTCCTCATCGTCTCCTCAGTTATCTTGAGCAAATTGTGTAGCCCAGGGAGAGTAGGCTCAAGCTTGTTCATATGAAAATTCATAATGAACGGCCCAAATGAATCAGGAAGGGACTGCAAATAATGTCTGAACACATATCAGCTTCAATGATCACATCAAGCTTCTCAAGCTGCTCGATATGGTTGATCATCTTCAAGGTGTGATCAGTCACGGATGAACCCTCGTTCATCCTTGCCTTAAATAGATCCTTGACAATATTATATTTAGCGGTCCTACTTTGCTCCCCATACAACTCTTGTAACTGGAGAAAGATATCAGGAGCGCTACTCATGGACTTATGTTGCTTCTGAAGCTCAGGGCTTATAGATACCATCATATAGCATCTTGCCTTTAGGTCGTCGTCCATTGGCTTCTGATAAGCATCTTTCTCCTGCTAAGTTGCAACCTCAGCAGGAGCCTTAGGAAGTGGGCCATCAAATGTGTAGGTAATCTTTTCAGAATTTAAAATTATTTTCAAATTCCTTAGCCAACCAAGATAATTAGGTCCAATCAAACGGTTGGTGTCCAAAATTTTGGATAACGGGTTGAGGTGAGCCATTTCTATAAACTACATATAAAAATTAAAATAGAGAATTAGATTTCATTTTTAATCCATAATGATCGGGTCTTTAATCATATGGTACCTCCCACTATTTTATCAAATTCCATACACCCTCTAATGGAATTCGGGAATCTCATTCCTAATGGGGATTGGGGTCCCACTGTGACCTAGAAGCCTCACATTATAGTTTCTTGACTTCTAACCCACAATAAGAAGACAACTCCTTATCTATTGCTTCATAAGCAAATTCCAATCATTTTGCCTCTAGGGTACATACTCCTCACATTATAGTTTCTTGGAATACTTCCCTAGTTAGGTTAAACCGATCATTCACACAGGTTTGTTTCGCCAAATATATACCTCACATTATAGTCTCTTGGTATATACTAGTTTAGGCACCCCATGATATCTTATATTTGATAGTTTCAAGTAATGTCTTTAACATGAGTAGCTCCTACATGTCTGCAGCCAAGTACCTACATTAAGGGACGTTAGATGATCCTATAATGATAGAAGGCAATGAAGAATCCATTCCCTAATGTATTCTCCATTTCCAACTTAATATTAAAAGAGAGGGGTTTTAAGGGTCTCATCAAATTAACTAATTTAACATACATCTCATGCACATAAATAAAATATAACAACATTATATCTAAAATCCATTTATCGATATTAGTCCCTCTAAGGTGACATATAATGATCTTTGGATTTGGAGCTATCGCTATTAATCTCATTAAAAAGCTCCCACTATGATGATTATGGACTTTAAGAAGATTTAATCCAAGCCAATGGATTGAATGCAAGGTCTAAGGTGGGTGTAGGTGATCGTAAAACATTCATTCAAAACATAGCATGCTCTCTTGAAAGTCTTCTCCAAGCTTTCAAGTCCTTCAATCTCCTCCATAGGCTTGATGGTCTCCACCATAGGCTTGTTGGGCTCCACCATGCTCCTTTGGGTCCACCATACTCCTTAGTGCGCTCTCGATTACATAACATTTACATAATTTAAAGAAAGGGATACATAAGGGGAATGTGGGGTACATAAGAGGATGATAGAGAGAGAGAAGAAGGTGGAATGCAAGCCCCAAATAAATAATACATCACCAAAATTAACAACTCTTGAAAAATTAATACAACCCATTCATAAGACAGCCAATCACAATTGGTTTAAAGGGTATAGTCCATAATCATCATCCATCCATAACCATACAATCACATTGCATAATAAAAGAAATAACTGTAAGCAATAAAGCATATGGGCATTATGGTAACTCTATTGATTGGTATTCATTAATCTCATTAATGTGTCCTAATCTCATTAGGATATGAATAATTTCCAGAATTAATTAAGTCTTAACATTTAGGACTTTTAGTTTCAATCAATCAAATCAATTGAAATCATTAAAGACCCCTAATTAAACTCTAATATCAAATATTAGGGTTCCTTTCATTAAACAAAACAATTTCATTTAATTAAAAATTTCCAGATTTTAATTTAATCCTAAATTGTGTTTTAAACCATTTAAAACAATATAAAATTAATCACCATTAATTAAATAATCAATTTCGGAATTAAATAAAATCAATATATTAATTAATTAGTGCATTAGGGTTTCCTAAAACCCTAAACCCTAAGTGCATTAACTCTAAACCCTAAATGTAACCCTAATGCATTAAATGCCCAATGATTGGTCAATAAATGACCAATCATTTAAACCCTAGGTTTATACGGTATTAATGATTAGGATTGGGGTTTAATTAATGCCACCTAGGATATTAATTACACCTAATTAATATGCACTAATTAGGGTTTCTAAAACCCTAAACCTTAAACCTATTAAATGCCAATGATTAATTACTAAACCTTTAATGATCATGATTGGTCATTAATGACCAATCAATTAACCCTAGGTTAGACACATTAATTACTAGGTTTAGTCATTAATTAATGCTTTAATAGAATTAGGGTTTAATTAATACGAATTAGGGTTTCCTAAACCCTAAACCCTAGACATCATAAATGCAATTAATTTTTCCCTAATAATTAATAACCATGATTGGTCATTTAATGACCAATCATTAAAAACTTTAATTAAGGTAATTAATAGCCTAATTAGGGTTTCAATTAATGCAATTAATGAATTAGGGTTTTGTCATTAATAGGAATTAGGGTTTCCTAAGAAAACCCTAATGCTGCCGCCACAATAAGTGGGCTGCCATGGCTTGGCCACGGCTAGGCCAGGGGGTTGTCAAGGCCGACATAAAGGGGACTCAAGCTAGGGTGTGGGCCAAGCCCATGGACATGTGTGGAGTGGCCAATAGGGCTGCCAACATCAACAATTGACTAGGGTTTCAAGAACCCTTGCTGGCACCACCATGGGAGGACCTCCAAGGTCACAATTGTTTCTAAAACTCAATCAATTCGACTCCACCAACAAAACCAGCTTTTGTTTCATGTCCTTACATGAATTACTAAGCTAATTGAAGTGGTTTGGATGATCAAATCATCCCCAATTGTTCTAAACAATTCAAGAACAGTGGGCTGTCCAGAATTTGACAGCATACTGTCCATGGTCGAAAACTGATTTAAAACCCAGCAAGATGATCAATTCAGGCTACGAAATTATTTTTCCTAGTATCCTACATGTCTTAGGAAACTAATGGAAGTGGTTTCATGCAATTTGGAGTTCCCTAACTCAAGTTATGAATGAAACTCCATTGATGACTTTCTGCAGAAAAACAGCCTGCTGTGTTCTTCTAAGAAATCAAACTTTTTGAATCTTTATGCATCAAGACTCTTTTGAAACTTAAAGAATATGATCTATACATTATATATCATCATCCTATAATGATTATTCATCAATTTTACAGAATTTTCTGATCATAACAGTAGCAAGAACCCTAGGGTTCTAAAACCTAGATTCAAAGATGGTGGTTTTCTCCTTCTTCCTTCTGTTCTGGAATCTTAATCCAATTAAGATGCATCCGAATGCCTGGGAACCCTTTCCTACCATGTCTAGAACATAACCCAAGTGGTGGCAACCATTTCCATGCCTTTGATCTCCATCAAAAACTCACAATTGTGGCAGTTACATCATTCCCGAGCAAAACTGTCTTTCCTGACAGCCTGTGGTAAAAAATTTAGAACTTTCACTACAAACTCAGATCGATGAACCGTTTGTTGGGTTGGAAAGCTGATTCGAAGAGCTTTCTAACCATATATGGCTCGAAAAGTTTGGAGAAGAACTCTAATTTCAGCATGCAAAACAAGATGACGGTTTTTCCTGGCTACCATGAAAACTGTTCTTCTTCTCCAAACTCAATCCCCATTCAACTCTTCAATAAGCAGCAGCTCTAAAACTTATTTTAGAAGAGGAGTAGAAGAGAAAACAACCTAGGGTTAATGAACCCTAGGTTCGGCCATGAGGGAGAATGTCACGCCCCAAAAATAGCTTTACTTAAGCCTAATGTGGCAATAACAGTTTAGAAACCTTACCCATACATTTATGAAGCGAAGTCATTCTGATAATATTACATAACTTAGCACAGAACATTATTGTTCGATATTACATAACGTATAAGTTCCAAATTACATTCTTTGAATAAAGCGAAATAAACACTAATTCTAAATAGCAAGCTCCTTCTCCCATGTTTTCCTTAACTACTCACAAATTTCCAGATCCTGAAAATTATTTATTAATAAAAGGGTGAGCAAACCACAGCTCAGTGAGATAATTCCTCTTTGAACAACCAACATGGGTCTAATACATTTTATCATGCATAGGCAAGTATTTTGTAATATTCATGAGTCAATAATGCTTTTCTCGCATATAAAAATGTTCACACATACCTGTGCCTCTATTGCCTCTCGCAACCTGCAAAACAAATAATCACAGTATACCTGTCTACTCATACAGGATACACTGTCTACGACCACAACACACACCTCTCATTATGTGTGTATACTATCCCACTGGCCTCTTGCCCTCAAAAATAGAGTAGCATATTAGTGCACTAACTGTCAGGCTTTCTCAACCCGGTCGTCTCATCTCAACATCTCAACATTTCAATCTCAATTACAAATATAAGCAACTTCGCATAAACATTTCATACAATAGATTCATACATGTTATTACATGTATTAATTATTATGGAGCTCAATAAATGAATGATAATTTCATATATGTATGCAAATTAACCTCAATAGTATGTTAACATCCATTCCCGTTATAAAATATGAATATGCATGCTTATGCATTATCATTCATATTATGTTCTACTACCATTAACAATCTAAGTCAAACTACTCAACATAAATCTTAATGCCAAATATTCAATTTGGGATAATTTGAAATTTTCATAAACTTAGAGGCTATATTGCAAATACAAGAATTATGAGGGCTATGATGACATGATAGAAATGTTAATAAAAGTCCCTAAAGTGTTTTACTTCTCACCAATATCTCATAGATTCAAACAGAACTCAATTTGGAATCCATTTGAGCTATTTTTAGTACGTAAGGGTATAATAGTCATTTTACAAGTGAATAAAATAATGCTCAAAATAAAAATATTCATTTTGCCTCACAATATCCTCATATAGATTTTGTTGATATGAATCCAATGTTTTAAATGGTAACTTAATCGAAATTCAATACACTTTGTTTAAGGTAATCAAAGTTTGAAAACAAACTACATAAAAGGGTTATAATATCCTAATTTTTGAAACCCATGTTATCACAATCAAATGGTTACAAAATTGTAAATATAGGTTTCTAGTATTTTTATATGATTTTTAAAAATATTTTTAACTCCTAAGGAGGGCCCCACATGGCCAATTGCACTAAGGTCCACGTGGCCTATGGTACACCCTGCCACACCTAACCAACCTGCACATCTTCTTCCCCGTGCAACTACAAAAACTAGTGCTGTTCACATTTTTTTTCAACTAATTATCCAAATTTCAAAAATTCATAACTAATTCATTTCTTAACCTTTTTCGATGATTCAAAAGCCTATTTTGCTTAGTTTTTCATGTAGAATATTATAAAAATATCATAAAAATTAAATGAGTTACGAATTCATACAGTTTTTCATATTTTTGTTTCGGGTTGTCCCATTTATTTCTCACAACTTACACAGTATTAAAGGCTAAGATTTATACAGAAGCTTCTCTATAGTATCATAAAACTATGGTAAAAATTTCATGAAGTTTGATTTACTGTGCATAGAGAACCAATCAAACAAAGTATGAGGGAAGCCATTGATGCTTCTTTGAAGCTCCAAAAATTATCCAAACATCAACCAATCCTCATGAAACTTTTAGAACCTATCCTATATCATTCAAAGAAGAAAAATCTCACCTCAGGTTTGTAGAAAAATGTTTTGAAACTTCCTTGGTTTGAGCTTCCTTCTTTCTCCTTCTTTCTTTCTCTCTATTTCTCTCTTGTTTTTACACTATCTTAGCAGCCCAAAATAACACGAAAATGAGCTGAAAATTAGCCCTTTAGAAGTTTGATAACACTAAGTGTTGATCCTATTCAGGGGTCTGTAAGGGTGTTCATTGGCCCTACTGCTATGTGTGTGAAGGCATGTGAGTGATCAACAAGGAATCCATCACTCTCAGGAAAAAGGGAGTGAATGTCTCATATAGCATTTATTGAATATAACTCATTAAATCCATAGGCCCATGGTAGAATGAATATGGAAAGGAGTTTCCATAAGTTCATCATTGAATTGATATTAATGAATGAGTATAAAGTAATTGAACTAGGGACTTGACAGACTTCCATGTCCTATTAGTTCAATTGGAGACATTGTGTTGATGGAAGGATGGAATTGTAACCTATAAACTATAACAGAAGGGTTCTTTGTAAGTAACTATTTACCTCATTAAGGACCACACCATGAGCCATATGCTAGGTGTTACTCATGGTTAGTAGAAGCCCTAATTGATATAAATGAGTTATAATCAATTAGGGAATTGAAAGGAGTTTCAATTAGACCCTTTAATGGAAAGTGTTCCATTGTGCACAACATGTGCTATTCCTACTACTTGATGATGTGAACCCAATGGGTCACACACTGATCATGCTAAGAGAGCTTGAAAGTCTATGAGAGAAAGAGTATAAGTGAATAAAAGAATTGTTCTTAAGGGGCAAGTTTGTATTTGATATAAACTAGAGGGCTTATTGTGTAATTAAGGAGTAATTACATAAAACCAATTAGGGTTAGAAGTCCTCCTATGGCCGGCCCTATGTGGAGGCTATATATAGCCTCATGTCATGTGACCACATGAACACAATTGGTATTCCCAAGTGCTGGCCGAAATTCACTAAGGGGTTCTCTCTCTCTCTCCCTCTTCTCCACCTCTAGCAACAACAAGGCAGAAGAAGGAAAGGACTTCAAGCTCAAGCTAGGTGTGGATACCGTTAGAGGCAACACACTTGGGCTGCTCATTCACCGCTGTTTGGAGACAAAGCTTGGAGCAAAAAGGAGAAGACAAAGCTTGGAGCATAAAGGAGAAGACATTCATCAACTGTAAATAACCCTAACTCTCTTAGTAGTTAGGTTATTGTTTTGTATTATGCATAATCGGATTCATGGGTTTGGGAATCGTAGGAAAATTTTAATTCCACCTTTGTATGTTTTCCTCCCTAGTTAGATTCCCAACAATTGTGAGTCAATTTAAGCTAACCCAGAGAGGGTCAATTAACCAATTTGAACCATATTAAGCCATTTTAACCCTAAGCCATTGATTCATTACATTAAACCTAAAATACCTCATATGCATCCAAATGAACTCCAATTGATAATTTGGAGATCAATTCAAGGTCAAATGAAAAGTTTGTGACCCAAAAGACGATTATGCCCCTCAGTCACAAAAACTCTTATTATCCCTCAAGGTCAACTCTAAATTGAACCAAAATTCATATCTATTGTCTTTATAACTCTAGAAAACTAATGCAAGTGACTAGACTCAAAAACAAGACAAAAACATACATGAAATGATGAGCCCTAGTAAGGTGGTGCAAAAATGGGGTATGACAACAAGCATTGGGGCAAAGAGTCGCAATAACCACAACCCGGAAGATAATCAAGTGACCATCGCTACAAAAATTAAAATGAAAGTAAGAACAACCATTTTGAATGAATTAGTCCTTGTCATTGTCTTTGTCCGTTCTTCTAAGCATGAGGATATTCAATTAAGTCCAATAAACTCCATAGCAAAGCAGGGTTATTTTATGTCCAAGTTGATTATGATTACTAATAAGAAAACAAGAAGAGGGTAGTATAAAAAAGGGTAAATTACTTTTTAATACCTTCAACTTTGGGGGTAGTTTTAATTTGGTCCACAAACTTGGCATTGTCTCAATTTAGTGACAACTTTTAACTTATTGTTTCAATGTGGGCCAGAGGCTGACGGCCGTTAGGGTTTTTGACGGAAATGGCATGTGCCGCACACGTAATGCTTATGTGGAGCCTATGTGGCATCCACTTGGCATCCACCTGTGTTATAGTCTACTATAAGTTGTTATAGTCGACTACAACAATTTATTTATAACAACTTATAGTCAAGTCTTCAATTCTAAAACTGCATCTAAGAATTATTTCGTTTGGTTGCTGAGAAAAAAAAAAATGAGCCCTATTTTCTTCGGCTGTTTATTGTTTCAAAACTACACACACACTCACTTTTAACCAAGTTAAATGGTTTTATTATGCTCAGTTAACAAGAACGGTAAGTATTGAGGAACCTACAATCCGAGTTTTGGATTTTCTTATATTTTCATAAATTTTCACAACAACCAAATGGAAGGTTTAAGAAAACGCAAATGAATTAAATCAAAGAAAAAGAAAATAGAAGCCCTAGAATTACTACACACACGCGTTTGCATAAGACGAGATCAAAAACATTGAAAACAAACCAAAGGATAAAAACTTATTTATAAAAGCAAAATGTCATTGAAAATCTTACTGTAGAAGCAGTTGATTTGCTTTCTAGTTTGATCCTTCAATCCGATGGCAATTACGATATTTTCTCTAAGGAAGATTAGGGCGATATCGAGAAGAATATGAAAGAAAACCATACTTTCAATGATAAGCGACATCGTTTTTTATATCAGCCCAATCCCACTCGATCTAGGTTTGTGCTCCACCCGCTTGATCTAAAAAAAGCTTACTATCTATTTTTTCCGGTGAGCTTCGTGTTTGCTACAGTACAATTGAGCTTCTTGGTGGTGAGAGGAAGGGTGATGAGCTTCAAGCAGCGATGGCGGTGAGTAAGCTCTAGCGTCGCAATGAGGTCATAGGGTTTCAGATCTAACGAGAATATGATGTGGTGTGTTTTTAGATCTGGTGAGCCACCGGTGAGGGGAGGAAGGGCAGTGAGCTTTGTGAGAGGATAAGGGTTTTGAGGATGAGGAAGCCAAATCTAGGGAGTTTGGATCAAGAATGAGAATGAGATAAGAGAAGGAAGAAGCACATGGATTGTGGGTCAAAATCGGGTCAAGCTCATGCGTTTTTTTAGATCTCCATCTGATCTCTTCCCTCCAACAAATCAGATCTAGTTCAGATTTAAGAAGAATTTACTTCTTCCAATCTACATCTCTCCATCTACACCCACACAGATCTAAACCAGATCTTCTTTATATTTAAAAAGGAAAAAAAAAAAAACGAAGGCGTTAAGAGCCATGGCTACCATTGCTAGACCATCTCAGGCGAAGGAAAATATACAAAAATCGAGCCTGAACACAAGCTCTTTTGGGCATTTGCTATTGTGGGTTCTGTTGGGACTTTTGCTGGTATTTGCACAATTTTTTACTACATATGGACCAGAGTTTTTTGGTTTTCAAGAAAGTGAAGGACAAGAAAAGAATTGGGTTTTTCTTGAAATGTTATAGTCGACTATAACAACTTATAGTCGACTATAACACAGATGGATGCCAAGTGGATGCCACATAGGCTCCACGTAAGCATTACATGCGCAACACATGCCATTTTCGTCAAAAACCCTAACGGTTGTCAGCTTCTGGCCCACATTAAAACAATAAGTCAAAAGTCATCACTAAATTGAGACAATGTCAAGTTTGTAGACCAAATTGAAACTACCCTCAAAGTTGAAGGTATTAAAAAGTAATTAACCCTATAAACAATATGCATACATGCATGAACTTAACCTTGCCAACTTTGATTTTGCTTAAATATCACTTTGACTTTTCGATATGTTTAAACTTCCATTTAAGGCATCACATATTCAAGCTGACACGTGGTAAAAGAAAGAAAAATTGGGTGCTAGCAACCTATTGGAATAGTTTGCATGCAAAATGGTGGTTTAGGGTCTCCTTGCCTTTAAACCCACAATACCGAACTTTGATCCCTCCACGACACATGTTAAGAAGTCCGTATACGTACTTGGAATAGAATGAAGAAGGTGGCAATCATATATTGAGGCTGCAATGAATAATAATGTCAATAGGAAATTGAGAGAACTTGAAAATGAAATTAAAAGGGAAGCTCACCTAGTGTAGGTGGTTTTCACCTTAGCTTTGATGGGTGTAGGCTTGGATGCTCCTTTGCTAGGCTTGAAAATCCTTCCTTGAGATGCTCCTTTAATGCTCCAAGTGTGCTTGAATGGTAGTAGAACTTGAGATCTTGACAACTTAAAGAGATTCAACGCATGGGTACATGCATTGAGATGATTTTTGAGTGAATTTTTGGGAGAAATTTAGTGGAGTTGTGAAGGGTTTTGTCAAAGAACTTTGTAGGGGAGAGAGTGGGAGTACTTGGGTGTAGAGATGATGAAAATTAGAAGATGTCTTGGAGGAATTTTGGTATAGTTTTTGTAGGGTAATGAAGGGATCCTTTAAATGAATTGGAAGTGGAGTATTTATAGGAAAAATTGGATTTTTAGAGGTAAAACGGTCATTTGGAGGGGTATTTTGGTTACATGGGACATGAAGGGTATTTTGGAGTTGTTTGGTGAAGGAAATACCTCATTTAATGAGGGCAAAGTGGTCTATTTGTGGAAAAAGGGTAATCTGCCAAGGGAGATATTCTACGCTAGCATGGTAGGCGTGGACCCACGCTGGCCTTGCCAACATAACTAAATCTCATCCCTGCAGCAGGATTTTGGCTACAGAGGGGCTAGTAGAGCCGAAAGCACCATGCTCACACTAGTTTGACCAACATAAGCCCACTTTTTGTCAAATCAGCTATGATTCTCCATCATGGGCCATGGGAAATTGTGGTTCTCGATTTGTGTACCTCATATGATGAGGTGGGGCCACTGTGGTGGGGCTGGGGTGGTGGTCCGCCCTACTGCACGGTCGTATAATCGTTCGATCACATCCGATCGACGATCAGATGGATTCCAACTGTTGATCTTGAATGTGGATTGATTTTTTGGTTCCCTAAACTAGATTTGGGACCGAATAATGGAGAATGTACCCTCTGGGTGCGATTAAATGGCCCAAATACGAGTATGATGCTCACAGGACTACGCAATTAGGGTTTTGTTGTTTGTGAGCCAAATGATACCCGATTGATCGTGTCAAAATCAATTACCCGTAGGATGCAAAAATTTGTATATAGTGGTAGTACGGGTGTCGTACCACAGGGACTGTACTGGGATTATTTTAATTTTGAAAACTGAATACTAAAATAATTCACAAAGATGATTTTTTGTAGTTTTGAACTCTATGGAATGCAAGCAAAATAAATTTATATTTTCTTCAAGAAAGGAAATACTTAGGGTCTCGAATTCACCATTAATCTTGTATAAAAAATGCACTTATTGTAACGTGTTTCAAGAAATTATTATTTGGTATGAGCAAGACTCATTGTAGCTACAAGCTCAATGACATCATCAAGAAATATTCATGTATTTGTAAATTAGGCATAACTCATCAAAGATATAGCATGAACCGTCTCACCTATTCTACTCTAAACTAATTTGTGAGCACGACTCATCTTGTCTAAGCATGAATCATCTTAATCTCCAAATATATGCACAGTGAAAACTATTGCATAACCATTGTATTTAAAATCACAGAAATTAAACACAATTTGAGATAAAAACATTAAAACCAATTGTATCAATAATACAATCCTCTTAGTTATGCAATCCTCATACACAAATAATCAAATCAACAACACAATACAATAAAATACACCATACTTGATTAGGGCTTCATCTCCCCCCTAAGACAAAGATTAGTTGGCCATGTAGATAACCAAGAACTAGTCTCTCCCCTTTGCCACCTTTGTACCTCCTCCTCTTTTTCTCTCCTTTCCTCCCTTTGTTATGTGAATTCCCTTGGTATTTATAGGAGATGGGGGAAGGATCCAGCTGATCCAACAAGTCAAAAGCAATGCCCACTTTCTTTGAATTCTTGGTTGCCCATGTTCTCACTTTGACAAATGCTGCCAGATTCAGATTTTTGCAAATAAGTCTACTTCCAGCTCATTTTTGACTTGGAAGACGTTTGAATCAGGAAATTCCATAAACTAAACAATTGTAGCTCTTTAAGTCCTCTTTCTAGAGCCACAAATTTCACCCAAATCGGATATGGGAATCACAAGTTATGGCCAGATTACCAAAACTTGGTCAATCTGTCCAGATTTGCTGCTGATTTTGGGATCATGAATTTCTTTGCCTAACTTTGAATTTCAGCTGCTCAAATCTTCAAAATTGTTGACCCAACTCTTGTTGCAGCTCCATGAAATTTTAGGTAGGTGAGAAACCCATTTCAAGTTGTATTTATTAGCTTAAGTAGTCCTGATTGTCATCTTTTCTGATATAAACTCTACAGCCCTGCAATAAATCAAGAACACTTTAAACACACAAAATTAAATATAATAAAATAACTAGAAAATATAAATTAGGGAGTAATTTCAATGAATATTTTGTGCTTATCACCGATCTTTGATCAAATAGTCTTGTATTGATCTTGAATGATTGAATTTGAGATCCAACGGTCCAATTGTCCATCGAATGAGAAATTGTGAGAAATCGAATCACCCAAAGTTGCTTTAGGGGGTTCAATTTAGGGCTTTTGGGGATCAGAAGGTTTGTGTTTTCTGATTCCCAATCAAATGGTCCTAGAATGTTTTAGGGACATTGAATTGAAGATCCAACGGTCGGATTGGTTGTTGGTTAAAAGATTGCTGGGAATTGAATCACCTAAAGTTTCTTTAGGGGTTTAATTTGGGGGATTTTGGGGATCAAAGGGTTTGTGCATTATGATTCCCAATTGAATGGTTCTAGATTGTTTTAAGGACATTGAATTGAAGATCTAAAGGTCGGATTAACCATTGGATAAGAGATTGTGAGAAATCGAACCACCTAAAGTTGCTTTAGGGGTTCAATTTAGGGGTTTCGGGGATAAGAGGGTTTGTGCCTTCTAATTCCTAATCAAATGGTTTTAGGTTGTTCTAGGGATATTGAATTGAATATCCAACGGTTGGATTAACCATTGGATGATAGATTTTGAGAAATCGAACCACCTAAAGTTGCTTTAAGGGTTCGATTTAGGGGTATTGGGGATTAGAAGGTTTGTGCCTTCTGATTCCCAATCAAATGGTCCTAGGTTATTCTAGGGACATTGAGTTGAGGATCCAACGGTCGGATTAACCATTAGATAAGAGATTAAGAGGAATCGAACTACCCAAAGTTGCTTTAGGGATCGATTTAGGGGTTTTGGGGATCAGAAAGTTTGTACCTTTTGATTCCCAATCAAATGATCCTATGTTGTTCTAGGAACATTGAATTGAAGATCCAACGATTGGATTAACCATTGGATGAGAGATTGTGAGAAATCAAACCACCTAAAGTTGCTTTATGGGTTTGATTTAGGGGTTTTGGGGATCAGAGAATTTGTGCCTTCTCCCAATCAAATGGTCCTAGGTTGTTCTAGGGATATTGAATTGAATATCCAACGGTCAAATTAACCATTAAATGAGAGATTGTGAGAGATCGAACCACCTAAAGTTGCTTAAGGGGTTCGATTTAGGGGTTTTGGGGATCAAAAGGTTTGTGCTTTCTGATTCCCAATCAAATGGTCCTAGGTTGTTTTAGGGATAATGAATTGAAAATCCAACAGTGGGATTAAGCATTGGATAAGAGATTGTGAGAAATTGAACCACCCAAAGTTGTTTTAGAAGTTCAATTTAGGGTTTTTGGGCATTGTTCCAGTCCCCTGTTCTAGGAGCTCGAAGATTGAATTAGGAGAATGCTTTGCCCTAGTGCTAGGTAGGACAAGGTGAATAAAATTAGGTAATGGGTGTGTCCGACCTAATTATACTGCTCCTGGGTTGGTCAATTTTGTCCGGAGATAGCCCGACAAAATTTGGGTGTCTACAAGTTTTTCTCGTAATATGTGCATCCATGTAGCACTAATCTTTCAATATCAACACAAAAGAGTTGTGATGACTCACTTTTTATAATTTAAAAAAAGAAAAGAAAAAGGGGAACTTGAATCTTTTTTTAAAGGGATTTTGACCCCATTCTTCGTGGGGGAGAAACAAAAGAAGAAAAGAAAGAAAGAAGGAGGAGAAAGAAAGAAAGAGAAGTAGAGAGCCAAGAAAGAGATGGAGGCCTTACAGTGACTCCCCGGAGCACGACAGGCCCGATCCGACACCGGCAAGCTCGGGTCTAGTGTATTTTGGCCTGATCTACGCGTGTATGATTATGGTTTCGCATTCTCTTCACTCATTTTGAGATAGGGGTATTTTTCTCATTATAAACCATGGATGCATGGGGGTTTTGGGTATAAATCATGTAGATTTACATGTATTTAGAAAACCTTGTATAGACACCCCATTTTGTACAACCTAATGATTTTAAGTTGTTTTTAATCCCAATGATAAGGTTTATTATTCGTCTCAATGAATGCGAAGTAATCCCGAACGAACTAATGAAATCATAGCAAAAGCCGTTTTATTAGCCTAACCTTAGTTGCGTACGTATCTATCATAGGTGTAGACGCATCTATGCGTACGCATTAACTTAGGATGCCTACACAACCACCTGTTTTTATGGAAACTCTCTCTTTTGGTATTTCTTTCTCCTCAAGCCTACCTATTGATAACGATCCCTATATAATCACCACTATAGGTCTGTGAAAAGGGGCGAAAGCCTAATGGAAGAGAGCCACCATACACCCAATCCTAAAAACCCTAATTGATAGACAAAAACTGTGATTTCAGAGGCTTGGAGGAGAAGACCTTTCTAATTTGGAGGTGTATAAACCTGAGGGTAATACGATGTTTGTCTTTCTCTCTTTTAATTTCTTTAATATCCTTGTCGATAGCATAATGTTGTATTAATTTTATTTGATAGGATTGCATGCTTGATGATATGAATACTTGTTTCTTTTATTAATCATGTGTAGAAATAAGTAGCATTGTGATATCATGCATATTCGATATTGATTAGTTTTCTATATGTAGTTTTAGTGATTAATTGTTAATTAGTTAGTTGTATGTGCTTTGCTCGTCATGTTCTCACCCATCAATGGTAAAAACACGTATGGATTAAGCATATAACTTTTTCGTGTATGTCCTATCTTGCTTTTTGTTTTATTTGTCATTTTTTTTTAGATATGCATGAATCAGTACATAGGGTAGGAAGTGTTCTGTCAGATTGCTGTTTGATGCCTACAGGTTGTGTACACTAACCTATATATATTGTTGCGTACACACCCAATTAAGGCAGAGAGGATTTTTGTTTTTTTTTTTTAATTTTTTTTATTTTTATACATGCATGAGTTGATGGATAGAATCAGTATTGTATAAATTTGTATTATATGCCATATAGGTTGTGTACTCAACCCTAACTTGTGGCGTACGCACTCTTACCCTTTTGGCAGACAGATTATTGACCCCTTTTATATTCTTCTGCTTGATTCGTATATTCTGTATATTGTGTATATATGCTGTAAATTCCTTCTTTTATGTATTTTATTTATTATCATGGTCATTGATGCATGTCATAATTCATTGTATGGTTTAGGATGAGATTTAGTTGAATACCACACACGCACACATAGAGCTCCTACTAATACTCTGCCAAGATGAAGCGACAAACTCTACTTCAAAAGCCTTCTTTCTTGTCCTTAATTGGAAGCTCATCACTACTAAAAATTCGTAATGGTGTTCTTCCAGAGCGTTACCAAGTTCGTGTTCGCGATTGAGCCACGTGGCCCTTAAATCCAAAAAAGCACTTCCATGGCCCTTGAATCCAAAAAAAGCACTTTCACGCTTTGTTCGGTGAATAATAATAGTATTGATGAATTATCTCTCTCTTCCACGCTTTGTTCGGTTGGAGAATACAAACCCAAACATCTTTGTAACCCTTTTCTCACCCCCCCCCCCCCCCCTCTCTCTCCCTCTCTTCTTCTTTCATTATCTTTTATGATTACATATCCTAATAAATAAATTACTGTAGGGCAGCTTAATATATTAGCAACCCAATATATCGGTTCATCAATTTTCTTTATAAGCAACCCAATAATAAATTCAACCGTAACTATAATCTATTTAAATTCAGCCATTACTATTTATATTAGATTCAACCCAATATATTGAGGTTCATTATTTTTTCTTTTATTAACAGCCCAACAATAAATATTCACCTGTCACTATTTTATTTGCAGAGGTTTATTGGCAACCAAATAATAACTTTATTTTAAAATAAACAGCAAAGGTATTGAATGTATATATCTACCATTACGTTTTGATTCACGCTTTATCACAAAACTTCTATCCACGTGCCCTTCACCCTACAGAAAATACTTGCCTCCACCCAAGGGTGGAGAATCTCCTCACTTCCTGCCACTTATATTTCGCCATTTGTCCAAATAAATAAAAAAGATTGATTGTATGTATGCATTCTCATGTTTACAAAATTGTAAACACATTTGCATAAATCTATATTTACATGTTACATGTTTATGTTAACATGAATGCGTAGTCTATGTATCTATATCCATGTATTTTTTTGTTCATATTTTTAAATTCATATTTTTCTAAAATACTTATGACCCATGACAAAAAATGAATGGAGGTACAGAAAAGCTCTTTCACCCTAAGATGGGAGGCAAGTAGTGTTCCCACCCTACCCCCTCTCCCTCCTCTCTACACTCCAACTTAAGAACTTCAATTTCCGATCAAGTTTTTTACTCTCAAGCAGGCAATGTTTTTCTTCCTCCATTTATGTTTTTTTATTATTATTTTTTTTTTTTGTTACTATATTTTTGTCATCTGATTGATTATTCTCCACAATGATTTATTGTTCATACGATTTTTTTTTCCCTTTATTTTTTCTAAGTGTTTTTTTCCTACAGCTTCTCCCTTTTTTTTTTTCTTTTTTTTTTTAATTTTAATTTTTTAATTTTTAATTTTTAATTTTTAATTTTTTATTAAGTTAGATGTTAGTGATTTCAAATGAATATGAACATTGATTACAATAGTCCAGTATTATGCGAATTCGGCTTCATCATCTCGCATCTTTCAATATGATTTCCTAAGAGTCACTTTCTCTACTCCTGTTTGTTTTATTTATTTATTTATTTATTTATTATTTTTATCTCATGCATTGCATTTTCCTAGGAGGCTAGGACGATCAGATGCTGCATTGTACATCTAGAAATCGAGATCCATAAGCAGTCAAGATTAAGTGTGGCAACACAATATTAGCCACTGATGCAGGCTAAACAAACTACTAATATTGTATCAATTCTTCACACAAGGGGAAGAAAATTCAGCAAAGTTGTGTGGCATAGGACCAGGGGCTACCCACAGCAATGGTTCTATAATCAAGAGTACCATCGCTTAATCCTAAACAACATTGAGAGTTAAAGCGGTGCAACATCCATATTCCAAGATACCGGACAAAACTAGTAGAAAACACCAACAGAACTTTAGAATGACTCGCATCCATATTCCAGACATTGTTTAACCAGCCCAAGCAACTGTGTTTTCAAATTGGCAAAATGTGAGGTGGCATGACTAAGAGGCTGTGCGGACAACTTTCAACATAACTTTATTTATCCCACTCTGAATCCAGGAGTTGCGGAACCACCTTTGATCGATTTTCCACTATGCTTGCTGGTAGCTGATTAGTGTACCGGTCCCAGCCCATGATGTGGGGCAAAGCAAACTGCACAAGAATGTATGTTAAGAAAGAAATATAACATGGGGCAAGGCGAACTGCACAAGAAACCCAAATAAGAAATGAAAATAAAGTCTGCACACACACAAGTGGATCATGACTTCAAGAGAAGAATGCTTTATTCATTTATTTTGGCTAGGAGAGAAAAATATATAATATTTGCTTTTAAATAAAAGCAGTGGATGGAGTTTGACCAATCCCAGATTTTTATTTTTATTTTTATTTTATTTTCTTAAATGAGAAAAGTATAACTTATTTTAACCAAAAAAAAAAAAAAAAAAGGATTACCAAAACAAAAAAAGATATAAAAACTCAGAAAAGGAGCATATGCTTACAAACGAGGAAGAACCCCAAAGAAAAAGAGCTATAAACTCACAAATTTTAGCTTCAACAAAGGAAGCTCCTCATCCTCAAAGATCGCCTCGTTCTTTCTGTCCACACGCACCAAATAAGACAAAGAGGCACACCTTTCAAATTATCTTACTATATTTACTCCCACTATCTGATCGCCAACCCCACAAACTAGGCACAACCAATGAAATCTCAAATAATGAAAAGGTGGCACCAACTCTTCATTACATTTACACAGCAGATCTGTTCAGATGATGCCACCCTCGACTAATCAAATGCTCTGTAGTGAATCACCTATGTCTTACACCAACCAAAAAAGGAAAAAAGACACCTAAGGAGAAGTGCAGTCTTCCCAACTCTTTATCCAAAAAGCCTCAATTTCACCCTCCAACTCCAACCCTTGTAAAAAGTCATTATAGGATTTTACAAAGAACAAACCATTAGAGCTATGGTTTCAAACCATCTTGTCCTCACCATCCCTATTCAGCTTACCACTATAAAACTTCTCAAGAGAATGAATGGCCCCTTCAGCGTCCCAATCATGAAAAGTCCTCACAAAGGATGGATTCCAATAAGGGACTTAAATATCGCAATATATCGACGATATATCGTCATATCGGAGGTCAGCGAAACAATATTGTATTGCGATATTAAAAGATTTTGAAAAAAACACAATTTCGAGAGATATCGTTTACTTTAAATTTTGTCAACTTTCTGTCAATTATCGAGGATATTTCATGGATATACCATCGATATATCCATGATATTGACACAAGAGAAAATATCGTTTAGGGAGAAGAGAAAGTGCACCGCTGCTGTCACCATGGTCTCACCACTGTCTACTTGTCGTCGTCGTCGTCAGCATCTCCATCATCATGCTTAGGGAAGTCACCTCAAAACTTGGATCACAAACCCATAATCGACAATCAAGAAGGGTTTTTTGCCGTCGATGTTGCCTCACCTTTGCTTCTGTTGATGTTACCTCGCTGCCGGCATCGCCTTGTGTCATCGAGGCAGCAGCATCGCCTTGTGTCGTTGAGCAACCTTGTTGCCAGCATCACCTTGTGTCATTGAGGGCTTGAGGCATTGTCTTCAAATTTTGATCGAGGCAGTGTATTTGTGTGTGTGTGTGTGTGTGTGTGTGTGTG
The DNA here is from genome assembly GCA_039720395.1 of Liquidambar formosana. Taxonomy (NCBI): domain Eukaryota; kingdom Viridiplantae; phylum Streptophyta; class Magnoliopsida; order Saxifragales; family Altingiaceae; genus Liquidambar; species Liquidambar formosana. Next base: position 3,668,683 of record CM077833.1, read on the forward strand.
TGTGTGTGTGTGTATGTGTGTATCTGTTAAGACTTTTGACCTTTATTATAGTGAGTCGTGACTTGTCAAAGAGTCAGAAGACTCTTGAACCTTCTATAATATATTTTTATTATTATATATTATATGATAAAAGACTTTCTATAAATGAGTCTTTCTATAATTTTTATATAAAAAAAAATGAGAACTTATTTGTTCTTTAAAAAAAAAATGAAGTAGAGAACCCATTATTAGTTTAATACTATTTGGCATAAACTCTTTTTGTCTTTCTATGAAGTGGTGCCTTTATTTTTATTTTTATTTTTGGACTAGCAGCTTTGAGTGAAGAATTTCGCTACCTTATTTGTTTTTTATGAGAAAGAATTATGTAAATGATAAATATTTATAAATTTTAATCTCATATGACATTTGGATGTTGAATTTGTATAAATTTCTATTATTTATTTTCTCAGCGTATCACACTGTTTATACTCTACACAACACATACTTGTATTATACATATTTAAATTACAATATTTTGATGCTAGATTGTGTTTTAGAGTCTAAATCATTGTTTCCCAAAGTTTCAATAAAAATATCCATGTTTAACTCATAATATCCACCATATCTTTAAAAAGATATTGATATTGTTGATATATCCAACGATATATCCGATATATCTATATTTTTAGACCCTCGATATATCCATCGATATCGATATTAAAGTCCTTGACTCCAATGCATCCTGCCATCCCATCAAATTACATATTTTCGCATCAACGGTTCTTTGTCAACAGTCATGGAATACAAACCCAGAAACACTAATAAGAGAGGGGCATCACCAAACCAAATAAAATCCAAAAATTTGTCCCCAGACCCACCTTAAAACTCTTCCTAGGCCCATCCCCCAACTTCCGCTCACCTCTTTGGTCCTCCACTCTGCACCATCACACCCATATTTGGACATACACTCCTCCATAAAGAGTCCCTTTCTAAAGCAAATCCCCGAAGCCATTTCCCTAAGAGTGCTTGACTGGAAGTAGTTTAAGATCTTATCCCTAGATCCCCAAGCTCTTCGCAAAGACGTATCAAGTCCCAACCCACAAGATGGGAATTCAAACTCTTCCCCAAGACCTTCACATAAGAAACCTCCTTGTAACTTTTCCAACCTTGAAGCCACCGAAAATGGAACTAAAAAAACTGACATGAAATAAGTTGGAAGGCTTGAGAGCATGCTCCAGATCAAAGAAAACTTACACCTTTAGAGAGTTATAAAAATTTCCATCCATAAAGCCTTCTTTCCATCGCTTCAATAAACCCATCCCAAGCAAACCTAGCTTTAAAAGAAGATCCCAAAGGCATACCTAGATAATTAGCCCCACTCAAGAGTGTATGAACCAAACCCACTGGAACAAACTCAATCAATCTTCCCAACTTAACCTTCAAACCCACCACAGCTACAAAGCATAAGAGAACTCCTCTCAAGAGTTGGATTTTTTTTTTCCTTGCGCACATAAAAGAGAGTCACATAATCGGCAAATAAAAGCTGAGAAATGGATTCTCATCCCCAACTACCTCCACTTCAAAGCTTTGAGGATCAGCATTTGCTACTCTATTAATAAGCCCACTAAAAGCTTCCATCACCAAGATGAAGATACTAGGGGAGAGTTAATCCCCTTACTGCAGCCCTCTTGAGCTCCTAAAGAAGTATTCAAAGTACCAATCCCAAAATAGAAAACAAAGAAGTGGGAAAACACATTTATATCCATTTTCTCCAGTTAACACCAAATGTCATCCTTTTCATTAGGTATAAGAGAAAATCCCAATTGACATTATCAAAGGGTTTTTTTCCATATCTAATTTAGAATAACCCCCGGAAAACCACTCCTTAACCTAGAGTCCAAACATTCATTAGCCATGAGCTTCACATCAATAATATTACAGCCACAAATTAAAAGCATTTTGAAGAGGAGACTACCCTCCTCAAAACCAACTTAAGCTTATATGCATTGATTTTTGACATTATCTTAAAAGAGCCACCAACTAAATGTATCGGTATAAGATCTATTATATCAACTGCCCCACCCTCTTTACGAACCAAAGAGATGAAAATTGTGTTTAAGCTTTAAAAAAAATGACAGCTTTAAAAAAATTCACCTATTACTTTCATCAAATCATCTTTGACCACGTCCCAATGTTTGTGAAAGAACCCCAATCATCCTACCTAGGCTGTAGGCTTTTATCCCCTTCCAAGCTCTTTAATGCTCCAAGTATCTCTTGACGGAGAGCAAGAAGCATTAATTTTATATTTTAGTGTTCATTATTTAGGATTTTGATTATTTATTTAGACTTATATTAGTTATTTCCATATTTTATATTTTGTTTCAACTATATAAGGGCTTCAGTTGTAAGTCCTATAAATCAGTCTTTATGAATAATTGAATTAAACTCGTTTGCTTCTTCTCCAACCCCCCTAACAAGTAGGGTTTCTTCTTCTTCTCCCTTTCTCTCTATTCTTCCTTTATTCTTCTCTTTCTCTCTCCCTGGTTTTACATCAACTCCTCTTCAAAGAGTCTTTCTAAACACGCTTCAAAGTGATCATCAATAGAAGTGAACTCTAATCCATCCAATGTAGGTGATGTAGGACAGCCCTTAAAGTTGAGATTAAGGTTTCCTACAATCAAAGTTAGGGAGGCTAAAACCTTGTTTTCTTTGGATTTTATGAAAGGGATGGTGGTATTAGGGTTTAGGGATGATTAAGGGTTGATTTGGTGAAGGTTAAAGGGTGAATATGGGGTGAGATCAACGGAAAAGGTTGTTGGAATTTTTGGACAGAATGGGTATTTTAAGGTTTTTCAATGGTAAAGTGTATGGAAAAGTAGGGTTAAAGTTTAAGGTGAAAGGTAAAAGTTTTAGGGTTGAAATTGAAGCTAAGGAGAGGGTTGATTGTGAGTTAAAATAAATTATAGCAGTGCTGTAAATAAAATTAAAGAAGAAGAAGAAGAAGATAAACTTTGGAGTCTCACCAAGGCTTAGAAGATCAATGGAGTCCAAATTCATTTAAGCAAAAGCTATGCAAAATTTCATTAATGAATTATTGTAATTGTATTTACAAGCTTTGTTTATATAGAGAACTCTTACTTGTCAAACAAGGACTCTTACTTTCCAAATTTTATAACTTGTCAAACAAGGACTCTTAGTAAAAACAATCAAAAGAAGTCAACTAATTCCTAACAACGATAGAAATTGACTCTAACTTATAACCAAATGCCTAAAACTCAGCTACTAAACAAACCAAAATCTCTAAATTACTAAAATACCCCTAAAACTGTAAAATTACGAAAAATACCCAAAAATTTGAACTTTTCTCAATTCTTCAAATTCAAGGAGGCTTGAACCAACATGGTTCAACCTTACAACCACAAGAGATACTTTTCTTCATGTGCCACCTATGGTGTGCTGATGTTGCATTGGTGGGGCCCATGCAACCTTTGCAAATTTTCCAAATTCCATCCGCATCAGTAGGTCTCCTCACCACCTCTTCCTTGAATAAATTCTCAAAGTAGTCCACAATGCCCCTTTTAATCCCCAACTCCATCCTACCATTTAACCTTATCAATCGAATAAAGTTGGTTCTTCTATATGAATAAGTCAATTGATGGAAAAAAATGTGTTTTCATCCGCTTCCTTCACCCAAAGCGCTCTAGACTTTTGCATCCACTTAATCTCTTCCATTATCATAAACTTTTTTAAGTCATTTTTCAGATTCAATATTTCTACTCTCTTCCCTTGATAAACCACTTTCTTCATCTAAAATAATCACATTCTTAATCTTGCCAAGACTCCAGCTTTCTAGTCATCTACCTTCCCAAAGACCTTATGCCATTTCCTTTATTCCGCCTTTAAAGCATTCCTCTTTTCTTTTGTTTTTTTTTTTTTTTTTTTTTTTTTTTTTTGCAGGATGGGGTGGGGTGCAAAGTAAAGTTTGGAGTGCCCACAAAAACAAGGAGTTCCATCATGCCCTCGTCATCTTAACAAAGCCTTCCTCGAGCCACATAATCTTGAACCTAAACGAGCTTCTTGAACTTCTTTGTTGGAAAGTATAATATGTTGAAGGGTATGTGTGTACTTTTACACAAGATAGTACAAATAATATTACAAGAAAGATAGCCCTTGGCTTTCTGTATTCTTCTTCCCTTAGCAAAATTTTTCCTCTTTCTTCTCTTCTTTTTTTTTTTTTTTTTTTTTTTTTTTAATTTTTATTGACCACAACATAATATCAACTTCTTGTTAGATCTATTTTTGAAAAGTCTTGAGCTTAGGTCTTATTACACTCCATTTGTTCATTCGCCCTTAGTTTATTAATTTGTTTATCATTTGACTGTCTCTCCACTTGTGGGAAGGGGCCACACATGATGGTGGGTGTTATCTTGATATACATTGTTGGCCCATTCCCTAACAGCTTAAGCTTTTGGGGTTAAGTGGTAATCTAAAATTCTCAACTCACCACTACTAAGTATAATAGGATTAAGATTTGAATGAACTCTAGGAAAAAGAGAATGAAAAACACCCAAAAATTCCTCCTACAAAAATGGAGAAGAGAAACATATACAATCTAAACAGAGCCAACTCCTCTTGAATCTTGATTATTGGACCCACGTATAAGACCACTACACACTATTCCGCTAGCAAAGGAAAATCTATTTGAATATTCTTAAAAAAAAATGGGAGAAGACCCTCATAGAAGAAGAAATTGTAGAACCACCTTTCTTCTCACTTGAGTATCTAACCACATTACAAACAACCCCCCCCCCCCCCCCCCCCCCCAAAAAAAAAAAAAAAGCACCAACGCACCCCTCCCTTCCTTCCTCATCAAGTGCTTCCTAAAAAGATCTATCCCCTTCTTCATTCAGATCATGGAAACCGAAAATATCCCAACTAAAACCATTTTCTACATTCTCAACCAGGCAAGAAAATTAATAAGCCCCACCATGCTCAAATCTTTTTCAGTACAACCCAATGCCCCACATCAAAAGAAAACCACCAACAATTCCTCTCACCCAATCCACAGAAGGATAATCCCACAAACTTTTTACTGTTTCTATCTTTGTTTCCTGTGAGGTGACCACCTCTACTTTCCATTCTTTTAAAGCCATCTTCACCAAGCTCCTTTTTAGCTTGATATACATTGTCGACTCATTCCCTAACAGCTTAACTTTTTGGGGCTAAGTGGTGTTCCAACATGGTATCAGAGCTCTAGTTTATGGGAGGTCTTGTGTTCAAGTTTTGGTACCTCCATTTGTATATTCTCCCCGAAGTTTATCTGTTTGTTTGTCAATTGTCTATCTCTTCATGTGTCGAATAGGGGAGAACATGAGGAAGTGTGTTAGTGTAATATTCCATGATTTAATTAGGACAATCATATTATTGTTATTAATATTTTATTGATTTATTTAGTATAATAATGATTTATTGCTAATATTAGTAAGATTAATAAAGTTATGATGATAACAGGATTATATATTATTATATGCTAATAATATAGTTACTATTATTATTATTGGTATTGCTAGTATCATTGGTATTAGTGGAGTATTATATAAGATAATTTGATTAAGCCGAAGGCGGAAATACCAATAGGAGGTGGAAAATAAATACAATAAGTGGCAAATGTAGAAGCATGAGGTGGCATACAAAGCATGATGTGGCTAAACTAGTATGAGTTGGCAAATTAGTAGCAATAAGTGACAATTGTAGAAGCATGAGGCAGCACACATATAAATGAGATGGCTAAGCTAGCATGAGGTGGAAAAAATATAAAGTTTAAGAAACATGCAATTTAAAATTTGTACCATAGTTCATATAAATATGGTAGGAAATAAAGAAAGAGGAGAGGGTCGGACAAGAGAGAAGGGAAAGAAGGGAAGAAAATAAAAAGAAGAGAGACTCAATTCTTCGAAAAGTTAAGGTAGGGATTCTATTCCTTCCATGAATAAGAGTATAGTTTATGAATTTTATGATGAAATGAATTTATATGATGGTAAACTATGCTTACATTCAAACATACTTCCAAGTGTAGTTAAAATTTCTATGGAAATTATCCATGGGGATTTATCTTATGTAACTTAGTTTTTTATTTCTAACAATAGAAAATTTATAAGTTGACATCATGGAATTTGGTATTAGTCTGACCAGTGTTAGAGTTATTATTTTTGTTTACAGTGTTTATTATTCCTTTATTTTCCTAAAGGGTAATTTTGTACTTGGAGTTATCTTTCTCATATATAAACAATATGTTAGAAGGTGAAGGGTAATTGAATAAACCCTAAACCTTTCTTCTTCATCTTCTTCTCTCTTTCTCTCTCTCATATCTAACCTAAACCCTAGTTTACAACTCAACTTGGTATAAGAGCCTCCTAGTCGATCCTTGTGTGACAAATCTGAAGAATAGAAGAGGAGCACAACAAGAGATCATCAACACAGATCTGCTGACATCAGCAACGTAGATGCTGAAGTCAGCAAGGTGAGTTGATCTCCCAAATCTGGTCGACTCACCTAGGGAAAATTTATGGTGAAGTTTCATTGCGATCCAAGGTCGTTTGGTATGATTTTCGAATTTTTCTTCTATTTTTTTCAGATTTTAGTGCAATTTTTAAAAACTCCAATTTTTGGGACTTTGGATCGAATTTGTTGCTTCGGGTAGCAGTCTCTATGGGTGCCGACTAGGTGATTCTTGAGTGGATTTGGTGTTGTTTTGATGTTTGGATCACAATCACTTTTTTTTTTATGTGATTTGAAGGGTCAGCTGTGTGTTTCTTGAAGTTTGGCCTCTGTTATCATGTTTTCCTGCTTTCGCTGCTTTGGTATGGTGGTTGTAGCCTTGCTCCAATTCATCTTGTTGTGTAAAGAGGGCTGTTTATGTGCCTTTCCATCAGATTGTTGATATGCTTGTGGATTTCTCAAGTGTTTTGGGAGGTTTGCTACTTCTCAAGATTGTTATCGCCTCTTTGACTGATTTTAAAGTTTGTTGGTTTAGTTTCAGATCTGGTTTTGTTGTTTGAACCTTGTGTTTGAGATGGCAAAAGAGAAATCCAGCACTAAGACTGAAGAAAAACTCCCGGTTTTTAATGTTAACAATGATTTGCCTAAATCTATCACTTCGAAAAAATTGAATGGTTTGAATTACATGGCTTGGGCACATGCAGTTAGATTTTATTTATGTGCCCATTGAAAGTTGAAGTATTTGACTGACAATCCTCCAAGTGCTAGTGATCCAAGTTATAAAGATTGGATTTGTGAGGACTCTGTTGTTATGGAATTGCTATAGCATAGCATGGATCCCGATATTGCTACCACAATTGAATTTTGTGACTCCTCCAAGAAAATTTGGGACTCAATTGCAAATTCATTTCTCATCAGAGTAATGTTTCTCATCTGTATAAGCTCTATGAGAAAATTTTCATCACCAAACAGTCTGGAAACCTTTAACTGAGTATTATAGTACACTTAAGAATTTGAGGGATCAATTATTGCAACATAGGCCTTTTACCACTGATTTAGAACAACAGAAGAAGCAATGGGAGGAGTTTATGATTGTTAGCTTATTGTCTGACTTGGACTCTGATCTTCGTGGCTTTAAAGACCAGATCCTTGCAAGTGAGACCTTGCCTACGGCTGCTAATGCCTATTCTCGGCTATTGCGTTCTTCCCTAGGATAGCATTCTCCCTTGATTAGTTCCATTGTTACTTCTTTAGAGACTACTACCTTGGTCTCTAATAGTGGAGGCCGTGGAGGATTTCATGGTGGTTTCCACGGTGGCCGTGGAGGCTGTAATTTTCGTCGTCGTCGTGGTGGACGTGGTGACAGGAAGTATAATTATTGTGGGGGTACAAATCACACTGAACCTTATTGCTTTTAGAAATATGGTAAGCAAAATTATGTGAATCAAGTCAGTGATGGTGTAGCACAGTCTCAGAGTATGGTATAGTCCCAACCCACATCTGTTGGATCTGCTTCTTCTAGTTCTAGTTCTTGTGATACGTTCAGTACTCAACTTGGCAAGCTTTTCGTCCAGCACTTGCGCACTGCACTTCCTTCTCTACAACCTTCTTCCTCCTCTTCTGCTACCTTAGCCAAGTCAGGTAATATTGCATGTGTAGTAGTTTCTCCCTCTTCATGGATTATTGATTCTGGTGCTAACAAAAATATATCTAGTTTATCATCTTGTTTCTCTGATTTAACATAAGTTAATCATCCTGTCGTGTTAGCCGATGGCTCTTCTTGGCCTATTCATGGACAAGGTGTTCTCCATCCCACCGCCTCTCTTTCCTTACCTTCTAGTCTTTATGTTCCTAATTTTCCCTTTAACTTACTCTCTTTTAGTCGGTTGACAAAAGCCTTACAGTGTGAAATTCTTTTCACTCCTACTTTTTGTATTTTTCAGGACCTCAAGACCAAGAAGAAGATTGGTTTGCGGCATGAGAAGGATGGTTTCTATCTTTTGGATCCCAGTAAATCCTTGTCTCTCAGTTCATCTACTTTGTTTGCTATAGTTTCTCCTCTTCAGTGGCACTTTCGCTTGGGTCATCCATTTTTGGCTAAACTGAAGACAACTATTCCCTTATTGAGGCCTTTGTCTAAATTAGAGTGTGAGGCATGTCAGCTAGGGAAGCATCACCATAGTTCTTTTCCTAGTAGTAGCCATGATCGTCAATTTGAGTCATTTGCTTTGGTTCATACAGATATTTAGGGTCCATCTCGAACTACCACTTTGAGTTGTTTTCATTATTTTGTTGTTTTTGTCGATGATTATTCCCAAATGACATGATTGTTTTTAATAAAAGAGGGGTCTGAATTGCCTAGAATTGTTCTTCAATTTTATAATGAAATTCTTGTTCAATTTAATTAGCATATTAAGATTTTTAAATCTGATAATGCATTAGAGTATACCCAAACCATTATAAATTCATTTTGCATTGATAGAGGCATTATTCATCAGACTAGTTATTCTCACACTTCCTAGCAAAATGGTGTGGTTGAGCAGAAACACTACCATTTACTTGATATTGCTCACACTTTAATGTTCAATATGAAGGTGCCTAAACATTTTTGGAGCAATGCTGTTTTAACTGCTTGTTATCTCATTAATCAAATGTCTTCTATTGTTTTGAATATAATTCCCCTTTTTCTCTTGTTTATCCTGCTCAACCTCCTTTCTCCGTCACTCCTCAGGTTTTTTGCTGTGTTGCTTTTGTTCATGTGCTTCATTTGGGCCAGGATAAATTATCTCCTTGAGCTCGGAAATGTGTCTTCCTTGGGTACTCCCATACTCAAAAAGGCAATCGTTGTTACAATCCTAATTCTCGTCACTACTTTGTGAGTGTTAATGTTTGAGTCTACCTCCTTCTTTTCCTCCCAAGGTGAGAGTCTATTTTTTGATCTCATATCTTCTTGTGAAGGGGAGCAATCTTTTCCCTCTCCTCCTCTTCCGATGCCCATGTCTCTACCTGTGGTCACTTCTCCACGGTTTCCTCAACTCCTTCTAACCTTCAGTTGCAGGTATACCACCGATCTCAAGATAAGCGTGTTATTTCTTATGGCCCTATTCCTACAGCTTCTCAACTTGAAGATCCTGTTTTGCCTCTTTCTTCCTCGAGCACCAATGATTTACCTATTTCTCTACACCGAGGTTAAAGGACTTGTACACAACATCCTATTGCTCATTTCTTGTCTTATAGTCGTCTTTTACCTTGTTTACAGTCTTTTGCTTGTTCTTTGTCCTCTATTTTTGTTCTTTCATCCTATAAGTAGACACTATCTTCTTCTGGAAGCAAGCTATGGATGAGGAAATGAGCGCTCTTCACAAGAACCACACCTAAGAGCTTACTCCCCTTCTTGCAGGAAAAGAGACAGTGGGTTCTCGTTGGGTTTATACTGTTAAGTATCTTCCTGATGGTTCTATTAAATGCCTTAAAGCACAGCTAGTTGCAAAAGGCTATACCCAAATCTATGGTGTTGACTACTTGGAGACTTTTTCCCCTGTTGCTCGCCTAAACTCTATTCGCATCTTGCTCTCAGTGGTCATTAATCATTCTTGGCCTTTTGATATCAAGAATGCATTCCTTCATGGTGATCTTCAGGAGGAAGTGTATATGGATCAACCACCAGGATATGTTGTTGCTGGGAATGCCCATCTTGTATATCGACTAAAGAAGGCCTTGTATGGTTTGAAAAAGTCTCCTAGAGCTTGGTTTGATTGATTCAGTGCTATTGTTCTTGCATATGGGTTCCAACGTTCTACTTCTGATCATTCCGTCTTTGTTCGTCATTCCACTACCAGCACCATTGTTTTTATTGTTTATGTTGATGACATTGTTATTTCTGGGAGTGATTCAGTTGGCATTGATAATTTGAAGTGCTATTTAGGCCAATAGTTCCATACTAAGGACTTGGGAACCCCTCGATATTTTCTTGGGATTGAAGTTGCTTGGTCTTCTCGAGAGTGTTTATCTTTCCCAACGGAAATACGTCCTTGACCTTTTGTCTGAAACAGGTCTCTTATGCTCACGCCCTATGGATACTCCTATGGACTCTGCTGCAAAACTTGATACTCCTATCGATACTCCTATGGACTCTATTTGTTGATGTTGGTCGATATCTTCAGTTGGTTGGAAAGTTAATCTATCTTACTGTTACTCGTCCTGACATTACTTATGTCGTTGGCGTTGTTAGTCAGTACATGCATGCTCCTCGACTCCCTCATTTTGATGATGTATGTCGTCTTCTCTGTTATCTGAAGGGTACCCCTGGTAGAGGTTTGTTGTAAAAACCCTCTGCTTCTCTCTCTATCACTGGCTTTAGTGATGCTAACTCGGCTGGTTCTCATTCTGATCAATGGTCCATATCCGGTTGTTGTACCTTTGTTGGTGGGAATTTGGTTACTTGGAGGAGTAAGAAGCAAAATGTTGTTGTTCGTTCTAGTGCTAAGGCTGAGTATCGAGCTATGGCTCATATAGCTTCTGAAATGTTGTGGGTTCGTGCTCTCCTTCGTGACATTGGTATTGATGTTTCTGTTCGTCTGGAGATGTATTATGATAATCAGGTTGCTATTTTTATTACTAATAATCCCGTCTTTTATGAATGTACCATGCATATTGAAGTGGAATATCACAGTGGACTATCACTTTATTCGGGACTTGTTGCTCTTGAAGGAGCTTATTACTCCATATGTTCGTTCAGGTGATCAGCTTAGTGATATTCTCACAAAGCCTCTTGCTCGTACATCATTCCAACAGTTGTCTTCCAAGCTGGGCATATTTTGATTTGTATGCTCTAGCATGAGGGGGAGTGTTAGAGTTTTTTTTTTTTTATTTATAGTGTTTATTATTCCTTTATTTTCCTAAAGGGTAGTTTTGTCCTTCGACTTATCTTTCTAATATATAAACAATATGTTAGAAGGTGAAGGGTAATTAAATAAACCCTAAACCTTTCTTCTTCATCTTCTTCCCTCTTTCTCTCTCTCATATCTAACCTAAACCCTAGTTTACAACTCAACTACAACATTATAATTTCTATCTTTATAGAGAACTAGTATAAATTTCAAATTATAATATGATTTGCGGGGTATTGTTTGGTTTGTAATTTTTAAGATAGACTATATCTGTATTGATATGATTTTGGAAAAATTTCATAACCATTGAACCATGTTTCATATTTTTATTCAATTTATAAAGTTGTGACAGAAAAACTGTTTTGGGCAGTCCCGACTGCATAAGTCCTCACTTTGATAATTTAATAAATATCATCTCGCATGCTCTAAATTCATGATTTTTAGTGGGCATGCTCTCTATTGTGTCTATCTTCATATGACATAAGTCTCAAGTCCATAGACTTTGAAATGAAATTATAACAGTGGTTTTTCTACTGTTGGGTTGTGCTGGAATTGAATTCCAGCATACTGTCCATAGAATTAAACTAGCTTTATAACCAATTAAATCATACTGCCCACCTAGAAAATGGCAGAATGTTTCTCCTATTGGAGTGTGAGGTTAGGCCAGTGAAAACTATGAGACTACTATGTGCGACATGTGTTTTGGTTCATATTTTCATAAAAAAATAGTCTTATGAAATTATGCTTTAGATATGAGATGCATATGAGAGACTGATGATTATATAACTGTGATTTTAGTTCATATGCTTCTAAATATTGGTTATCATATATATTTCAAACCTTATTCATATTGTGGAATATTGTCTCTACTCGACAAGTGTTGCTGACCCTACCATTCTACAAGTGCTAATAGGGCAGTTTAGAGGAGGATTGTGAATGGGGATTGGTTTTGTTTTGTAAGAAGTTGTTTCTTGGTTAAGAGACTTGTATGTATGTAATATTTGTATGAAATAAAGGTCTGTATTTATCAAAGGTCCGGTCTCATCAACATGTGATGATTTTTCTTATAGAAGCACCATGCATTGTTTTGGGGGGGGGGGGGGGGGAGGGGGGTGGTACCGTGTGCATCGGTGGGTTGTACCCTATTACTCGCACATGCATGGGGTATAACCCTGATGCTGGGCAAATAAGGGAAAATATTAAGGTTGAGGGCCATAGGCTTGTTAAAGGTTTAGGGTGGGGATTGGTTAAGCATTTGAGGATTGGAAGCTGTTAGAATCCTAGAAATAAGCTGCTGGAAATTCTGGACAGCCGCTATTTCTCAGTCTAATTGCAACTAATTAAGGGTTTTCAATGCTAGGGTTAAGGCTTAAAGGTTGAAAAGGGTTAAGGTTATAAAAGGTAGGGTTAAAAGGTTATAAGGGCTAAAAATAAGAATTATTGGTGGTTTTTTTAAATACGATACAGCAAACAGTAAAGAAGAGGAAAGAAAAAGAAGAAGAAGAAGAAGAAGAGAAGAAGAAAAATAAACATAGGCAATCACACCTAGGGTTTCTTAAGCAATCACACTTTGAAGAATAAGGCAATCACACCTTCCAAGAAAGCTTCAAAGCTGTAAATTCTCAATATTCTATTATTCCCAAATGCAAGACTTACAAGCCTATTTATAGACTTCTAATAAGACCTAACCCTTGTAGAACAAGGAAATAAGAAAATAGAAACTAACCAAGAATAGAAATTAGAAACTAATTAATATAGAAAGTAGCTAAACTAATTACTAATATTAAATCCTACATAATAACTATTAATTAATTACCAAATATACCATGATTTGGAAACTAACAAGAACTCCGATACAATGAATATCCCAAAGAAACCCACCTTTCCCTTTTTTTTGCAAACACGCTCTGCATCAAACCCCCAATGCATGGTGCTTATGTTAATAATATCAGCACATGTTGATAAGACCAGACCTCATATTTATCGCATGCATATATGTGCATCATACTAGGTGTCTGATTGTGGATGTGAGACTATTATGGATCAATATTCAGAATGCCAATTTGTATGGTCCAATTTTTTTTCTTAAAGGAAATTTTGAAGATGCAAGTTTCATAAAAATGACTTGAAAATAATTTTGTTTGTTTTTAAAGCTCATTATTTTATTTCTTAAAATGTTAATGATTGATGGATTAGTCTCTTAAATTTATTTTAAACACGTTTCGAAAACCAGGCATGACAGTTAGCTTGACATACATTGTTGGCCCATTCTCTAATAGCTTAAGCTTCAGGGGTTAGGGGTTAAGTGGTGCTCTAACACTCCTATCTAAAGCATTGAACCAACATCCCTTGATAATAAACATAAATTCATGGAAATAGCAAAGGAAAACCCCTACCCGCCTACCTCACTCATCTTCTCTAATGCCACAAATCTTCCTTCATAATTAATTAAACAGTGGAGCTCCTTCAATCTTAACTCCCTCACAGACCTACGCCCAGGACTTGCATTTCTATATGATTGATCCCGTGACATGCATTCCTTCCTCCTCTTCCCAATTGCTGTCAACAAATTCATAACCTCTACTTCAAACCCCACAAACGACACCATGATCATCCTCTTCAATCACTATCTACAATCATTCTAGTCCTCAATCACAACACACTATCTTGGCAACATATGACTAAATTATACATATGACTATATCATTCACAAGAAAGGCAAACTCTTTACACATAGAGTGATGGTTACTATTAATTGGAGTCCGCAACAGTTGTAAAGAGGACTTGCAGCCAACAAACCAAAAACAGACCAGACCTTATATCTGGTTTTTCCTGAAAATTTTGCAATCCTTTCTAACCACTTGAGAGATGGGACGTTGGAATTTATCATACCAGCTCAACTTTGTCCAAGGCCAAAACAAATAAATAAATAAATTTCCTGAAAAATGCTTGCCTTCTGCATGAGTGCATGATCCTTAGTGACCTATATATTTTTTAAATCTATATCTTAGGAGTCATGCAAGTCAAAGTGAAAATATGGGTATAAGCTTAAACCTCTGTGGAGTTGCTGCAAGCATGTAATTATTAACTGATATTTTTATACACTTCAGAACAAATACAGGCATGGGTTCTATTTTATAGTTATATACACATTGACAAAGAATGATCAATTCACGCACCCATCCACTCCATGCAGAATAGACATGTAATATACCAGCAAAGGAACATACATACAGATGCATTCTCTTTGTAATTCATAGACAAATGCAATAATAAATACAGCACATATCCACAATAGTGATAGACAAGTAACCTAGAAAAAGATTAAACTATACTCCATGTTTGAGATGCATGGATACATTTTAGCGCACCACATCATAGGCACAAATGTGTTTAAATTAATAGTTAATTTGTTATCCAGAAGTTATGGGTTAAGAATTTCCTTTTCCTAGAAGATACAAGCTGCTGTACCCTATCTTTGAGGGTGGATATTCTTTACGTTCTCTATCTGTTTATTTTTCACCCAGTTTTCTGCAACAGCAGAATATTTATTTTCATTTTTTTAATGTTCTGTCTTTGAGGAAGAGTTATATTACACTGCATATGTATTTAACTACTCATATCCTAGTTTATCCAATCAGCTATTGTCTGTGAAGATATCAAGGGTGGAGCCAGGAATATGGTCCAGGAGGGCCAAACTTTAAACAATTTTTAGACTTATCCTAATTCATATGACCACAACTTTTTTGCCATTTTTTTCTTACTTCACACCAAAAAAAAAAAAAAAAAAAAAAAAAAAAAAAAAAAAAAAAAAATTCAACTAACTAAGAATTTTTTTTATTAATAAACAACTAAAAGAGAAATACATATATAAGGAAACTGCTAACAAGCCCAAATCTTTTTCCCAAATCTACTTGCCCAAATGAGATGGCAAAGTCAATTGGGCAAGTAGATTTGGTAAAAGAATTTGGGCTATATAGCATTGCTCATATATATAAATAAATAAAAGAACAATTACAAAGGAGGAAGGACCAAAGGAGGGTGGTGGAGAAAAGAAAAATGTGGGATGAAAACAACATTTAAATGGGACAACATTAGGAAATTTGTAAAAGGAAAGGGATGAAAAAAAATAAATATAGAGGGGGCAAAAAATCTAGGGGGCCAAAAAAACTGAGAATGCCCAAATCTATGATTGATAAAAATAAAATAAAAAATTATAGTTGTAAAATTTGATTAAAAAAAATTTCAGGAAGGCCTGCCAAATCCCCTTGGGCCTTAGTGCCTGTTTGGGATAGCTTCAAAGTAGAATTAGAAGTAGAATCAGAAGCTAAATCAGAAGCTGAATCAGAATCAGGGGGGAGGCAGCTTGAGCAAATTGGCCTCAAAATCTATTTTGGGCTTACAATCACTTTTCTCATTTTTTATCCAAACACTCTTAAAAGTGATTATGGGCCATCAGAAGAGATTTTGGGCCTCCCAGAATCTTATCCAAACAGGCACTTAGTAGCTCTACCGCTGATATCAAGTCTTATTGCATATTTAAACCATGAATGTAAATTCTCCCTCCAAATTTAAAATGACCAAAGATAAAGCAGGTTTATGCTTTTGGTCTTCCTCTTTCAGCTCAGGAACTGTGCAGCTTTTATTCTTACAGATTCATCCTTAGAGCACATCAAATCAAGTAGTCTTTCACTACAATTAAGTATCAAATAAAACTTAAAGTTTCAGAAATCATGGAAAATATGGGAATCTATCGATCCATATAGTAGACCAAATGGCTATTGAAACTAAAATCATAAAATAGTAGGATATATGCTCATCTTGCCCAACCCTAGCAGTCCAAAACTCCAAATAATCATGCAGTATGATAATGAATTTGATACATGGAATTTTCCATAGAGTAAGGTGTCAAGCAAGGAAAGCCCACGAAACCATTGGGAGATATTTATCTTTGGTCCCAACAGGCCTTGTAATTAGCTTAAAACATATTTGAATCTTGTTAGTTGTACCCTCTATTTAAAATTCAACATACACACAATAACTTCAAAAGATAAAAAGAATGACAACAACCACGATCTTAAAAACCATATATCCAGCTTCTATATAGGCAGTTGGCTTTGTTTCCCTCTTTCGCATTTTCCAGATTTTGAAGGAATAGAATTTACTTGCTTTAAAATATAAAAAATTATAAGATTAAAAAAACAACAAAAACAATAGGAAAATTAAGCATAGATTTTTATAATGTCATACACTAAAAGCTGTCCGCATCACTGCAAATTCAGCAGATGTGACAGGAACAGTAACGCGATCATTGGTTTTTAGAATGTTGTTGACAACACCTGCAAAGAAATTGCATAGAGATAATTTGAAAATTGGTTAGTTATTTTTACAACAAAGGATGAAGACTAGTAAGCTCAGGTTTACAAAACAAAAAATTCCAAAACTTGTGTACACAAATGAAAGAAAGTATCAGTTCACCGTCCGTCTATAAACACTAAAATTGAAGCGTTCATATATTCCACCAAATTCCAGCAAAATCCTCACGGTACAGTACATGGAATACATTTCAGCTCACCCTTTATACCAAGGAAATAAACAAAGAAAAAATAAAAAAGAATCCCAGTTCCTAAGAAATTTTAATCAGACATAACTCCAAATAAGAATCAACAACCACACAAAACACAAACAGTGATTTAGTGATACTGTTCCTCAATTCCTTAAACTGATATATACAAATTTAAATAATGCACCACTTTCCTCCCCTTCCACGTGATCCAAATTTCACTAGAGGGTGATATACTTGCCTCCACCCTTTGGTGAAGGAGCTCCTCCCCTCCTCCCACTCATATTTCGCCACTTGTCCAAATAAATAAGGAGAATTGATTGTGTGCATGCATTCCTATATTTACATAATTGTGAGCACATTTTCATAAGTCCATATTTGTGTGTTACATATTTACGTTAACATGAATGTGTGTCCATGTGTCCATGTCCACGAATCTATTTGCTCGTGTTTTTAAATTCATATTTTTAAAAAATATTTATGACATGTGGCAGAAATGAATGGAGGTGGGGAGATTTGATTTCTTGGGTGATTTCCCGACACCTTAGCATACCCAAGAAATCAAATCTAGACAGCACTTGGTTTCCAAAATCCATCCAAAAAATAACCTCCCTGACTTCCTCTTCCTCAGATGGATTTTCAAGCCACTAAGCCATCCATTCCAAAATTTGACCCAATCAATCCCCACAATCCCCCCCCCCAACCCACCCCCCCCCCCCCCCCAAATAAAAAATAAATAAATAAAAAACTCACCCTCCCTATGAGAATAGAGGGAGGAAAAGAATCCAATCAGCTCCTCCAATATTAAATTCAGGTCCTCCAAAATCACCTCATCTTCATTCTCCAAACTTTTAATAACGTTTTTCCTATGTCTCCCCAAAGCCACCCTATGTTTTTGAATCAGTAGAGAATGCTAAAGGGAGGTTTATCATAATATATGAAGAATGCTAGATCACAAATTTCTCTGGTGATGCATGCATATTTCCATACTCCTAAGAAGAGCGAAGGCCAAAACAACATCCCCACTAAAATCTCTATTAATGCCACCAATACCAAAAGACCTTGATTTCCTAGAGAGCAGCCATTGAAATTAAACTTGATGAACATACTAGGAAGAGGTCTCCAAACAGGGATAGAACAGAAAGACTGTCTAGATGAAGAACAATCATGTACTTATTTGGAGACTGTTTTTATTATCCACGTGACAGGCTCGTTCTTGTCTCGTAAGGCCTGCACCTAAGGAGGAGTTTTGAGAATTCTCACATCTCACATTGTCTAAATATTGAGTTTGTTATGGCTTCATAAACTTGTTTGGGCCCTCCACCCAACAACTTAGGCTTTTAGGTTGGAAACTTAACATTTGTGCCCTTGTATTTTAGGCAAGTTGCTGTTCCTTGATGGAGGAATCTTCCTCCTAGCTTTTATATCTTTCTTTTTGTTAAAAAAATTTCCGATTCCAATAAATGTAAAATTAAAAAATAAAATAAAATAAGAATAGAATAAACAAGTACAAAAAGGAAGATATTTCTTTCGAAATACAAGGACGTGAAACAAACAAAAACTAGACCCTCAAACACAAATAACCCAAGAATCCCAATTCGAAATTTTAACTATACACTCTAAATGCCCCAAAAACTATACCATAGCAAAACCAAAACTATAACTATACCAAACTATACAAGTAAACTTGTATAAAGACCAAACAAGAAGCCTTAAGGAGGAAGAAAAGGCTAACACATCTACTCCTCGATGAGCCATCATCTACCATCCCATTAGCTCCTCTAGCCAACAATTTTGCTTGAATATCCAACAACCTTGCTAAGTCTTAAGATTTATCTAATGTAACGTGCCAATATCTATGCTCCCTGTGTTAGATCTCAAAAATCCCATGACATTTGAGGAATCACCCGCTACCAAAAATTGAGAAAACCAAAATCTAGTTGCTTCTCTTAGTTCTTCCAATAAAGCCAAAAACTCTGGCCCCAAAGCAATCCCTTCACCGGCCAGGCGAGAGAGGGCAAAAGCTGCCTCCCTTCTACTGTCTCTAAAAACACTGCCAATACCCAATTGCCCAGGATTCCCAACAAAGCATTTGTCAAAATTAAATTTGAGGGTCCCACTTGGAGAAAGAAACCACACTACAGAAGGCCTCAAAACCTGCCTCCTAGACCAAAAAAAAAAAAAAAAGGAAAAAAGAAAGGGGGTCCAATCTCTAAAGATGAGTCCTAAAGAAATGCCTTTGAAAGCCTCAATCAAAGACACCCATAGAGAAGCAAGGAAAACAACCCTCTTTGAGGAAACTCTACCCTTAAATATACGAGCATTCCTCTCCAACCAAATCACCCATACAAAGGCCAAGAACACACATGACCACATAATCTTCCCTTTTACCGACCTACCCAATTCTCCATAATAGATCACAAACATGGATGTAATGCTGGATGTCATGGCCCAACTCACCCCACACAGGCCAAACAAGCGTCGTCAAATCCAACCTGCCAAAAAGCAATGAAAGAACAGATGGTCTATTGAATCCCCATCCTTGCAACACATTACACAAATACCTATGCATAATGCTTAGTTAAGCCTTCTCACATGCAAGTTGTTGTTAGCATTAACTCTTTTACGGGCGACAAGCCAAGAACAAGCTTTTGCTATAGGAGGAGCCTTGGCACTTCAAGGCATCATATTCCCTGAGAACATGAAAAAAGGATGAGCTGGAAAGACGACCATTACTTTCAAGACACCAAACCCTCTCATCTGGAGCAAAAGAGGAGTGGTAGTTATCATGGTTCAAAGTCTAGGTCTCAGTCCTCGTCTTGTTTCGATCTCACCCAACCTATTGCGTCTCAAGCGAGATACAACTTTACGCATAAAAAAATGTTTGAAAAAATTTATAATAATAAAAAAAAATTTAAAAAAAAAATCGTAGAAAATTTGTAAAAAATATGATGATTACATTGGAACCATCAAATAAGCAAAATAATCAACTCAAGGCATATAATATGGTCGAAACATAAAAATAGGCGCTAGCATGCTAATATATCATGAAAGAACACTATCTTATTGTTTTAGATATCTAATATAATCCCAAATTATTTATGCATATGTGTCATTGTGTTGCCCAACTAATCATGCATTTTTTGTTATTTTTAATTTTGATTTTGTTTAGGGAAAAAAAAAAAACCCAGAAAATTCAACTTTAAAAATAGGCATCAACAAAAAATAATTTTCCAAATTAGTTCTGCATATTTATAAGTTCATGATGATTAAAAAAATGTTAAACAATTTTCTAATTTAAAAAATCAATATTTTCGAAATTAACAAAAAAAATTATCATTTATAAAAAAAAAAAATTTATCATTTATAAAATCAAAAATAATATATATTAATAAGTTCATGATTTTTTTTTTTTTTGGTAAAAAGTGTAGGTCCATAAACATATTTCTTAATTGCAGTTTAAAAAATGAAAAAAAAAAAAAAATAGTTCCCAAGTCAGTCAACACAACAACACTTTAAAAAAAGAAAAAAAGAGACAAAAATAAAATAAATTAAAATAAAAACAAACAGGGGGAATTTTAGATTGGTCGGGCTATGGAAAATAATTACAATTGAGTGTTATTTTCTACTAAGTTTCTACTAAATGACTACTAACTTAACTAACAACGACTACTGACTGTTATTATTTTCCCATAGCCCCACCAATCTAAAATTTCCCCCAAAACATTAAACCTTTAGTCCTTACCTCGTTGGGTGTCAAACCAGTCAAGACTGAGAGTTGAGAGAGACTGAGAGAGTGATATCATCGGAGATCGTTGGAGCCACCCACCACCAGATCTTGCGAGATCTACCGCCGGCTTGAGACACAACGCCCACCTGAGACAACAACGATGCCACTGCCGGCCACCGAAGATAACCAGATGTGACAAAAGAAGCGTAGATCTGGATTCAAACCACCCAGACCCCTTCGTCTAACCCTTGAGTTGTATGTCTGAGAACGAGAGAAAATTGTACAAGAGAGAGAGAATGGAAGCTTGAGCTGCTATCAATCATCGAGGTAGGCCGTATTCTCATATAATTCGAACGATTTCTCATTCAAATCCAAATGAATCACCGATTTCTCGTCTATCTCGTCATGGTTCATTCGTGATCCCGATAATCTCGTCTGAGAGGGATACTTATCCCTATATATTTGTACTGGTGGGATTTCTTGTACCGACCAATGGCAAGAGCGAATTGTTCCAGCAAGATCTCGTCCGAGACAAATGAGACTTTGAACCCTCGTAGATATGCTCCAACACCTCAACAAAAGACACAAGATATGAAATTTCATGGTCCAATAAAAATTCCTTCTAAAATTGAAGTTCCAAGAAATGGAGGAGAAATTATCTTATCTGACATTCCTACAAGATCATAAATAAGGGCTCCCCTAGAGGAGGATAAGCCAAAAATCTCGGGAAGGACTCCGAAAAGGGTTTTTCACCCCTCCACAAGTCTTCCCAAAAATGAATATGAGAGCCATCTCCTACAAAGAATTTGGTATGACAATAGAATTCTAGAAAAAATTGGGAGATTAATTTCCAGTAGTTGCGATATGACTAGCTAGACACTAATTTAGAATCTCAACCATTATCTTGGAGAACATGTTTACTTTTAATCACCAAATGCCACGAGTCTGTTTCTCTAGGAAATCTCCACAACCATTTACCCCACTAAGGCTTTAATCTTGTAGGAAATGTTGCCCAAGCCCAAATCCCCCTTCCTGCTTTGGCCCATATACAACCTCTCAATTAATAAGATGATACTTCTTAGATCCTCCCACCCTAACAATAAAAAAATCCCTCTAAAGCCTCTCTAAAGTAGAGACCACTCTCACTGCCATCCTAAACATAGATATGAAAAAACTAGGAATGCTTTGTTAAACAAGCTTGGACACCCTCTCAACTACAAGATCCCAAAACAGAGGGCTTTAGGGTCCACAACAAATGGAAGACGAAGGTATTTGAAGGGCCAACTACTAGCCAAGCTAAGCTCGCAGCCTGTCCTCATAAATATTGATTCCATTCAAAAAACTCTTGGCAAAATTGATCTTGTTGGGAAGTCCCACGTCCCACATTGATTGAATATTAAGTTTAATATGACTTCATATACCTATTTGGGCCCTCCACCTAATAGCTTAGGCTTTTAGGTTGGAAACTTTACAAATCTTAAGGCCAAAAATAAACTCAAAGAATTTGAGGATCAAAACGAACCTAGGAATGTTTTCTACATCATGCTCAGAGAATAAAACAGTATACCTACAACATGAAGATGTGAGACTGAAATCCCTTGCCTCCTCACTAAAAATCCTTTCACTATCCCTACCATCTCAACTTTGGAAATTATTCTACTAAGAACATCCACCACCGAAGTAAACCGAAAAGGGGACAAAGGATACCCTTGCTTTAAACCTCTAGAAGCTTGAAACCACCCCTCAGTCTTACCAATTACCTTTGATTAGGATAGCAAATGAAGTGAAAGTTAAGCAACCCCTAATCTAAGACCTCCACCTAGCACCGAAGCCTTTATTTCTCAACACAAAATTTTAAAAATTCAAGTCCACATGATCATAAGCTTTCTACAAAATAGATATCATCTCACTTTTCATTTTTGATGGTTAAACAGTCAAGTAGCAGCATAGATACTGAATATCTAACTACTATCTTAATTTTCCAAGGAAATCTGACTGTTCTGCTAAAACCTAACACAATAAAATGAAACTCAGTGACATCTATCAAGTTGAAATAAAGAGATGATATAAATATTATATAAGAAGATGCAGTATTAATTTAAATCAAAAAATATTTTGGCTGAACTGATATTACTACATTCATAGCATAACCTAATCAAATTCCTGCTGGCTCATATGAACAAAATAACTCCATTACTCATTAACTACTAGAAAGCAGAAACTATAAAAATTAAATCACAAATAATTGTAACGGCATCTCAGAGAGGGAAAACAAATACAAGAATGGAAGTAGTATTAACGTATTCACAATATCAACAAGAACAAACCTAGCACAGATTTGAAGAGATAGAATGCTTACTCAATGAAACAAAATAGCCGGTACCGTCTGCATGTGGCTTAATTGATAAACTCTTCCTCACTTGACCAGCATTACTGTAGCATAAATTGCATGTTAAATCCACTAATAATTCTTTGAAAAATAAAACTGCTACAACAAGGAAGCTCGTGCATTAAAATTAATGAAATGATACTATTTGAATGTCCACTTTGGCTTTTTTTTTTTTTATTTTTTTTTTTTGGCGAGGTAAACAAACTGGCAACACATATTTGATCTACATATAACATATGCTTCAACAAGAAAAGGACATTAGAAGATTGACCTTGATTGCATTGAAGGGTCATGGAAGAATTCACAAGAATCTTTGGGACCCAAACTTATCATTGAACCAACCTCTGTCGCTGACAAAGCGAAAAGCTGCAAAAACATTGAACTAAATCAGTCAGTCAAGCTACACAATCCACGCACGCGAGAGAGAGGGTTGTAGGTTAGGAACATATATAACTATATCAGCAGACTGAGGTCTAAAAAGGTTATAAGTTGACATTTCTCGTATATGCAAATTCACAGAAACTAAAATATTTGAAAATCTAGACATTATTTATGCATATATAAAGGTGAATATGCATGGAATTGAGCTCAACTATAAATATATTGAGACTATGATGAGGGGAACAAATAAGCAACTTTACCTGCCTCTTCTCCCAGTCATACTTGCGCTCACCAACAGCAGGAAAGAACTTCAACAACATAACACCGCGGCGATCAACTTTAATAGCCCCAGACTAAGCAAATAAAGGATGAATTAGTAGAAGCATTATTCAACTCCACGGAATAAGAAGCACTTTCCCAAAATATGAAAACAAGAAACAGAAGCATACATCCAATTTAGTGAATGTAGGGAGAATAGGGGAGACGGAGAGTGCAGCTTTTCCCTTGTAAACAGAATAAGGAGCAACTATTTTATCAGAGTAACTTCCTGCCAGCTCATACACAAAAAAGCAGACACGATCGAAACAAAGGTTATATGATTTGATAATGATAAAAATATACAATTGAAAGAATTTATTTAGCTGCATTTAATACCAGTTGCAACAAAATTCTGTCTAGCAGTCGATAAGCCAGCCCGGGAAGTGAGAGCATGAAAACACAAAGCATCTCTAATATCACCAGCTTTCCCAAATAACAGTTTTCCAGACAAATGGTTCCTGTATCGACTGGTAAAAATAAATAACTAATGTTCGGAGATTTCATAAACTGTATGCTATCTTGTTTAAGTAGAAACCAACTGAACGTTTGTTTAAAATTCCTTGCTCCTTCGCCAATGTTGTAGGAGGAAGCTGAACCATTTTAAACGATTTCTCAATTTACCAAACGCATTTAAAACTATAACCAGGTCACATTACATTTGTCGGGCCAGGTTTTCGAGTTTGCCAAACGGTCTTGCCGTAAAGGACAAACGGTTCATAGTTTGAGTAGGTTAGGGCATAGAAGAAATGACCCAATATATATATAGAAAGAGAGATTTTAGCAGCCTTATTGATTAGGGAAGAGTTGACCCCGTTTCACATGGAGCGGCTTATCCACTTGTTGGTGGCCGCGTTCCGTTCACCTTTCTCATTTCTAAATAAGATAAGAGTTGTAGAATTAAAACTAAGGTTTATTTATTAGAGAAATTAGGGTTTATGAAGAAGGTGAAGGTGTCATAATCCGAGATGTATTGAGGAAATCAGGGTTTTCAGTATGAAAACAGTACCTCAGGGTTTATGTAGAACAGATGAAATTAGGGTTCAATTTTAGGGTTTTGCTTTTGGTTTTGGTTTTGCAAGGAACCTCCGATGAATCCTAATGGGGAGAGAGAGAGAGAAAGAGAGAGACATTCGTACCTGACCTTCATCATCTTCTTCTCCAGTTCGTGAAGGGCTCTCATTCCTCTTTAACTTTCACTCCTTTGCCCTTCTTTTTAAACTTGTTTCTCCCTCTTAAACGCAGGCCTGGTGCTTGGGAAGCATCAAAACCGGGTTTTTTCGGATGAAATGTCTACCAAAAAATAAACAAAAGGGAAAAACGCAAAAGAGCTCAGGCAGTGTTTGGTTGGGGGTAACATTCCTGGGAAAGGTGTTTCATTCGCCTTTCTGGCGTTTGGCATGCAAACTCTCTTAGGAATGATACTTTCCCCCCTCCATCATATTCCCACTAAACCAACCATTTTCTTTCGCATGCTCATCGTGGTATTGTTACCCCATTCCCCGGAATGCATTCTAGTATAAATTTTAAAGACAAGCGTGCCCTTGCGATGTTGAAGAAAGAATTTCATATTTCATCCAAGTCCCTTCCCAACCCGATACATCCCACAAATCTGCCCTAAATCCATCATCGCTATCACGTAGCAACCATGCACGCAACAACCAGCTTGAACAGTAGCAGTTCCTTCTCTCGTCATCCATCGTTGTTTGATGACAGGAGGATGTGGATCTAATATATCCACAACGAGCAGTTCATCTGAGCATTGCTAATTTTCATCACCTGTGATTTCGTAAAAATCGATTCTTGGGTAAGATTTATTTGATTTATCGTGTTTGTTATGCAATATATGTATTATTGTTTGATGTGAAAAAAATTTCTTTCTTCACAGCGACCAGATATATGCTACACCTCCATGTTCCCGTCGACCCACAACAACTTGATCTTGATCTATCCTATATAGCTTTGTAGATCTATATTTTTGTGTGTGATTTAGTCAAACGTGTTCTACATTTTAAGGGAATGGGAAACACATAGCATGTATTTTGTAAGAATTGTAGGAATTTATCATATGTGATGGTTATTTCATAATATACACTATGAAAAATACCTCATTTGAGCATATGTTTGAGGTTTATTGCATATGTTTTTATAAAAAACAGAATTTATGTTATGAAAAATATCTCATTTTATAATTTTTGAAGTTTATTGCATAAGTTTTTATAAAAATTATGATGTTAAATATTCATGCAATTTTTTTAGCATATTTGAAGTTTATTGCATAAGTTCTTCTTTTGTAAATTTTGGTTCGTGTTCTTTATATACCTCTTTTGTGTACAAACCTACAGGGGCCAATTTTTGGCCTTATTGATAGTTTAATACAAGGTTAATTAGAATTTGCTTTGCATCTCATATTGATTTGCATCTCATATTGTTGCATCTTAATTGGGTTGAAATATATATACTTATATGTAGTAAGGATTAGTTAGTGACAATATGTTTATCAACCCACGTGTCTCAATTATTGATGTATTGATATAGCCAGATTGATAGGTGTCCAAGAAGAAACAAATTATGTGTATGTTGGAAAGTGCATGTTCACTCTCTATTAAATGTTATTTCCTTGCTTCACGTTGTATTATACCTACTCCTTGGCAAATATTACAAAGACCATGTATTGAAGTCCGAATGTTATTTTACACATGAATCCCAGATGTTGAAGCTTCATAATATCATATTTCATAATGACACAACGTGCATAAGTCAATTGCGTATTAATAGGTATACATTTTCCAAATTGTGTGATATGCTTTGCACTATAGGGAAGTTAAAATACACTAGACACATAACAATGGAAGAGATGACTGGATTGTTTGTATACATTCTCGCTCATCATGTGAAGGATAGAGTGATAATAAATAGATTCATGTGTTTCGGTGAGACAATAAGTAAACATTTCAATGAGTTTTGAAGGGAATTATTCGATTGCAAAGTCATTTGCTTAAACAACCAGAAGCTCTTACAGAAAACTCAACAGATGCAAGGTGGAAATAGTTTAAGGTATATATACCAAACACCATTACAATATTTCTATTTTGAATTAA
The DNA here is from genome assembly GCA_039720395.1 of Liquidambar formosana. Classification (NCBI taxonomy): domain Eukaryota; kingdom Viridiplantae; phylum Streptophyta; class Magnoliopsida; order Saxifragales; family Altingiaceae; genus Liquidambar; species Liquidambar formosana. The sequence continues at coordinate 3,695,528 of CM077833.1, forward strand.
CCTAATTCAAAGAAGCCTATTTTAACAAGTTAAAATATGTTAATTAGTATTTAAGATTGTAGTAATTGTTGTTTTATTTTGTTTTTACACCATTTTTTTGTAGAACTGTTTGGGAGCTTTAGATGAGACTTATATTAGGGTGAATATGCCTAAGGTTGACAAACTTCGGCACCGAACAAGGAAAAATGATATTGCAACTAATGTATTGGGAGTATGCTCACAAGACATGCAATTCATTTTTGTTCTACTAGGTTGGGAAGGTTCTACAGCTGATTCTCGGGTATTAAGAGATGCTATTAGTAGAAGACATGGTCTTAAGGTCCCTTGTGGTACATTACAAGCGATTGTTATACAAATAATGTGACGTTAGTATAATATAAAATAGTAATATCATATTTTTTTTTTCATTTATTAGGTTTTTATTATCTTGTTAATGCTAGATATCCCAATTGAGATGGATTTCTTGCCTTATATAGAAGCCAGCGGTATCACTTAAATGATTGGAGGACCAGTCACCAACCTACCACTCTACAAGAGTTTTTCAATATGAAATATTCAAATGCTAGGAATGTCATAGAAAGATGCTTTGGGCTTCTTAAGTGAAGGTGGGCCATTCTAAGGAGTCTTTCTTTTTATCTCATGCAAACCCATAATCGGATCTGAAATTCCGATTTTACCAAGCCTACAATACCTAGAAGGGGGGTTGAATAGGTATTATGTATAAATCTTACCCAAATTTGATTTCAAGTCAATTAATCTCTTTTACCACAAATAAATCAGTCACACAGCAAGCATAAAAGCAATTAACAATGGCACAAGAGATTTTTACGTGGAAAACCCTAGATGGAAAAAACCACGGGACCTCGTCCAGTTGAAGCAAATCCACTATGAAATAAACGAGTACAAGACACACTTACAGACCACACAAGGACTCATGCAGTTATCTTCACTCCCACGATCATACACGATCGATCTCCGTCGTCACGGCTTTGGTCGCAACCAACCTCTTTCACAGCGATGCCTTCAATCACGAACTCGCAAGCTCGATCACCGTCGCAACGGTCTCACAATCATCCAAGGTTGTGAATGGTGTGTGGTTTGAAGGTCTCTAGAGCATATGAGTGAAAAACCTAGGTTAAAGTGCTCTAGAGAGGTTTTAAGAAGATGAACAATGAAAACCCTAATAGAGAGAGGCTTGCTTCACTTCCTCTATTGTAATAGCCTCTATATATAGAGACTAAGAAACCCCAAAAGACTAGGATTCGTTTTAGGATCAAATAGGAAGGTTTTAAATACTTTAAAAACTGATTTTTACGATCCCGGATCGATCCGAGGTCATACCGGATCGATCCGCGTTGACAGAATCAAAACCGCATTTCTAGAACAGTATGGATCGATCCACGAAAACCATGGATCGATCCACCTAGGCAGTAGCAAAATCTGAATTTCTAAAATACCATAGATCAATCCGCATAAGCCATGGATCGATCCACCTAGGAAGAAAAACCTCAGAAGCTAAAAATTCTTTTTCAAAACCATTTTTATAAATAAAGAAATATTGAAAATGATTTGAAATGATTTTTAAACATTAAAACTTAGGCTTCTACAGTCACTTACCTTTCCTAAGAACAATTATGAGTCGAAGCTTTAAACTCCACGCTTTGTCTCAACTTTGCAACTTCATCAATCTTCAATCAACCCAAGACTCACCCATCCTTTGGCACGGAATATGACAACATTAAAAACATGGTCTTTACAGGATCATTGTCGCATGTGTTCTCCTACACAACCATATAACTAGAGAGATGCCGACATACCCATTTAGAGAGCTCCCTTTTACTGAAAATTATAGTTAGCTAGACGGGGATCCAATTAAATATATTAATGCATCTGACTAATGGCAAATGTGGAGGAATATAATAGCAAATGAAATGTTCAACAAGTGGCGGGCATCTAGAAATGAATAATATACATTTGTTGTGGTTTGTTTTATGTATTGAACAATAATCCTTTTTTTGGATTAGATGTGAACTTATGTCTACTAACTTTCAGTTATTAATTAGTGGTTTGTAATTGACTATTTTAGTTAGTGCAACTTTTATGTGTGTTTACATGAAGTATACATGTTATAACTGTTTCATAATTTATTGACCTTATAAAAATTATAGTGTATATGCTTTATTTTGTGTTGCACATATATAGGATGGCATCTACAAGTAGAGACAAAGACTCAATTGCCAGTACACCTGCTAGGAACCTAAAACATCAATGGACACCAGTGGAGGATGAAAAATTAGTTAAGAGTTTGTACGAATTATACACCATGGGGACTTGGAAGTGTGATACCAGCTTTAAGTTCAGTTACTTTCTTCAAGTAGAGAAGATATTAGCACAAAAGATTCCTGGATTTGGTGTTAGAGCTACCCTACACATTGAATCTCATGTGAAGACTTTGAAGAAACAAACTATGGCAATTGCTAATATGTTCACAATTGGAAGTGGCTTCTCACGGAATAATGAAGATAAAATGGTTCAAGCAGAGAAGTCAGTCTTCAATTTATGGGTTAAGGTAATGCTATATGTATGTGTCTATTTATACATTTATCATTTTCTTTAATTACATTCTATTTGATAATGTTTAATATGTGTAGACTCATCCTGCTGCGAAAGGCTTACGAAATAAGCCTTTCCCTCACTATGATACTTTATTGGAAATTTTTGGGAAGGATCGGGCAAATGCATTAGGTGCTACCCCTACGCAGAGGAGGAAGCAAGTGAAGCAACTACTGCCAATGAATTCAATGCAAGTACTCAATTTGATGATGGGTCTTAATGGTATTGAAGTTTCTAACACTCAACCCTAACCGTCCCCTGCGGGGACATCTCAACAAAAGCGTAAGAGCACAGATAGATGGACACACAGCATGTTTAGGTGTCATCATCTATCAAGAAGTTCATCGATGGAACCATGGTATCTCTTGATAAAATAGGTAATGTTATGAGTGAGGAGAGTACTACTGAAAAAATAAGTTGCTGAGGAGTTACAGAAAATCGATGGATTGACTCTTATTGACGTCATGGATGCAGGGAAAGACATTAGTAGTGACTCATATATGGTTACTGTGTTCTTGAATCTACCCAATGATAAGCGTAAGGAGATGGTATTTGAGGTGCTGAAAGACGTAACAATACGGGTTGAGTTACGTAGATTGATTTATGAAGATTAGGAACTTCAAGCTACTTGTTTAACTTTTTGATGTCATTGCGCACATTTTATCATGTGAGCGAGTAAACATTAAATATGTAATGCGTATTTGTCAGATCTGACTTATGGATCTTGTACTGATCTACTTGATATGGTTATCTACAATATGTTTTGGTTAATGAAATATGAAACATTAATGTTCGTAATTATCGAGTATGTGAATCATGTTTCTTGAGGTGTTGTGGCATATTTCTCTCTATTGGTTGAGTTGGCAATTGATTTAAAATTTTATGTTATGCGTTGAGTTGGCAATTGATTTTCCTTGAAACTTAATTTTATTGCAATGTTGATTATGAAAGTGTGTTTTTTTCCATGTATGATACTAGGTAATGAGGATAAGATTCTAAGTTTTTGTTGCGATGAGGATATCTATAATCAAATATATCATGTCAAAATGTTTTTTTTACCTCAATATAGTCAATTGCATGGTATTATACTAGATTGTATTTGCATGCTTAAATTTAACTTTTTTAAAAATTTAAATATAGTTAACTACATGCTAGTATAGTTGGCTATATTGCAAGGCAGAGAGTTGGATGATTTGAAAACCATAAAAATAGTCAGTTACATTAACATTTAGTTAGCTATATTGTCAGGTAGAGAGTTTCATTGATATGAAGCCCAAATATAGTTAACTACATGCTAGTGTAGCCAACTATATTGTTAGGCAGGAAGTTTGAGTAATACATAGTCAACTACATGCTAGCTACACTAACATTTAGTTGACTATATTATCAGGCCGAACTTATTAATTAATATGTCCACAATTTCAGTAGGCTAAATCTATCCACAGTCAACTAAACTGAAAAACAAATCCAAAACAATATAAATTAACTGCCAATTTTGTACAAATTGGTCTACTGTAACCATAAAATAGTCAATTAAACACACACATAAAATTACCGAGCATATTTAAAAGCAATTCGACACACGTTAAATAATAATTTTTTAATTTGGGCTTTCGTGGGTTCTCTAACAATTTATAAACACACAAACACACACCTTATATAACAAAGACAAGCTCGAGCCTCAAATCCCGACGTCCACAACCCTTGTTATACCCCAATCGCAAAAACACCTCTCCCCATCTTCCCCATCCTTCAATTCAAGCCCATCGTCATATCAATTCCTTACCTACCTCACTCCCCATCATCCCTATCCTTCAATCCTCATCGTCCCCTTCCTTCCCTCTCGCACCACAATCCTAATCGTCCCCATCTTTCCATATCTTAAATCCCTGATAATGACAAGGCGAAGTGAGAAATTGCTCTAAGCTTCAATGGACACTATGACGGGTAGTAGAACCACCAAGAATAAAGGGAAACGACTAAGAATTGAAGTGGAGCCATCCAAGGAAAGCACTCAACCACCACCGACAGCATCAAAAGGGAAATGCCCAATGTTTGTCGACAATCGACCACCACCACCGATAACACAACGATCACACCATTCCGGTAACCTAAAGACACGTGGTGAGGGATCGTCGACCCAACAAAAGACACATGGTGAGGGATCATTGGCCCAACAGAAGAAGAGCAAACCCACAGCCGTCCCGAGTTCGAATGATGCAGATTTATTCTTTAATGATGAAGTTCAGCTCAAGTATAATTTGAATTTCAGGGCCCGCAATATTCAATTTAAGAGATGTGTTGATTTTAAGTTCTTTACCAAGAATGGGTTTCACCTCGCACGCTACGTTGTTTCACGCCATCGGATGGTTCGATTTCCTCAACTGACACCATGTCATGTACCTCCAACTGGTACGTTGTTTCTACACCCACTTAATAATGAATCATAACACCAATCAATGCACATCATATATGAAAGGAGTACCTATTACTTTAAATTGTACCACATTGAACCACCTTCTTGGGTTACCACAATTTAATATATTCAAAGCATTCCACGCACACAATTGGGCTGAGTATGATGGCTTCGACCAGGAGGAGGCATTGCTGTTGGGAATCGAATTAGAAAGAAAAATCAAAGTGCGGAATATAAAAAATTTTCCTACAATTCCATAGCCCATGAATCTAACTATGCATTAATACAAAACAAAACCCTAACTACAAAGAGGGTTAGAATACTTACAGTTTGAAATTCTTCTTCCTTTGCTCCAAGCTATTAATCCAGACAGAAAGAATGAGCAATCCAAGTGTACTACCTCCAACATTATCCACACCTAGCTAGAGCTTCAATTCTTTCCTTCCTTTTCCTTGTTATTGCTAGAGGTGGAGAAGATAAGAGAGAGAGAATAGGCCACCACCCAAGAGAGGACGGCTAGGGCTTGGGGAGTAATTGTTATCTTGATGTCACACATCATAAGAGGATATAAATAGCCACCACTAAAGGGGCCGGCCAGGGGGAGAAATCCATTTAGGGTTTTAATGCAATTTCTCTAAATTGCATTATAACTCCTCTTGTTTATATCAAATACAAACTTGGCCTTAAAGAACTATTCTTTAATTCACTCATACCTCTAAATTGCATTATAACTCCTCTTGTTTATATCAAATACAAACTTCACCTTAAAGAACTATTCTTTAATTCACTCATACCCTTTCTCTCATAGACTTTAAAGCTCTCTTAGCATGATCAGTGTGTAACCCATTGGGTTCACATCATCAAGTAGTAGGAATAGCACAATGTGTACACAATGAAACTCTTTCCATTAAAGGTCTAAATGGAACTCCTTTCAATTCCCTAATTGATTATAACTCATTTATATCAATTAGGGCTTCTATTAGCCATAAGTAACACCTAGCATATGGCTCATGGTGTTGTCCTTAATGAGGTGAATAGTTATCTTACAAAGAACCCTTCTGTTATAGTTTATAAGTTACAATTACATCCTTCCATCCATATAATGTCTCTAATTGAACCAATAGGACATGGAAGTCTATCAAGTCCTTAGTTCAATTATTTTATACTCAATTATGAATATTAACTCAATAATGAACTTATGGAAACTCTTTTCCATATTCATTCTACCATAGGCTCATGGATTTAATGAGTTATATCACTGAATGATATATGAAACATTCTCTTTTTTCTGAGAGTGATGGATTCCTTGTTGATCACTCACATACCTTCACACACATAGCAGTAGGGCCAATGAACACCGTTGTAGACCCCTAGAAGGATCTGCACTTAGTGTTATCAAACTTCTGAAGCTGTATGCATAAGACAACTATAGTGTCTCATGTCTAAAGATTACTTGTACCACTATAACAATGAGAAACTAATTGACAAGCAGGTTAAAACTCCATTCAGTTTATCTTATTGTAGACACCCAAATTTTGCCCGGCCGCCTCCAGACAAAATCGATTAACTCGTCAACAGTGCAATTAGGTCAGATACGCTCCGCGCCTAACTTTATTCACCCTGTCCTACCCACTAGGACAAAGCCTTTCCCCTGATTCTACTCTCGGCATCTAAAGCCCAAAAACCAGCAACGGGCACGATACTCGCAAACCCCAAGTTGAACCCCCAATTCAGCACTAGGTGGTTCAATCTCCAACAATCTTTGATCCAATGGTCAATTCAACCGTAGGATCTTCAATTCAACATCCCTAGAGCGGTCTATGACCATTTGATTGGGAATCAGAAGGCATGAGCCCTCCGATCCCCAATTTCCCCCAAATTAAACCCCTAATTCGGTACTAGGTGGTTCAATCTCCAACAATCTTTGATCCAACAGTCAATTCAACCGTAGGATATTTAATTCAACATCCCTAGAGTGGTCTAGGACCATTTGATTGGGAATCAGAAGGCACGAGCCCTCTGATCCCTAATTTCCCCCAAATCGAACCCCTAATTCGGTACTAGGTGGTTCAATCTCCAACAATCTTTAATCCAACGGTCAATTCAACCGTAGGATCTTCAATTCAACATCTCTAGAGTGGTCTAGGACCATTTGATTGGGAATAAGAAGGCACGAGCCCTCCGATCCCCAATTTCCCCCAATTGAACCCCTAATTCAGAACTAGGTGGTTCAATTCCTAACAATCTTTGATCTGACGGTCAATTCAACCGTAGGATCTTCAATTCAACATTCCTAGAGTGGTCTAGGACCATTTGATTGGGAATCAGAAGGCACGAGCCCTCCGATCCCCAATTTCCCCCAATTGAACCCCTAATTCAGCACTAGGTGGTTCAATTCCTAATAATCTTTGATCCAACGGTCAATTGAACTGTAGGATCTTCAATTCAACATCCCTAGAGTGCTCTAGGACCATTTGATTAGGAATACAAAGGAACGAGCCCTCCGATCCCCAATTTCTCCCAAATCGAACCCCTAATTCAGCACTAGGTGGTTCAATTCCCAACAATATTTGATCCAACGGTCAATTCAACCGTAGGATCTTCAATTCAACATCCCTAGAACGGTCTAAGATGATTTGATTGGGAATCATAAGGCACGAGCCCTCCGATCCCCAGTTTCCCCCAAATCGAACCCCTAATTCAGCACTAGGTGGTTCAATCTCCAACAATCTTTGATCCAACGGTCAATTCAACTATAGGATCTTCAATTCAATATCCCTAGAGTGGTCTAGGACCATTTGATTGGGAATCAGAAGGCACGAGCCCTCTGATCCCCAATTTCCCCCAATCAAACGCCTAATTCAACACTAGGTGGTTCAATTCCTAACAATCTTCGATCCGATGGTCAATTCAACCATAGGATCTTCAAATTCAACATCCCTAGAGCGGTCTAGGACCATTTGATTGGGAATCAGAAGGCACGAGCCCTCCGATCCCCAATTTCCCCCAAATCGAACCCCTAATTCGGTACTAGGTGGTTCAATCTCCAACAATCTTTGATCCAACGGTTAATTCAACCGTAGGATCTTCGATTCAACATCCCTAGAGTGGTCTAGGACCATTTGATTGAGAATCAGAAGGCACGAGCCCTCCGATCCCCAATTCACCCCAAATTGAACCCCTAATTCAGCACTAGGTGGTTCAATCCCCAACAATCTTTGATCCAACGGTCAATCCCATCGTAAGATCTTCAATTAAACATCCCTAGAATGGTATAGGACCATTTGATTGGGAATCAGAAGGCAAGAGCCCTCCGATCCCCAATTTCCCTCAAATTGAACCCCTAATTCGGTACTAGGTGGTTCAATCTCCAACAATCTTTGATCCAATGGTCAATTAAACCGTAGGATTTTCAATTTAATATCCCTAGAGTGGTTTAAGACCATTTGATTAGGAATCAGAAGGCACGAGCCCTCCGATCCCCAATTTGCCCTAAATCGAACCCCTAAATCGGTACTAGGTGGTTCAATCTCTAACAATCTTTGATCCAACGGTCAATCCCACCGTAAGATCTTCAATTCAACATCCCTAGAGCGGTATAGGACCATTTGATTGAGAATCAGAAGGCACGAGCCCTCTGATCCCCAATTCACCCCTAATCGAACCCTTAATTCAGCACTAGGTGGTTCAATCTCCAACAATCTTTGATCCAACGGTCAATTCAACCGTAGGATCTTCAATTCAACATCCCTAGAGTGGGCTAGGACCTTTTGATTGGGAATCAGAAGTCACGAGCCCTTCGATCCCCAAATCGCCCAAAACCGAACCCCTAATGCAACTTTAGGTAGTTCAAATCTTCACAATTTCTCATCCGATGGTCAAACCGACCGTTAGATCTCCAATTCAACCCCTCAAGATCAATACAGGACCATTTGATCGAAGATCAGGCCTCGTTCAGCTCACTGATCATCAAAACCCTAATTGTAGAGTCTTACGAGCATTATGCTCACATCCGGGCCATTCGATCCCACCCAAGAGAGTGCACACTCCACTCTTTGGTCCCAAACCAAGTTTGGGGACCCAAAGTTTCAATCCCCATTCAAGATCAACGGTCGGATTTCACTCGATCATCGATCGAACGCGATTACGCGATCGTACAGCCCCACAGTAGGGCGGACCACCACCATAGGCCCACCACAGTGGCCCCACACCTTCTAGAAGGGCAAACTACCCTAGAAACACAAGTTCCCATGTGTGGTGACTGAGAAATCATCACAAATGTGGGAAAACTGTGCCCACGCTGGCCAAACCAGCATTGAGGATCTTACTTTCGGCTCTGCAATATCCTGCAGCCCTCTTGCAGCCGAAATCCAACTAGGGGATAGGACATCAGCCCACGCTAGCCATGTCAGCGTTACCCACGCCTGCTATGCCAGCGTGGGTAAGGCAGCCTACCCTTTTGCCATTTTGGACCACTTTACCCTCATCAAATGAGGTATTTCCTTCATCAAACAAAGCCTAAATGCCTTCTACGTCCCATGTGACCAAAATGCCTTTCCAAATGACCATTTTACCCCTAAAAGTCCATGTTTTCCTATAAATAGCCCATATTTCATCCATTGAAGAGATTCCAGTCCCAATCCCCAATCTCTAAGCCAACTCCCTTCATCCTATCTCTCATACACACAAACACTCAACCCAAATCCTATATATCCCATCCTCTATCCTTGCCTAAAAACCCTCACCCTATCTCACATATACACAAAATCACCTCATTTTGATCCAAAGAATCTCATCCACCACAAAGAGCCTACCATATATCCCTTCACAAACCTTTTCCCACAAGTCTAGGGGCTGTTCTTGAAGGAAAATCCAAAGGTTGGACCATCCAAGTTCCATTTGGATAGCATAAAAGAGACAAATTCTGCTGCAGTTTTACTACAGAAAGACTGTCAATTTCGTGTCTGTTGAGTGGCAATTTCACTTCTGCTGACTGGTAACTCCACTGTTACCCCACTTTCCTTCCCTATTTCACTCCACCACCTTCCAAGCACACTTGGAACCACTAAAAGAGCATCTCAAAGAAGATTTTCAAGCCCAGGAGAGGAGCACTCAAGCCTAACTTGGTCAAAGCTAAGGTGAAATTACTTACACTAGGTGAGCTTCTTTCTTTTTAAATTCATTCCTAAGCTTTTTAGTTTAATTTCCTATTAAGCTTACCATTATTCTTGCAGCCTTAATATGTGATTGTCACCCTCCCTACCTTAGCTCGAGTACATACCTGGGTCTCCTAACACGTGTCGTGAAGGGATCAACCCTTGTATGGTAGGTTAAAGGCAGGGAAACCTTAAACCACCCAATGTTTGCAAACCATTCCAATAGGTTGCTAGCACCCCTTTCATTTTCTTTTATTGCATGTGAGCTTGCATATATGATGTGTGAAATGAAAATTTAAGCATGTCAAAAGGTTGAGAGGATGTTTAAACAAAATCAAATTTGGTAAGGTTAGGTTCATGCATACATGCATATTGTTTACACTAACCTTTTCTTGTTTCCTTGGGCTACGGCCCCTATACGCTCATGATATGAGGCACAGTAGGCTTCTTTTCTTCTTTCTTTTACTTTCGAGGTTGAATCCTCCGGGTTGTGGTCATTGCGACTCTTGCCCCTAAAAATTCTAACTATTTACTACTAAGGTTGAATCCTTCGGGTTGTGGTCGTTGCGACGCTTGCCCTTAAAAAATTCTAACTATTTATCGCTTTATTTACTGCTTTATTTAGAGGCTATGGCTTTTCGCTACCCTCCGGGTTGTGGTCGTTGCGACCTTTTGCCCCAATACTTGAGCACTTTTCATTTCGTTATCACTTGACCCTTTTTATTTCATGTACATATACTTGTGCTTTTCAAAGCAATAAACATCGCATTCATGAATTCCAAGCCTTGCCAAGGTTGATTATGCTTATACATCTTTTGACATTTTCGATGTATTTATCTTGATATTTCAATTCTATTCCCATGTGAATAAGATTCAACTAATGCCTTGAGATAATCTATTATACTATGGATAGTGAGTTCACAGCATCATATGCTTAAAAACTCATCCATGACATAATAGCTTATCACCGTCAAATGGACTTAATCAATTGACCCGTCAGATTCCAATGAATCACCTCACATCGAGTTTAGGAACTCTTGCGTGTCCCTATGTCACGTAGTAAAATCTCAATCCTTAGGAGATTTGGTTGATTACACTTTTATTCAATTAATTCAAGTGCGCACTAAGTTTGGATGAAATTCCTCCCAAAACCATCTTTAAGCTCCAAGAGCTCCAAGTACCTTTTCATAAAATCTTTTAGAATTGAAAGTGATTATTTACATCTTAAATCCTTGCTAAAAGATTCATACCTATGTGGAACCTTTTTCCACTAATCATTTTTGACAACAATACCATCTTTATCAAATAAAGATTTTTGATTCAAAAGGAACCTCTTGCTAACAAGCAAGTTGTTGACACACGCCCCTTTTTATTGACGAGTTCATTTCAAAAGTGGCTCGAATAAATTCTTTTCATTAATAAAGACGCGCGCCCTCTTTTCACAGACATGATCCTAATCAAATCAATTTTTCAAAATTATCACTCCATGTAGGACTTCCTTTCTAGTATGGACTAAGAATCATAAAGTCTCACTTTCACTTTGTTTAAACAAAATTCCTTTACACTTCAAAAGTGTTCTTTTCTCAATCAAACACATTTTCTCCCTTCAAAAGGAACCCCTGTCTTCAAAAGGCAATCTTTTTCCTTCAAAAGGGAACATCCTCTTTATTTCAATAGTTTTCAAAAAGCATCCTTTTTCTTTACCCATTCCTCGACTTCAAAAGTTTCGAGCTTTCTCTGGATCCCAAAAGAGGTTTGCGCTTGACATTAATTCTTTAAAAATGGATTCACATCATTTCCATTTCCATCCTTTCATAAAAGATTGATTTTACCGCTGCAAGATAGGGATGCTTTAGAGTTAATCAATTTGACCTAAGATACCCGAGAGAAGGAAGGCAAATTTGTGGTCCTTTCAAAATAATTTTCATTCACAATCTTAAAGCATACTCTTTCGAAACCAACACTTTCAAAAAAACTTTGTTCTAATGCCTTTTAAGATCTCTTTTTCAAAAGGACAGAATTCGTCACCCTTCAAAAGGGTATTCTATGTCAAATCATTCATATAGGAAATCAACAATACCAAATGGGATTTTAATAAGAAACATCGTTGAAAACGGGAACCGTTGGATTCCAACGGGCGATGTGGGGTGCCTCACACCTTCCCCACTCGTAACCAAACCCCCTTACCCACAATCTTTAGTCTCACAGACCACTAGGAGTCAATCAATCAATTTCCAAATGGACCTCAAATGGACCCGTTTGATGATAAGACCTCAGATGGACTTATTTTTAGGATCTCAGATGACCCCTACTTTCTAATCAACCATAGGATGCCCAGTCACATCCTCAAACCCCCTGATTGGTGGCGACTCCATAGCCTTGATAATTCTAGATATGCTCGCATACCTAGGACGATCAAGGCGCCCTTGAAATGAACTCAACACCACCCACCAGAAAACGGACACCCCGGGGTCGTCCCAAAAACATTAGGAAGGGAAAACATCCCATCCCTCTTTTTGGGGTAGCGACACTTATATTTTTAGTGTACCTATTCTTATAATAGGTAGCCACTTGTTGGTTGTAGTGTCTCCACACAAATAGCTTGAGACTAGCTATCCTCCTATAGTCAACCTAACAAGTGCTAGTCCTATGGTTCATTACTGTCCATCATAATGAACCTTCAATTAGGAATGTTTTCCGAGTTTAGTACAGATATGTATTTATAGTCTCAAAATTACAACACTTTGTAATTCTATATTCTCAACTCTAACTCTATGAACATATTATGTAAATATAAATGATGCATATAAACATAATAGAATAAGCCCTTTTATTAAATCAATAATAAATGTGACATACATAAATGAAATCAAATGATTGTTCCTAATCCCTAAACAATCATCTCTATAATTGGCTCTAGAGCATAATCCTAACAACTGTAAGAAATATGCTTATCGAAAAACATCAATTCGAGTAGGCCATCGATGTACTGTGATATGAATATCAAGGCAAGAATAATCTATAGCATCATATCTTATTGTATAATACCGCATGTAGGCAGTGGGCACATGTGAGTTATTTTAATGTTTTCATTATGTGGTGCATTATATATGGGAAGAAACTTGATCTTGCATACCTTATTATACACCATATGGCATATTGTGCGCCTAGGAAGGGTGTACTGCCATATGGGATGATGCTTACTTCTATATTTGAGCATTTCAATGTGCCATTGGACAATAAGGGAGATGTGTTTGTTGCGAGGCCAACAGATATATATAGTGAGTCCACATTGAAGCGTATGGGGTTTGAGTTGAATGCCAACAACACATGGGTTATAACCAGACTTGAAGATAAACCGAATGATCCATCGAATGCTTCACCAACAACTCAACCAACAGTTCCACCAATAACTCCACTAATAACTCCATCGGATACATCCGGATTTCAAACTGTTGTGGAAGCTATATCAAGGCTTGAAAATGTAATAGAGACGTCATTAGCTGATGTTGGTAGTCAATTAGGAGAGGTAGAGAATCGAGTTTCGGGTTTGCATGATTGGGTGTTGGGTTTAGAGAATCGGGTGTTGGGTATGGAGAGATCAATGGGGACTGTAGAAGAAGATGTACATCTGTTGAAATTCTATGGTGGTGAGGTTTAACAATGTTGCTTGGGTGATGAGTCAAGCATTTGAAAGTTGGCATGACAGAGGTTCCACCATCCCATGCAGCACCGCCACATGCAAGGCCATACCAAACTACATTCACACCCATGATTCCTAAGGCATATTGCCCTCTACCACTAAGAAATAGTAAGAAACCATGGGAAGAAGATGATGCTTCCTCTAGTGATCAAAAATATGTTGTTAACATTAACCCATGAGTAGTTTAGTATTGATGCAAATGTAAATGGTTTTTTGGTGTTTTTGAAATGGGAGTTGGGAAGATGTGATGGTTGTATATGATGGGGTTAGTTATTTTTGGTAGGATATATTTTAAGTAAGCACATGTATGGAGAATATCAGAGCATGCTAGTAGGTCCATATGAGAGTATACCTGTATAATTATAATTAACATGTAGGGATAATAACATTTTGACTGAGAACCTTGTTTGTGTTTTATGGGAACCTAGAAAAATGTTAGGTTACACATGTTGGATGATTTATTGGGTATTGATAACTTAGTGTACACTTGGTATAATAACACACACTAGAAAACTATTTTCTATCTATGGCACATATAATAGTTTGTTTATGTTTATTAGAATGCCGAGAAACACCCATAACAACTATTATGCCGCTGAGACCCAAGCTCGGGCTGAAGTTAAGAACGGGCATGAGCTGAGGCTCAAGCTAATGCCCAAGATCCACTGTAGGCTCCAATTGGGGAGCAAGCTGCAAACCTTCCACCTCTACAGGATAACTTTAATCCGGCATAGTTGGATGCCCTTTTTGTTACAATGCAAAGGCTACAGGCTAACTATGCCGCTAATGTCACTAGAATCAGGACCCAGAGTTGGTTGAGTTGACTCAAAAGTCATTGTTGAGGAAGGAATTTCATGATGTTAAACCCTCCAAGTTTAATGGGGACCATGACCCAGTTAAGGCTGGCAAGTGGATTCGTAGGGTGAAAACTGATTTGAACTTGGCCCACATACCCAAGCCTTATTGGATGGAATTTGCCTCCAGCCTGTTCACTGACATAGCTGAGGATTGGTGGACTAGCCAAGGTTCACAAGCAGAGTTAAGAACTATGACTTTGGAGCAATTTGAGTCCAAGTTCAATGGTAATTTTTATTTAGAAGCATTTAAGAACAATAAGATCCGAGAGTTGATGAACTTAAAGCAAGAGGAGATGACTGCTCAACAGTACACCTCTAAGTTTGTGGAGTTGTGTAGATTTTCTATGGGAATGAATAAGGATGAGAAAGAGAAGTGTAGGAGATATGAATGGCGTTTGAGCTGTACTCTACAAGGCAAGGTGAATCATTTAATGATAAATGATTTCAAAAGACTTGTGAGTTCTGCATTAGCTACTGAAGAGGAATATTTGGGCTACAAAGAGGATAGGGCTTAGGAGAAAGAGCGCAGAAGGAACAATCCTCAACCGTGCAAGGATAGTGCCATTGGTTCTAGTATGGGGAAGAAGCCACAACAGCATGGTAGAAGTTTTGGAACTAATCCCAATCTCTATCCCCAAGGGATTCATTTCAAACAACCTCAACCAGGGAAGAACAGTAGTAGTAGTAGCAGTTCTAGTGGAAGTGGTGAGAACAATAGAATTTGTTTACTATTGCAAGCAGAAGGGGCATATCAAGCCTAATTGTCCATTTTTTACTTGGGTTTCATCTCCTCAACAACGATCCATGAATTCCCCACTGCCATATTTCTCCTAGCAAGGATATGGTCACCAGGGACAATCAGAAATGCCAGTGCATTCCTAGTCCTATTTTATACCACCCCTATATTATAGACAATAACATATTACCCAGTGTCACACCCCATTTTTGCCACCTTAGCTAGGGTTTATCATTTCATGTGTCATTTTGTTTCCTTTTTGAATCTAGTATTTTGCATTGAGTTTCTAGGGTCCTAAGGATGGTGTGTATGAATTTTGGTTCGATTTGGAGTTGATCTTGAGGGCTAATAAGAACTTTTGTGACTTGAGGGGTATAATCGTCCTTTAAGCCACAAACTTTCCATTTGACCTTGAAATGATCTCCAAGTTTCCAATTAGAGTTCATATGAATGAATTTGAGGTATTTATGGGTTCAATTCGATGAATTGATGGTTCGGGATTAGAATGGCTCAGCAAGGCTCAGGTTGGTTAAGAGACCTATTTCAGGTTAGCCCGAATTGGTTCATGATTTTCACTCTATGACTACTCATTTGACCTTGATTAGTCTTAATTTCATCCCCAAATGTGTTTAGGGAGGTTGAATTTCGAATTAGAAAGCATTCGGTGCGACCCTATGTGCATACCTAAGCTAAGCGATGGTGAGGCATAGCGGTTAACCGCCTTTGTAGGACCCAACCATGCAGCCATGGCTAGGGTTTCTTGCCCTCAAGTGACTCGAATTACATTCCCCTTCGAAACACGGTCGTTTTGGCTTTCGTTTCGTCAAAATCGGAGTTGATTTGAGCCCTAAAACACATTTAGAAGTCGAAAGGGTCAAAATTTGGGCTGAAGATGACATGGCCTCGGGTGACCACCCAGGCCTGGGCGGCTAGCCGCCTGGGCCTAGGCTGCTAGCCGCCCAGCCCCAGGTGGTCACCCGAGCTACTTTCCTTTTTTGAGTCTTGATGCGGCTCCCTTCCTATTTTCTCGGATTTACTCGCCTCCAGCCGCCATTTAACCCTAATTTCAGCCCTATTTGACCTACTTAAGCCCCAAGGGAACCTATAAGAGCCCTTGGATCAATACCTAGGGTTTTAATCCCAACCATTGAGGGTTTTCCCTCAAACCCTATAAATACCCCCTTATACTTCAGCAAGAGGGAGGAAAATTTCTGAAGTGGGAGGCATGTGTGAGACTTGGAGGCTATGACAGCCATCCTTAGGGTAGTTTAACCTAAACTTTGAGTGAGAGAGTGAGAGAGAAAGCTTGAAGGAGGGCTAGAGCATTGCTTGAAGGCTTGAAGGAAGGAATTCCCAGCAGTACACAAGAGAAGGAGGACTCTCTACAGCAGCAACCATAGGTATACCCTCTCTTCCCCTCTTCCCTCTTTTAAAGTTAGGGTTTTTGCATAGAATAGGATGATTTCATGTTAAAGTGTATGTCTTTATCATGTCTTGTTGCTTTTATTAGCTAGTATGCATGTCTAGGATGATATTCATGGGCTGTTTAGTATGCTAGGATGTTATTCCATGTGATTTACTGCATGTTTGGGATTCTAGGGTTTCCTTAGTGCTGAAATTGGTTTTCTGCATAAAATAACTCTTTTGCATATTAAAGTTTATGTCTTTATCATGTCTTGTTGCTTCTATTAGCTAGTATGCATGCTTAGGATGATAGTCATGGACTGTTTAGTACGCTAGAGTGTTTTTCATGAGGTTTACTGCATGTTTGAGATTCTAGGGTCTCTCTTGTGCTGAAATTGAGTTTATGCTTAGAATAGCATTATTTCATGTGAAAGCCTATGTCTTTATCATGTGTGGATCATTCTGTTGGTTAATATGCATGGATTAAATGCTGTTCACATTCTGTTTTGCATGGTTTAGAGTGATTTCATGGGATTTTATGCACTAGTGTGATTCTAGGGTTTTATTCATCCTTGTGTTAGGAAAGTTGCATGTAGCTTAGGATTTTTCTTTGCTTTTCTTCATAGTTGCTGCATATGTGTGGCATATTAGATAAATGTGACATTTTTGCATCTTTGGTAGTCGATTTTAGGGTTTTTGCATGTCATTGCATATAGGGCTGAATTAGGGTTTATGTTATTTCATGATTCATGTTGTTTGCATGACTTGTGGTTGATTTTAAGCCTTATTTCAATTCTGTCCAGATTTGTCCATTGTTTTTATTGCCATATTTTGAGCATGTGTTAGCCTATGTTTAAGCATGATAATTGCTTGATTGGAACCTAGCTTGGTTGGTTGGTATTCTTGGTATGTTTTGCATGCAAATTGTAGGTGCTTTGACAGGTACAACAGGTGCAACTACCCCACCAATGTGGGGTAGTTATTTTGGCTATTGCAAGATGAAATCTTGCGAATAAGATAATTACCCTATGCAATAGGGTGGTTATTTTGACAGGTTGCTTTTGCTTAAAGGTAAGTAGGGTATGAGGGTGCCCCAATTCACCCTTCTTTCCTTTCCTTGAAACTTTCCCTTTCTCCCTCCTAGGGTTATTTCCTAATAGGGGAATATGGTAATTCCTATAGTATCCTTTCATAAAAATACCTTTTAAATCAAAGTTTCCATTTTTATCAAATTCCGTATTTACTAAAGATCTTTTGAAGAATCATTTATTTTTGGAAACTTACCATGTTTTTACTTGAAAGGAAACTTAGGGTTTACCATAGGCCTCTATTAGGTTATAACCCTATTCCCTTTCGAACTACGTGGACTTTGATCCATGTATTTCCATACATGGTACGTAGGCGCTCTTCGTGAAGTTCAAGTCCGCCCTAGGATACTAAGTATCCTAGGTTTTCTCTCCCCTATTTCTTTTTTCTGTTTTTCTTTGATTTACTTGATTATATGGATGAATGAATGAATGATATGCATGCTGTCTTGTGATGATAATTGTTGATTTGTGTGTGATTAAGACTTTGATTTAGCCTAATTAAATTAAGAGACTGTTTAGGGCGATGTGGGTGCCTATAGGCTTTGCCTAGAACCTTCCCATATCGTAACTTAGCCTCCGAATCCACCATCTCTGGTTTCCAAAAGACTTTTTGCCTTACCATTTTTAAATATGGAGTCAATCTTTTGTTTTCCTAAAACAAAACTGTTTTTTAGGGTTTTCCTTGTTTCCTTTAAAAAATAAGGTGGCGACTCCTTTCCTTTTTCGAACCCCCTCCCGTGGGCCTTTTAAACTTTTTAGGGTCCACAGACTAGCGACTCTGCTGGGGAATTATGGGCTAGACTCTATATAATTTGATTGGGCTAAGTTAATTTCTTTTGTTTAATTAAAATAAATCACATTGCATCTGCTTGATTGTGTGCTTTCATTTATTGCATTGTGTGCGCAAACTCTTGCATGCTAGGATCGATGTCCCTTGCCACTGACGGGCCTAGCCTTAACCTTGGTTTTCCTGATTCCATGTGTTGGGGCGAAAGCTCTCAACCTCTCTTGCCAAGTACCCTTGGGTATATTAAATGAGTTAATCACGTACTGTTGGACCCACGTGGCGTTCCTGATGCCACATGTGGTTAGGTATAAAGATTGCTCAAGCAAGTGAAGGACCCCAGCCTACCCTTATTATTAGTCCATATAGACAGACTTGTAAGGCACTATGGTTTCACCCTTATGCACCCACATTTGTTTGTAATGATATCATGACCGTGTTTGTGATGTGATTAATGGACAATTAATAGAGGACCTTTGCACCCTATATCCTTAATACGTACCTTTCGCCCATGACCCTTGCAAAGGTGATTGAATTGGAAGGGACTAATTGAGCATATATGGTGTGAAGTCATTGAGACAAATATGGAAGCCTAGGACATACCCTTAGGATGAGAGACTGATTGTTCCCTTTCATAGAGGAGTGAGAGGATGTACTGGCTTGGATCCGCGACCAGCAAGGGCGCTTAGTGAAGATTGATTCTACCAACCAGTCAGATATGGCCGACGAAGCAACTAGTGAAGGGGGTTTTGATGTTGAGACTTGTTTGAAGGCTATCATGACCAAGCTTGATTACACCACTGATGTATCTGAGAGAGCATTGAAAATGGCCCAAGATATCCAACATAAGATGTCAGAACCTGAACAAAATAATGGCCGTACCCCAGGAGATAACACCGAAGATAGGACTTAGTCTGGAGAAGGCACTAAGACCAATGAAGGGGGAAGTACTAAGCCCAAGGGAAATGAATCACCCGAAATTTTTAACCTAGAAGGGGGAAGTAAGGGGAAGACCTCTGATACAGACTCTATGCTGGCTAGCAAGGTAGAAGCCTTGGAGAGAACTATAAAGGGAATCCGTAGGACAGATGACATGGTGGATGTACGTACCCTATCTTTGTTTCCTCAAGCTCGTATCCCATTACAATTCAAGATACCTGAATTAGAAAAGTTTGATGGAACGGGTTGCCCTAAGACCCATTTGAAGATGTATGTATGAGCTATGTACCCTCGAGGAGCAACAGATGAACTCTTGGCCCAAATGTTCCATGAAACCCTAGCCACTTTTGCCTTAAAGTGGTTCCTAGCCTTGGATGAGAATAGAACCTGGACTTGGGAGGACATATGTAATGAGTTCTCGGAGCACTACAAGTACAACACTGAGGTGGATGTCATAAGAAGGGACCTAGAGACCACGAAACAAGGGGCTAATGAGACTTTTTCCGCTTTCATCACAAGGTGGAGGCAAAAGGCCTTGAAAATGGCAAATAGACCGAATGAGGAAGATCAGATTCAGTTGGTGGTTAAGAACCTATTGCCGGTGTATCACAAGCACCTCTTTGCTCACTATTTCCCTAACTTCAAGGCTCTTATCGGAGCAGGCACACAAGTTGAGGATGCTATTGCTGATGGGTCAATCAAGACAGAAGAAGTCCAAAGGAGCCGCAGGCCGAACTTTGCTGGGAAAAACAATGCCGAGGTCAATGCCATAACCCAACCCACTCAACCTATCTCCCTAAATGACACCAACCCACCTCGCCAATTCACCGAGTTGCATATGCCACTTGAGAAAGTGCTTGAAAAGCTAAAGAGCCGAGGCCTGTTGAAACCTCTCGACCCAAGACCACCACCAAACCCATTGCCCAAGAACTACAATGAGAATGAATACTGTAAATTCCACCAAGCCAAAGCCACTCAACCAACCGTTGCTATCGCCTTAAGCATGAGATCCAAGACTTACTTGACAAACAAATCATCTCACCACCAACTACACCAAATCGCCCAAATGTCACCCAAAATCCACTTCCTTCTCATAATTCATCCAACTCCATAAATGCTATTGAAGCCTGTGAACCCCGGAAATTGGGCCCACAAGGGATTGAAAGAAAATGGGTTTGAAAAAGAAAAAAGGAAAGGAGTCGCCACCTTATTTTTTAAAGGAAACAAGGAAAACCCTAAAAATAGTTTGTTTTAGGAAAACAACTTGAATGACTCCATAAAAAAGGAAAGGCAAAAACCAATCTTTTGAAAACCAAAGAAATCGGGGATTCGGAGGCTAAGTTATGACATGGGAAGGTTCTAGGCAAAGCCTATAGGCACCCATGTCACCCTTTCGGTCTCTCAGTTCATTTGGGCTAAATCAAGATCTTTCCATACAAAAATCAGCAAGTATATCATCACAAGAATTGCATGCATATCATATATTTCATTCATCCATCCATGCATAATAAGCACATAAAAACAGAAAAAGAAAAAGAAGAAAAGAAAACAAAAATAAACCTAGGATGCTTGGATCCTAGAACGGACTTGAGCTTCACGAAGAGCGCCTACGTACCATGCAACGAAATACATGGATCAAAGTCCACGTAGTTCGATTAGAACTAAGGTTAAATCCTAATACAAACCTATGGTAAAAACCTTAGGTTTCCTTATTTGATCAAAAGAGAATTGATAGAAAGTTTGATTTTAGGAAAGAAATCCACAAAATGGAAACTTTAATAAAAACCAGAATTTTGTTTATGAAGGAAACCTCTAATTAAACCATAGGATCATATTAAAAATTAACCCTAGATAGGGAGAAGAGAATGAGTTAAGAAGAAAGGTGAATTGGGGCACCTTCACACCCACTTACCTGAGCGCAATTAGCTCCAAGCATTTAGCCATTTCAGACATAAGCAGCCCTATTTGCCATAGGACAAATACCACACCTATTTGCACCCTTACAAGTGCTCAAAACCATGCAAAAACACTAACATGCAAATCTGGATAGAATAGTATTATGACCTAAAATCATCCACTAAGCATGCCAATAGCAAAAACAGCGAACAATAATAAGTCCTAACATATTCCTAGAACCATATCATGCATAAAAACCCTAGAACATACTAATATGCATGCAAAACTATCATGTTTACTCTATATGCAAGACATATACAGCAAACACGAAGAAAAACCAAATAAAAAAGTCTACTTTATCATGCTATATGAAAACAAACACAAAACAATGACTCTAAAACCCTAAACTCACAAATATGCTTAAAAACTCACAAGACATACTTTAATCATGCTAAAACCAAACTAAACAGAAATTAAATCATGCATATTAACTAACTAAAGCAATATAACATGATGAAAATCCTAACTCTAATATGCAATGACACTAATCCTAGCACAAGGACAAATAGGAGCACAAGAATCATAACTATGCATTAATAACCTAAAGGACAGCCCTAAAGCATGTTAAACAGTAGATAAAAAATAGATATTCCATGTATATTAACTAGCTAGAGTGTTAATACATGATAAAAAAAGTTACCTTTAACATGCAATAAGCCTAACCCATATGAAAACCTAGTTTAAGCTTGAATAGAGAAGGAGAATACCTTAGGAAGGGCCTTCCTTGTGTTTGTAATTGTTCGTGGCTCCTCAGGTCTTTAGAGTGAATCAAACCAACACGAATCCTCCTCGTCTGGGAATTGATCGTTGAACGGAGCGGATGATGACACAGGACAGTTAGCCAGGTAGTCTGCGATGACGCTCCCATAACCTTTCTTATTGGTTCACGTACTTGATGTCAAATTCATTGAGGAGAATTGACCATCGAGCAGTTCTATATGACAATACTGGCCTCTCTATCAGGTACTTCAACGGGTCCATGTGACTTATCAAGAACACTTCGAAGGACATCATGTAGTGCTGGAGTTTCTGCGTTGCCCATACTAGTGCCACACAAGCCTTTTCAATGGTATTGTACTTCACTTCATAGTCTG
The DNA here is from genome assembly GCA_039720395.1 of Liquidambar formosana. Classification (NCBI taxonomy): domain Eukaryota; kingdom Viridiplantae; phylum Streptophyta; class Magnoliopsida; order Saxifragales; family Altingiaceae; genus Liquidambar; species Liquidambar formosana. The sequence goes on from CM077833.1 coordinate 3,718,274, forward strand.
TCATTTTCTTGCTTAGGTAGTAGATGGCATTCTACTTTGTAGACCCTTCGAGATATTGAGCTAACATAGCTCCCGTCGCGGTTTCGGTGACCGTTAAGTATAACAAGAGCGGTGCACCTTGCCGTGGGGGAACTAAGATTGGAGGATTGCTCAAGTATCTCTTAATGGTCTCAAAGGCCTCTTGGCATTCTTCATTCCATACTTTTGGCACACCTTTCTTAAGCAATTTGAAGATTGGTTCGCAAACCATGGTCAAGTTAGCGATGAATCGGCTTATGTACTGAACCCTTCCCAGAAAACCCCGGATCTGCTTCTCAGTGCTAGGCGGCTCCATCTCCACAATAGCTTTTATCTTCCCTGGGTCCACTTCGATACCTCTCTGAGTGATCATAAACCCCAATAGCTTGCCTGCAGTGACACCGAAAGCACACTTCTGTGGGTTGAGACGGAGATTGTACTTTTTTGCTCACTCTAAGAATTTCTCTAGTGCCTTGAAATGCCCTTCCCTATCCACGGACTTCACGATCATATCATCGACGTAAACCTCGACTTCCTTATGGATCATATCATGCAATAGGGTCGTAGCTGCTCTTTGGTAAGTAGCCCCAGCGTTTCTTAAGCCAAAAGGCATTACCTTGTAACAGTACGTTCCCCATTGCGTGATAAAGGCTGTTTTCTCCATGTCTTGAGGCGCCATCTTTATCTGGTTATACCCGGAGAATCCGTCCATGAAGGAGAGGAGTGCATGTCCCACTGTACTATCCACCAACACGTCGATATGGGGTAAAGGAAAGTCATCCTTAGGGCTCACGGCGTTGAGATCTCGGAAATCGACACACATCCTTACTTTCCCATCTTTTTTAGGCACAGGCACTATATTCGACAACCACTCGGGGTACTCCACAACTTGGAGGAAACCCGCGTCTAGTTGTTTAGTTACCTCTTCTTTTACTTTTAGAGCCCATTCTGGTTTTAATCTTCTGAGTTTCTGCTTTACCGGCTTCTTTAGGGAATTAGTGGAGATATAGTGTTGCACAATATCGGGGTCGATGCCAGGCATGTCTTCATAAGACCATGCAAAAGCCATAATGTTGGCTTTCAAGAGGGAGATCATCTTTTCTTTTTCAACGGGGGAGAGGGTTTTCCCAATTTTAACTATTCTTGGCAATTCATTCGTCCCTAAGTTGATTGATTCCAATTCATCTATATTAGGTTCGGTGACGCCCCTTTTCCTTTGCTCAACGAGCTCCGGGGGGACATCGTTCCTAGGATCTATATCCATGCCATAAATATCCATAGAGGAGAGAAAAGAGACACTGCATATATAGAGAAAGAAAGCACACTTTATTGACTAGGAATAATGGGAATGACACACAAAAGAAAGAAAGAAAACAAACAAATCTGTACCAATACTATGACTCCACAAGGTGAGTTAAGTAGATACATCTTATTGAATTAGGGAAATATTACTAAACTAAGACACCTACAAGCTGCTATCAGGTAGGCCAAGGTCTTCTTCTTCATGGATCTCCGCAATGACACCACATTCAAGGTACCAATTCAGAAGTGGCATGGTAGTATGGCTAATGGATGAACCCTGGAGTTCTTCAATGGTCGAGTCTTCCACGGTGAGGATCATATTTTGGAACATTTCAGTCATAGCCCCTGCATCAAGGTTCTCTGCCCAGTCCTCCTCTTTCTTTTCCCAGAACTCATCATTGATGGCTTCATCATCCACCATTTCAGCTGTGATTGGATACCATTCGGTGAAGAAGATTTCAAAACCCGGAACTCGGATCTTGGTAGCTTGGTCAAAGGTGGGCTCTGGAAACCCGCAATATAGAAAATCATCCCCTTCTTTGACGAAGTAACCATTCAAAGTAGGTCGATATGGCGAGATCTTCAGGTCTGGCACCTTTCCCTCGGCTTTGGCTCTTACTTTCTCCTTGTTCCTCTTTAGCATTTCCGCATGATCATTTCTAGAGGGCTCATATCCTAGCCCGAAGGTGTATGAGGTGACACGGCTTTGAATAGACGTAGGGATCCCTTGTTGGCGACGCCCTAGCCCCATGCCTGGAAAGAAACTCATTCTTCTCATGATCTCACCAACGTGCAAGTTGCCATGGGGGCAAAAGTCCAAGGGTATTAATTCACCCTTCTCGAGCTCTTTCTCAATGCATTGGACATAGTCAAACCCAGATAGTGGCACCGCCGCTGATTCTGGTTGTATCTCACATATAGGCACGCCTACGAGTTTCAGTTCATAGTCCCCTTGAAGTGTTACTATGGCTCCTTCATAAGGAAACTTCACCTTTTGATGGAGTGAAGATGGCACAGCCCCAGCGGGATGGATCCAAGGTCAGCCCAACAGCAAGTTGAAACATGACGGCACATCCAACACTTGGAATTCCACCCTAAATTCAGTGGGTCCCATGATAAGAGGCAAAGTAACTACCCCTATTACTTCTCGGCGGGTGTTGTCATAGGCTCTTACGGTCTGCCCAGATGGCGTGAAATCGGTGGGTCCCAAACCCAAGACAGTGGCAGTTCGGAGAGGACATACATTCAGTGCAGACCCATTGTCGATAAGGACAGTAGGTACCCTCTTCCCCATAGTGTCAACGGTCACATAGAGAGCTTGAGAATGGCTTGGCCCACTCTTAGGTAGGTCCACATTGGTGAACACGATGGTTGAGTTCTTAGGAGTTGGATTCACCAAATGTACCATTCCCTCGGGGGATGTGTCAACAGGCACTTGTATCTGATTCAACAGTTTTAACACGGTCTGTCTGTGCTTGTGCGAGGCCATGAGTAAGCCCCAAATAGTGATGTTGGCATTGGTCTTCTTCAGCTGCCTAAGCACTTCATCCTCTTCTTCTTGCAAGCTAGGGCGCCTCTGCCCTTCCAAATCTTCCAACGGATTCTCAGATTCTAGGTGGGGAGGCTTGAAATGACGACCCCCTCTGGTTATATGGTCTAACTCATCATCACTAGCCCATATGTCATGGACTTCCTCTGAGTCATTCATTAAGTCATCCCATTCTATCATGTCAATGCTCTCCATCTCTGTCGGCAAGTCATCCCAACCTGAAGGGACTATCGGCTCATCTGATATCGGACTTGGGCTTGAGTACAGCACATAGTAATCATATTTTCCCGACGATTCACCCAATAGGCCAACCTGAGGATCCCCTGCTTCATATCTCTCTTTCAACTCTTGTTGGATAGATTTCTTTGGCAACAACAAAACCTTTTGGTCAATGAGGTCTTGGATGATCTTCTTTAGCATAGAACAAGCCTCGGTGTCATGACCGGGTGCACGATGGTATTGGCAATATTGGTGAGGGGTTGATGGCCTTGGCTTTGGTGGAAGTGGCATGATAAGGTGGTTATTGCGGCAAATAGTGAAGAAACGGGTTAAGGTCATGGGGAGTGGAGTGTATTGTCTTATGGGACGGCGAGGGCGAGAGGATTCAACCCCAATGGCATTTATGGTGTTAGGTGGGGGTGTGTTGTTATGAGATGGGAGAGGATTACGGGTGACATTTGGTCGGGTTGGTGGTGAGATGACTTGTTTATCGATGAGGTCTTGGACTTGGTGGCGAAGGCGAACACAACGATTGGTGGCATGGCCTTTAGATTGGTGGTACTTGCAGTACTCATTCTCGTTGTAGTTCCTGGGTAAGGGATTTGGTGGAGGTCTGGGGTCGAGTGGCTTCAATAGGTCACGGCTTATGAGCTTTTCAAGGACTCTTTCGAGTGGCATGAATAGGTCAGTGAATTGGCGAGGTGGGTTGACATCATTGAGAGAGAAGGGTTGGATTGGTTGAGTTATGGTGTTGACCTCGGCATTGTTCTTCCCAGTAAAGTTTGTCTTGTGACTCCTCACTTCCTCAGTTTTGATTGTCCCATCGTTGATAGCATCTTCAACCTGCGTGCCAGCCCCTATGAGAGCTTTGAAATTGGGGAAATAGTGGGCAAATAAGTGCTTGTGATACGCGGGCAGCAAGTTCTTAACCACCAGCTGAATTTGGTCCTCCTCACTTGGCCTATCCGTCATTCTCGATGCCTTTTGTCTCCACCTTGTAATGTAAGCGGAGAAAGTTTCATGAACCCCTTGCTTGGTAGTCTCCAGGTCCCTTCGAGTGACATCCACCTCTGTGTTGTACTTGTAGTGCTCTGAGAACTCATTGCATATGTCTTCCCAAGTACGAGTTCTATTCTCGTCCAAGGACAAAAACCATTTCAAAGCAGAAGTTGCCAAGGTTTCATGGAACATTTGAGCTAAAAGCTCATCGGTGGCCCCTCGAGGGTGCATAGCCCGCACATACATCTTCAAGTGAGTTTTAGGGCAACCCGTCCCATCGAACTTTTCTAACTCCGGCATTTTAAATTGTAATGGAATACGAGCCGTTGGGAACAGAGATAGAGTCCGCACATCGACCATGTCATCAGCCCTACGAATCCCTTTTATAGTTCTCTCCAATGCTTCTACCTTGCTAGCTAACACGGAATCACTGCTAGTACCTTTCCCCTTAGTTTCCCCTTCTAGGTTGGTGACCTCAGGTTTCGAGCTACTTTCCCCCCTTGTCTTGGTGTTCTCATTGGATTGAGGTCCCTCTTCGGTGCCAGCCCCATGAGGTATACCCGAGGAATGGGCCTTAGAGTCATTTTGTTCAAGATCCGCCATCTTCTGTTGGTTCTCTTGAGCCATTTTCAATGCGGTATCGGATGTCTCGGCGGTATGGTCAAGCTTGGCCATGATGGCTTTCAGGCAAGCCTCAAGGTCAAAGTGCCCCTCACTAGTTCTTTCGTCGGCCATGTCTGTCTGATGGGTAGACTCAACACTCACTAGACGCCCTTGTGGATTGCGGATCCAAGCCAGCACGTCTATGGATAGAAAAGTTTTAACCTTTAGCCTAAGGATCTGTCCTAAACCTCCATATTTTCCTTAATGAATTCGGTCTCTACACCATGTTCAATTAATTCATTCCTTTTATCCAATTACCTTTACAGGGGTCATGGATTAAGGGTATGTTTTAAAGAATAGGGCATAGAGTCCTTCAATTAGGTTTAATTAATCCCCTAGGACTAGCACATCACAAACATAGCTTTACATCCTATTTCCTTAATTTATTCCTCCTAACCCATGGCCTTAACGAAGGCTAGGGTTTAAAGGTCTATATTAAGGGCATAAGATATAAAGCCTCACACCACAAACACGGCATAGCATCATTACAAACAATTGTGGGTGCATAAAGGTGAGACCGTAGTGTCCTACAAGTCTGTCTATATGGACTAATGATAAGGGTAGGCTAGGGTCCTTCACTTGCTTGAGCAATCCTTATACCTAACCACATGTGGCATCAGGAACGCCGCGTGGGTCCAGCAGTACGTGATTAACTCATTTAATATACCCAAGGGCAAGCCCAAGGGTACTAGGCAAGAGAGGTTGATAGCTTTCGCCCCAACACATGGAATCAGGAAAACCAAGGTTGAGACTAGGCCGATCGTTGGCAAGGATACATCGAGGGACATCGATCCTAACATGCAAGAGTTTGCGCACACAATGTAATAAATGAAAGCACACAATCAAGCGGATGCAATGTGATTGATTTTAATTAAACATAAGAAATTAACCTAGCCCATTTAAACTTTATAGAGTCTAGCCCACAAATCCCCAGTGGAGTCGCCAAACTGTGAACCCCGGAAATTGGGCCCACGAGGGATTGAAAAGAAAGTGGGTTTGAAAAAGAAAAAAGGAAAGGAGTCGCCACCTTATTTTTTAAAGGAAACAAGGAAAACCCTAAAAATAGTTTGTTTTAGGAAAACAACTTGAATGACTCCATAAAAAAGGAAAGGCAAAAACCAATCTTTTGAAAACCAAAGAAATCGGGGATTCGGAGGCTAAGTTATGACATGGGAAGGTTCTAGGCAAAGCCTATAGGCACCCATGTCACCCTTTCGGTCTCTCAGTTCATTTGGGCTAAATCAAGATCTTTCCATACAAAAATCAGCAAGTATATCATCACAAGAATTGCATGCATATCATATATTTCATTCATCCATCCATGCATAATAAGCACATAAAAACAAAAAAAGAAAAAGAAGAAAAGAAAACAAAAATAAACCTAGGATGCTTGGATCCTAGAACGGACTTGAGCCTCACGAAGAGCGCCTACGTACCATGCAACGAAATACATGAATCAAAGTCCACGTAGTTCGATTAGAACTAAGGTTAAATCCTAATACAAACCTATGGTAAAAACCCTAGGTTTCCTTATTTGATCAAAAGAGAATTGATAGAAAGTTTGATTTTAGGAAAGAAATCCACAAAATGGAAACTTTAATAAAAACCAGAATTTTGTTTATGAAGGAAACCTCTAATTAAACCATAGGATCATATTAAAAATTAACCCTAGATAGGGAGAAGAGAATGAGTTAAGAAGAAAGGTGAATTGGGGCACCTTCACACCCACTTACCTGAGCACAATTAGCTCCAAGCATTTAGCCATTTCAGACATAAGCAGCCCTATTTGCCATAGGACAAATACCACACCTATTTGCACCCTTACAAGTGCTCAAAACCATGCAAAAACACTAACATGCAAATCTGGACAGAATAGTATTATGACCTAAAATCATCCACTAAGCATGCCAATAGCAAAAACAGCGAACAATAATAAGTCCTAACATATTCCTAGAACCATATCATGCATAAAAACCCTAGAACATACTAATATGCATGCAAAACTATCATGTTTACTCTATATGCAAGACATATACAGCAAACACGAAGAAAAACCAAATAAAAAAGTCTACTTTATCATGCTATATGAAAACAAACACAAAACAATGACTCTAAAACCCTAAACTCACAAATATGCTTAAAAACTCACAAGACATACTTTAATCATGCTAAAACCAAACTAAACAGAAATTAAATCATGCATATTAACTAACTAAAGCAATATAACATGATGAAAATCCTAACTCTAATATGCAATGACACTAATCCTAGCACAAGGACAAATAGGAGCACAAGAATCATAACTATGCATTAATAACCTAAAGGACAGCCCTAAAGCATGCTAAACAGTAGATAAAAAATAGATATTCCATGTATATTAACTAGCTAGAGTGTTAATACATGATAAAAAAAGTTACCTTTAACATGCAATGAGCCTAACCCATATGAAAACCTAGTTTAAGCTTGAATAGAGAAGGAGAATACCTTAGGAAGGGCCTTCCTTGTGTTTGTAATTGTTCGTGGCTCCTCAGGTCTTTAGAGTGAATCAAACCAACACGAATCCTCCTCTTTGTCAAAGTGGTATCACAGCAAAGAGATCAAAACTCACTCAACTTTGAAAAGAAAATAGAAAACAAAAAGAGAACAAGAGAAAAGAAAAGTGATTTTCGTCACTTTGCAGCAGCAGCAACTTCAATCGCGTTTTTGGGTATGAAAACGTTGGATTTGGACAAAGCTTGTGAAATACAAAGTTGTAGAGAATTGAATTATCTTTCTAACAAGACCAATTTCATCAAATTCTGACTTCGGAGGAAAAAGTTATGATTAAAATACGACTGCTGGTTTTCAGAAAATCTGCTGCTGAATTATGACGAATTTCACTCCCTCCAAACCCTCTTCTCCTCTCCCTTGTTTAAAGACATTAAGAGAGTATTTATAGCTGAAATCTGGAGTTTCCCTTTCCTTCCTGGACTAGGTTTCTTTGGAGAATAATCAAAAGGTATTTTATAATGATAAAAGACTTCTAATCTGAATAGGAAAAGGAAATTGTCTTTTATAAAAATTGGGAGACTGACCGCTAACACGCATGCACATGTATCGTATGTGCGTACACACACTCATCACATACGTACACGTGTTAGTGTCATGATAAAAATGGCTAATTTAATAAAATAATTTTCTTTTCATTTTAACCAAAAATCTCATGCTGTGATTCGCACTAATTCTTCAAGGATAATCCGTAAATAACCACACTAAACTCATCATCAGGCCATATCAAAATTGAACTTCATGAAACACTTTTGAGGGTAAAATGATGACTAATGAAAGTCAATTTGAAAAGATTTGGTTGGTAATTGTGAGTCAATTAGAGCTAACCCAAGGAAGGGTCAATTAACCAACTTGAACTATATCGAGCCATTTTAATCCCGAGCCATTGACTTACCAAATTGAACCTAGAAATACCTCTTATGCATCCATATGAACTCCAATTGACAATTTGGAGATCATTCCAAGGTCAAATGAAAAGTTTGGGACTTAAAAGACGATTATGCCCCTCAAGTCACAAAAGCTCTTATTATCCCTCAAGATCAACTCCAATTTGAACCAAAATTCATATCCATTGTCCTTGTGACTCTAGAAAACTAATGCAAGTGACTAGACTCAAAAAGAAAACAAAAACATGCATGAAATGATGAGCCCTAGTAAGGTGGTGCAAAAATGGGGTGTGACAAAGCCGACCCATCTCGACCTTGCCTACCCATAAGACAATATACCCCGTTACCCATGTCCTTGACCTAAGCCTTTCACCAATGCTGTAACACAGGCCTTATCATACCTCACCCTCCAAAGCCAAGACCTCAAACACCCCATCAATATTGCCAATACCATGGTATACCCGGCCATGACACTGAGGACTGTGCTATGTTGAGAAAGGTCGTCCAAGACCTCATTGATCAAAAGACCCTACAATTGCCAAAGAAGTCTATCCAACAGCAGTTGAAAGAAAGATATGAAGCAAGAGACCCTCAAGTAGGGTTATTGGGAGAACCCTCGGGGAAATTTGATTACTATGTGCTTTATCCTGATCCATTGTCGAGTGAGCCCATAATTCCTACGGGTTGGGATGATATACCTGAAGAAGTACAGATGGAGGACATCGATATGATTGAATGGGATGACCTAATGGGTGACACAAATGAGATTGATGACATATAGGCTAGTGATGAAGAACTAGACCACATGACAAGAGGGGGTTGCCATTTCAAGCCTTCACACTTGGAATCTGATAATCCACTGGGTGAGTTAGATAAGCGCCTTGATGTGCAAGAAGAAGAGGATGAAGTACTCAGACCATTGAAGAAGACCAATGCCAATATCACCATATGGGGCTTGCTTATGGCCTCTCACAAACACAGACAAACAGTGCTGAAGTTGTTAAACCAGATACAGGTTCCGGTTGATTTGTCTCCTTAGGGATTGGTGAATCTAGTAAACCTTGCTCCGAAGAATTCCACTATAGTGTTTACAGAGGCTGACTTACCTAAGAATGGGCCAAGCCACTCCCAAGCTTTGCATATAACTGTTGATACCATGGGGAAGAGGGTTCCCACAGTCTTGATTGATAATGGTTCCGCGCTGAATGTATGTCCCTTGAGAATTGCAACTGTTTTGGGCTTGGGGCCCACTGATTTCACTCCATCTGGGCAGACAGTGAGAGCGCATGATAACACTCGTAGAGAAGTAATTGGGGTGATCACTTTACCTCTAATCATGGGACCCACGGAGTTCAGAGTGGAGTTTCAAGTCTTGGATGTGCCATCTTGTTTTAATTTGTTATTGGGAAGGCCTTGGATTCATCCAGCTGGGGCTGTACCATCATCATTGCATCAAAAGGTAAAGTTCCCACATGAAGGAGCCATTGTCACTCTTCAAGGGGACTATGATTTGAAAATGGCAGGTGTACCCGTATGTGAAATAAAACCAGAGTCAGTTGAGATACCCTTGTCGAGGTTTGAGTATGTGCAATGTATAGAAAAGGAGTTGGAAAAGGAAGAATTGATACCCCTTGACTATTGTCCCCATGGTAATTTACATGTTGGTGAGATAATGCGTAGAATGAATTTCTTTCCGGGCATGGGCCTAGGGCGTCGCCAACAAGGAATCCCCCGTTTTATTCAAAGCCGTGTTGTTTCCTATACTTTTGGGTTAGGATATGAGCCCACCAAGAATGACTATGCAGAAATGACTAGGAGGAATAAGGAGAAGGGAAAGGCCAGAGCAGAAGGAAGGGTGCCAGACTTTAAGATTTCACCATATAGGCCAACTTTGAATGGCTATTTTATCAAGGAGGGAGATGACTTCCTGTACTGTGGGTTCCCAGAGCCTATGATCAATCCAACAACCAAGATCAGAATCCCGGGGTTTGAGATTTTCTTCACCGAGTGGTATCCAATCACCGCTGAAATGGTGGATGATGAAGCCATCAATGACAGTTATTGGGAGAAGAAGAAAGAAGACTGGGTAGAGCATGTGGATACCAATGCTATGGTCACCGTGTTCCAAGATATGGTTCTTACTTTGGGGGAGTCAGCAGCAGAAGATTGCCAAGATTCGTCAATTCACCATGCAACCATGCCGCTTTACAATTGGTACCTAGAAGATGGAGCCATTGCAGAGATCCTTGAAGAGGAAGATCATGACCTGCCTGATAGTAGCTTGTAGGTTCCTCAGTTAGAGTCTTTCCTGCTTTCAATAAAGTGTGTCCGCCTATCCCGCTTTGTGGAGTTAGGAGTCGTTTCATAGTTGTGGCACCAAATTTTGTTTCCCTTTCTGTTTTCAAGTTTGTGTCTTTTTGTTAGTTCCTTTAATGAAGTGTGTTTCTTTTATACATTGTTTACTTGCAGCGTTTCCTTTCTCTCTTCTATGGATATTTATGGCATGGATATAGATCCTAGGAATGACGTCCCCCCGGAGCTCGTCGAGCGAAGGAAAAGGGGTGTCACCGAACCTAACATGGATGAATTGGAATCAATCAATTTAGGGACAAATGAATTGCTAAAGATAATTAAAATTGGGATAACCCTCTCACCACTTGAAAAAGAAAAGCTGATAGCCCTTCTAAAGGCCAACATAACAGCCTTTGCATGGTCTTATGAAGACATGCCCGGCATAGATCCAGACATTGTACAGCATTTTATCCCCACCAATCCCCTTAAAAAGCCGGTAAAGCAAAAATTGAGAAGGTTAAAACCTGAATGGGCATTGAAGGTAAAGGAAGAAGTAACCAAGCAACTGGACGTAGGATTCCTACAGGTTGTGGAATATCCGGAATGGTTATCCAATATAGTGCCCGTGCCTAAAAAGGATGGAAAAGTAAGGATGTGTGTGGATTTTCGAGATCTTAATGCGGCAAGTCCTAAGGATGATTTTCCTTTGCCCCACATTGATGTGTTAGTAGATAGTACTGTAGGACATGCGCTTCTCTCTTTTATGGATGGATTTTCTGGATACAATCAGATAAAGATGGCGCCGCAAGATATGGAGAAAACAGCCTTTGTCACACAATGGGGAACATATTGCTACAAAGTGATGCCGTTCGGTTTGAGAAATGCCGGGGCTACCTATCAGAGAGCTGCTACAACATTGCTACATGACATGATCCATAAGGAGGTGGAAGTGTATGTGGACGACATGATCGTGAAGTCCGTGGACCGAGAAGGACACTTCGTGGCACTAGAAAGGTTCCTGGAGCGAGCAAAGAAGTACAACTTACGGTTGAATCCACAGAAATGCGCCTTTGGTGTCACTGCGGGCAAGTTATTAGGGTTCATAATTACTCAGAGAGGAATTGAGGTTGATCTGGGAAAAATCAAGGCCATTGTAGAAATGGAGCCGCCTAGCACAGAAAAGCAGATTCGAGGATTTCTGGGGAAAATTCAGTATATAAGTAGGTTCATCGCTAATTTAACTATGGTGTGCGAGCCGATTTTCAAGTTGCTTAAGAAGGGTGTGCCGAAGGTATGGAATAGAGAATGTCAAGAAGCTTTTGAGACTATTAAAAGGTATTTGAGTAATCCACCAATTCTAGTTCCTCCGCGACAAGGTGAGCCGTTATTGTTATACTTGACGGTCACTGAAACCGTGACGGGAGCTATGCTAGCTCAGTACCTCGAGGGGTCGAAAAAGGAGAATGCCATTTATTACCTAAGCAAGAAGATGACAGACTATGAGGTGAAGTACAATGCCATAGAGAAGGCTTGTGTGGCTTTGGTATGGGCAACTCAGAAACTCCGTCACTATATGATGTCTTATGAGGTTTTCTTGATAAGTCGTATGGATCAACTGAAGTATTTGATAGAAAGGCCGGTTTTATCCTACAGAACTACTCGTTGGTCGATTCTCCTTAATGAATTCGACATAAAGTATGTAACACAGAAGTCAGTGAAAGGAAGTGTCATTGCAGATTACTTGGCTAGCTGCCCTGTGGTGTCATCAGAACAATTTAATGATCAGTTCCCCGATGAGGATGTCTTGGAAATTGGAAAGAAGAGTTGGAAAGTATACTTCGATGGAGCCGCAAACAAAAGAGGGTATGGGATAGGAGTTCTACTGGTCTCACCTGAAGAAGCATTCACACCATTGGCGGTTAAGTTGGGGTTTGAAGCAACCAACAATATCGCTGAGTATGAAGCCTGCATCCTTGCATTGGAAGCTGCACTAGAATTGGGGATCAAAGAGTTAGAGGTTTTCGGAGATTCAGCACTGATTATCTGCCAGATAAAGGGAGAATGGAAGACTTGTGATGAAAAGCTGCTGCTGTATCATGCATACTTAGAAGCCTTGACTAGGGAATTTGTGGAAATAGAGTTTAATTACTTGTCGAGAAATAAGAATCAGTTTGCCGATGCTTTGGCAACTCTAGCTTCTATGGTGGAAATCTTGGATGGTGGGAATGTAAAACCGTTGGTGATAGAATGTATGGAAAAACCTGTGTATTGCTGTTCTATTCGAGAAGGAGAAGTAAAGGATGGCCATCCTTGGTACCATGACATCATAAAGTTCATCGAAGAAAGGGAGTATTCGGAAGGAGCATCTCGCGTTGATAGGAGAACACTAAGGAGGCTAGCAAATCACTATGTTTTGTGTGGAGGAAAGCTATACCGGAGGTCATACGATGGGGTCCATCTGTTGTGTGTCATCGAGGAAGAAGCCGAACGTCTTGTTAGTGAAATCCATGAAGGAGTTGGAGCACCGCACATGAATGGTTATATGCTAGCCAAGAAAATCATGAGGTTGGGTTACTTTTGGTCTACAATGGAGAGAGATTGCTATGCACATGTCAAGAAGTGTCACAAGTGTCAGGTCTTTGCTAATGGACAACACTTGCCTTCCATGCCTTTGACAAGCATGTCGTCGCCATGGCCTTTTGCAGTGTGGGGAATAGATATAATTGGGCAGATTAAGCCAAAAGCCTCTAATGGGCATGAATACATCTTGGTAGCTATTGATTACTTCACTAAGTGGGTAGATGCAGCATCTTTCAAGACCCTGAATGCCAAGAAGGTAGCACAATTCATATAGCTCAACATCATTTATAGATATGGGGTACCCCATGAGATTATTTCAGACAATGGTCAGCATTTTCAGAAAGAAACCAAGGAGCTTTTGCAGATATACAACATAGTGCACCATCTATCCTCCCCTTATCTCCCGCAGACTAACGGAGCAGTGGAGGCCGCCAACAAGAATGTTAAGAAGATACTACAGAAAACAGCTGACACTTACACTGATTGGCATGAGAAGTTACCCTTAGCCTTGTGGGTCTATAGAACATCCGTAAGATCGTCAACAGGGGCTACCCCTTATTCTTTGGTGTATGGGATGGAGGCTGTTTTGCCTATTGAGTTGGAGGTACCGTCACTACGGGTTGCCATGGAGAGTCAGATAGCAGAAGCAGATTGGATTAAGAACTGTTATGATGAGCTGGCATTGTTAGATGAAAGGCGATTGAGGGCCTTATATCATGTGCAGGGATATCAGCGAAGGGTTGCAAGAGCATTCAACAAGCATTTCAAAGACCGAGGTTTGAAGAAAGGGGATTTGGTGTTGAAAGAAATCAGAGCTCCAATTTTTGATCCACGAGAGAAATTCAAGCCTAGTTGGGGTGGCCCGTATGTTATTAAGGAGATATTGCTAGCAGGGGCTGTTCGCCTCATGGATTTAGATGGAATTGAGTTTGCTCGTCCTACCAATTTGGATCAATTAAAGAAGTATTATGTGTAAGGCCTGCTAGGTTGAAAACCCATAAGGGCGGCCTAAGCAAAAGTTAAGGCATTTGAACTACGAGGACCTGATTCCCCATTTCTAAGAAAAAAAAAAGAAAAAAGAAAAAAAGAAAAAGAGAAAAAAAGAAGAAAAAAAAAAAAAAAAAAGAAAAAGAGAAGAAAAAAGAAAAAAAGAAAAGAAAAAAAGAAGAAAAAAGGATGGGGATACGTAGGCAACTCATAAAGTTACTTTGGGTACGGTCCAAACAACACCACAACAACAAATCTCAAAATTAAATTATTATTGGCAATTCATTTAGAACTAATTGATTGACAAAGCAATTTATTGGTGTTAAATAAAGAACTATTGACATGCCATAGATATCCTATTTCTAAAGTCTTCAAGTCTTTTTGTTCTTCTTCAGAGTCTCTTGGTTTGCTTTCTTCTCTTTTCTTTCAAGTCTTCGCTTCTTTCGTAAGTCATGGGCATGTGCTGCTTCCACTGCTTCCAGAATGTCTTCCCTGTAAAATCCAAGTCTTGTGTCCTTGATAAGGTCATAAATCCTTTCCCTGCGTAGGGTTTCTCTTTCACCCAAGCTAGTCTTCAACCATGTCTTGTATTCAGGGCTCATGACATAAGGCCCATCAGTGTATTCAATTCGAGTCAGTTTCAGTTGGTCAATCCATCTAGTCTTAGCCCACTCAACCATCGTGGGGCCCGCAGGTTCAACAGAATGATCGAATACCATGGAAGTAGGTATGGTTTGCATGGCACCCATCTGACGAAGGATTCTTGAAGTCTAATAGAATGAAGTTGATCTCAACCCTATGAGCTTGACCATAGCACACCCAGAAGTTCGGAGAAGAATTTGTTCCTTGCATCCCCATATGAGGACAAACCACTTGATGTTTCGCCATGAGAGAGTTTGGAAGTAGCCCAACTATTCCCTCAAAGAAAATTGACCAGGGAGTTCAACTCGACGGCAACAATAATGTTTAGGTTTGTATGGATTAATGGCGATAGGAGATAAGAAGTTAAGCCTTTCAAGAAGCCACATCTGCAGTAGAATGGGGCTCCCTCCTAATGGGGCTTGTGGGTTATCATGAACTTTGTCTAAGCTATTCAAGGTTTCAGCTAGCACCATGGGAATCAGGTTGTTATGTTCAAGAAGAAAAGGGATCAGTTCACATATTTGAATAGGGACATAGAGAGTCCCTGTGGAGATAAGGAAGCGACTAACCAAGCAAAAAGCAAGAGCACGTTGAGTATTAAGGTTGAAATTTAGGGTACTTTTGCTATCATGAGCCAAAAAGGAAGTTGCTATTTCCATGAGATTCACCATGTGATCCTTCACAAATATGGAGACCTCTTGTTGAGAAATCCTAAGGAAGTTGGAGAAGGAAATCAGGTAACTTGAGCGTGGAGTAGGGAGGATGAAAGGTCCTACAGGTGAAACTCCATACAAAGCACAAAATTCCTCCCTTGTTGGGCATAGCTCTTCGTAGTTGAA
The DNA here is from genome assembly GCA_039720395.1 of Liquidambar formosana. Classification (NCBI taxonomy): domain Eukaryota; kingdom Viridiplantae; phylum Streptophyta; class Magnoliopsida; order Saxifragales; family Altingiaceae; genus Liquidambar; species Liquidambar formosana. The sequence continues at coordinate 3,733,798 of CM077833.1, forward strand.
ACGGAATACATGAAGTTGGGGATCCCAAAAGTATGAAGCAGCAGCAAGAAGAGTGGTTTCAAGCTTCACATGCATCAAAGAGAACAATGGATCCAAGCAATAGCGCTTGAACTCTTTCTTTGCCTCCGCACTCATAACTTTCAGAAAATCACTTAAGAACTTGTTTAGGGCTTCCATGACTTGCTCTCAATGAATGTAAGTAGGGATTGAGACCCCTTGGATGTGCTTTTATAGAAAAAATTTGGAAATCCGTGTTTTGGAATGAGAAATTCTGTCAAAATAGGAAGTTTCCTAAAAACAGGCGAAACACCGCTTCGGGCTCGGGTGACCACCCAGGCTTGGGCGGCTAGCCGCCCAGCCCCAGGTGGTCACCCGAGGCCGCCGTTTTGTTTCGCCCATTTTTGCCCTACTATGCCTTTGTTTGGCCCTTTTGTGATGTTTTGACTCTTTTTGTGCTTGATTTAAGCCTATTTTTCACACAATACAAGATCATATCATTACAATAAAGTTCAATATAGATTCATCAAGTATCCATAATAGGAGTTCAAGGTTGGGAATTGAAATTCCTAATTAGTACATGACAAGAAGATAAAAGGTTCCAACATTCCTAACAAGAGGTGAGTGAAACTCAATGATTTCCCGTGGGCCTTCTCTTTCGACTTGGCCCAGCTCCATCATGACTTGAACGAGGTGCTCTAGAAGGGGGCATATCTTGTGGTGGATGAGATGATGATGCCTGTTGCAAAGAAAGATAATGAGTTAGTAGGGTAATGGTGCCAATCCTAGTTGACAGTTGATAAAGATGATCGCTTACTTGGGGATTCAAGCGTGCTTCCAGAACTGAGTTCTCTAAACTCATCCGCACAAGATCCCTCCTCAATCCTTCATTGAGTTCAATGCATTCCTGGGCGTACTCCCGTGGAACCTAGGAAAGTATGAACATGGTTAATAATAATGAAAGAATCTAATTTCAGGAAGGTAAGAGTTTAGAACTCACATTCTCATAATATGGATCGATCTTGGGATACTCATCGAATGGTGGATGGGTAATGTCAGTCTTCACAAATTTCGTCCCACTGCACAAGTTCACATACCAATTTAGTTGTGGGAGGGGTGGAGGTTGATTTCCTTCAAGGTTTTCATCCTCGTTATTGTAAGTCATCCCAGTCGCAGATCCAACTGTGGAGCTGTGTCCCCTTGCCCGTCGGCCCTGAAATTCAAATGCTTGTCAAGTGAAGTCTTTCTTATGATCTTAAAAAGAGTTTAAGAGTTTGGGGAGCTCACCCCTTGAGGTGGGAGACCAGTGACCCTAGGGTTCACCAGATATTGTCGACAGAAGGCAGTGTATTCTATGCGAGGGGAGGTGAATCCCTCAGCATCCCAACCCCTCAGAGCCTCTTCTAGTTCATCGCCCACCAGGTGGTTAGTATGCCTCATGTTCTTTGGTGGCATGGAAGGTGTCACAGCTGCATTCATGTTTCCGTGGACTTGTCTCAGGACTCGCTCCCCAAGATACCAGCATCTACCTGTGGGGCCTTCAAAAAGGACCCGTTTGCTTGTCAACTCCAAACAAGAGGAGTACTTCTCGGGTAGCCTATGCTCCCATAGCCTCTATGGATCCCATTCCACTTGTTGAGCTTAAAATGAAAAATGAGAAAAAAGATAAAAAAGATAAAAAGAGAAAGAAAGATTCTACCATATCAGCAGTCAAGCTAGCAAGATATGCCCTTGCATGGGCATAATCATGTCGGTTGGAGGCTCTTGTAACCAAGCAAGATGGAGCGTAATTCTGAAGGATGGGCCATGACATGGCATCACTAGCAAGAGTTGGGCGGCACATGTTCAGGTACTCGTAGTACCATATCTGTGGATAATCAAAGAAATAGAGGAAATTATGTATGTATTAAAGTTTCGGGAAATAATAGAGAATTGAATGTTCTTTGTTACCTCCCAAACGAAAGGAAGTCTCCCAAAGTTCTTTGCAACTCCTCGCGACATGTTAGTCATGGAGCGATACATGGTTGCAAAAGCAGCTCCACCCCAATTGTATCTCCTAATTTTGTTCACATCTTCTATGCTAGCTAGCAACTCTAGTCGAGCCATGTCATTGGTGCCCGCAAAGAAGGTACGTGAAATCATGTAGAGCAAGAAAGCTCTCACAATGTATTGGGGATCCGTCCCCTCACTCTCTTCCACAATGGCAAAGGTGTTGTAGAGCGAAGTACGGCGCACACCTTTTGGGCTTAACTCTGCTTCAACCCCGAGTAGAGCTACTATGTAGTTCTGATCCATGTTGGCATGTTCATAGTATTCCAAGCGCTTGCCTTTTAAGCTCAACCCAGTTATCATGGTGAAATCCTTAGGAGTCATGGTCATCTCGCCGAAGCTAAAATGGAAAGTGTTGGTGGTGTCCCACCATAGCTCTGTCAAGGCAAATAATGCTTGCCTATCCCATTGCTCGTTCCATAGAGCATCTAGGAAGGGCCCAAAACCCGCCTTCTTTATTATCTTGCGAGCACGTGGTTGGGCATGTTCCATATGTCTCCACCATGAGATGAGCCCCTTCATTAATGTCCTTGTACGGAGACTTTGGAAATCGGGCTATTTCAAAGGATTGTGTATTGAGTTAGCATTGAAAACATAGAGATATTGGGCATACATTGGTAATTGATTTCAAAAAGTCTTTCTAAAAGTCTCAAAATATAGGTTTTGATTCATGAAATGAATTAGAAATGAATGCCCATAACTTTGTGTATTCAAATTCATTGATTTTGTAAGGATTGAACATGGTTTTGCCTTTCGGGCATTTTATCGAACACTTGGTGTGTCACTTGTTTTCAAGCATTGAAATGAAAGATTTTGTATACCAAATCCTTGCCAAGACCATTTGACTTTACACTACAATGCAAACCTATTGATTTTCCAAGAATTGAACATGTTTTTGTCTCTTTGGCATTTTATCAAACACTTGGTGGGCATCTTTTCTCAAGTATTGGGAAACAAGCTTTTTACACATTCAATCCTTGCTAAATCAATGAACTTGGCTTAACAATGATAGAAACAATCAAAAGAAGATCATGGGAATGCATTTTATCCAATAGAAATCAAGATTTCAAGATAAACATGTTAAGTTGGGAAGAACTAACCTCATGTTGGGAATGGAGGTATAAGAGATGCTTCTTGGGTTCAAGCAACACCTTGTCTTGAGATTCATCATAGATTGGTGCCTTATATGTATTCTTGATCACATAGTATGGATACTTGATGTTGGAATCATTGCTAGAAGCCATTGATGATGGTTGAGCTTGTATGTGAGAAAAATGGGTTTGATGAGAAAGATAATGAATTTGATCTTGCAAATTGATGATTGATGCTTGTTTTTGTTGTTGAATGACTTGTTCTTGATGCTATTTCATGCACACAACTTGAATTGAAAGTGAAACTTTGAATGAGGATGTGTGTGTGAGGGTTTGGAGAAGATGGAATGGGTTTCTAGAGAGAGAAACTCTCTATTTTCGAGTTGGGTGTGTGTGTGCATCAAATGGGGGGTTCAAGGGTTTAAAAACCCTCAAAATGGGCAGCACTAGCCTCAGGTAACCGCCCAGCCTAGGGCGGCAAGCCGCCTGGGCTTGGGCGGCAACCCACCTGCAGCCAGGTGGTCAGCCCCCTTGCTCGCTCTGCTTCGCTTGTTTGGCCTTTGCTCGCCTATTCGCGCTTTGGAACCCTCTTTGAGATGCAATCTCAAGCATGTTTTGAGTTGAAAAATGAGTGAATACCTTGACATTATTTAGCATGAAATGTTTTGAAATGGATTGCATTGGGGGCCCTTGTGTGGGCATGGCATGCTAATAGGGTTGAACAATCCTCTCTATGCACATGATTTTAGATTATTAGGGATGAATTCCCTCATATATCACTATGATTGGTTGTCATTTGGGATAAAGATACCTTCCCTATATGCATGTGAAAGATTGCTTTCATGAGATGAATGGGTCTCCTATATGAATTGGTGTTTGAGTTGAGGCATGAATAGCCTCCATGTGAGATGACTTGATGAACTTGTTGTGGGTTGGTAAGTAGAAGCTTACCTTTGTCTTGATGACTTAGTGAGAGAAAGATGCTATCTTTCTCATGTTATGTGCTTACCTTGATAGCTTGAAAGATGCAATCTTTCCTATGATTTGTGTTTGCCTTGATGGTTTGAATATGAGAAGGACGCGATCTTTCTTATACTATGTGTTCACCTTGAGAGCTTGATATGAGAAAGATGCAATCTTTCTCATGTAACATGTTTACCTTGATAGTTCGAAAGATGCAATCTTTCCCGTGGTATGTGTTTACCTTGATGGTTTGAATGCGAGAAGGACGTGACCTTTCTCGTGTTATGTGATTACTTTGATATTTGAATGATGACCTTGATGATTTGAATATGAGAAGGATGTATCTTTCTCATGTTTTGAGATAGCCTTGATGGCATAGTTTTACCTTGTATTATTCACCAGAGCCATTGGTGTAGTATGGGAAGACCTTTCATCGAACGCAGATTCGATGTAAGCTATGGATACCTCGTATTATTCGCTAGAGCCATTGGCGTAGTATGGGAAGACCTTTCATCGAACGCAGATTCGGTGTAAGCTATGGATACCTCGTATTATTCGCCAGAGCCATTGGCGTAGTATGGGAAGACCTTTCATCGAACGCAGATTCGATGTAAGCTATGGATACCTCGTATTATTCACCAGAGCCATTGGTATAGTATGAGAAGACCTTTCATCGAACGTAGTTTGATGTAAGCTGTGGATACTTTATCTTGTCCCCCCAGTGAAACTGGTATACAGTATGAAGAGTTCTATAGAACTTATGAGGAGTACCTTTGTGCTTGTGTATGATGAATTCTAAGAATTCAATGATATGGTCGCTGTCTTTTCCCCAGTGGGTCTTGATGAAATCAATTCCCCGGGCAAAAATGGGTTGTTCTTTTTGTTAGGATTATGCCCTAGAGCCAATCATAGAGATGATTGTTTAGGGATTAGGAACAATCATTTGATTTCATTTATGTATGTCACATTTATTATTGATTTAATAAAAGGGCTTATTCTATTATGTTTATATGCATCATTTATATTTACATAATATGTCCATGGAGTTAGAGTTGAGAATATGGAATTACAAAGAGTTGTAATTTTGAGACTATAGATATATCTCTGTACTAAACTCCTTAAGCATTCCTAGTTGAAGGTTCACTATGATGGACAGTAATGAACCATAGGACTAGCACTTGTTAGGTTGACTCTATAGGAGGATAGCTAGTCTCAAGCTATTTGTGTGGAGACACTACAACCAACAAGTGGGTGCCTATTATAAGAATAGGTACACTGAATGTGACCAAAGATATGAGATAAACTGAATGGAGTTTTATCCTGCCTGTCAATCAGTTTCTCATTGTTATAGTGGTACAAGTAATCCTTAGACCTGAGACACCATAGTTGCCTTATGCATGTAGCTTTAGAAGTTTGATAACACTAAGTGCAGATCCTATTCAGGGGTCTGCAAAGGTGTTCATTGGCCCTACTGCTATGTGTATGAAGGCATGTGAGTGATCAACAAGGGATCCATCACTCTCAGGAAAAAGAGAGAGAATGTCTCATATAGCATTCATAATATAACTCATTAAATCCATGGCCATGGTAGGATGAATATGAAAAGAGTTTCATGAGTTCATCAATGAGTTGATATCTATGAATGAGTATAAAGTAATTGAACTAGGGACTTGACAGACTTCCATGTCCTATTAGTTCAATTGGAGACATTGTGTTGAAGGAAGGATGCAATTGTAACCTATAAACTATAACAGAAGGGTTCTTTGTAAATGACTATTCACCTCATTAAGGACCACACCATGAGCCATATGCTAGGTGTTACTCATGGTTAGTAGAAGCCCTAATTGATATAAGTGAGTTATAATCAATTAGGGAATTGGAAGGAGTTCCAATTAGACCCTAAATGGAAAGAGCTCCATTGTGCACACCTCGTGCTATTCCTACTACTTAATGATGTGAACCCAATGGGTCACACACTGATCATGCAAGAAGGGCTTTAAAGTCTATGAGAGAAAGGGTTTTAGTGAATAAAGAATAGTTCTTTATAGGCCTATTTGTATTTGATACAAATAATAGGGGTTAATGTGCAATTAAGAGTAATTACACATAACCCTATTAGGGTTTCTTCCCTATGGCCAGCCCCCTTTGGTGGGCTGCCTATATAAGTCACACTTATGTGTGACATGGCATAATAGGCTTGCACAATAAACCCTAGCCGTCCAGCCCTTTGGAGGCTCTCTTCTTTCTCTCTCTCTTCTCCACCTCTAGCAACAACAAGGAAGAAGAAAGAAAGGACTTGAAGCTCTAGCTAGGTGTGGATACCGTTGGAGGCAGCACACTTGGGCTGCTCATTCACCGCTGTCCGGAATTAAAGCTTGGAGCAAAAAGGAGAAGACAAAAATTCTGTAAGTGTTCTAACCCTCTTTGTAGTTAGGGTTTGATTTTGTGTTATGCATAGTTAGATTCATGGGATTGGGAATCGTAGGAAAAATTTTTTATATTCCGCACTTCAATTTTTCCCTATTGTTCGATTCCCAACAGTGGTATCAGAGCCATGATTATGCATAATACAAAATACATATGGGCTGGTAATTATGGTGTAGTTGAATGATTCAAAAATCTGGAAAATTTTTTCTGCATAATTGGTTTTCCTCCATGGCTGAACCTAGGGTTTGGAACCCTAGGTCAATTCTCTTCTACTCCTCTTCTAATTGATGGTTAAGTGTATCCATGGATGCAATAGGTTGCATAGGGTTTGAGTTTGGAGAAGAAGAATAAGGAAACTAGGGTTTTATAAAACTGTTATGAACAGTTTTCATGGTTGCCATGAAAAACCGTCATCTTGTTTTGCCTGCCGAATTCAGAGTTCTTCTCCAAAATTTTCGAGCCATATAGGGTTAGAAAGCTCTTTGAATAAGCTTTCCAACCCAACAAACGGTGCGTCAATCCGAGTTCTGTAGTGAAAGTTATGAATTTTTTACTACAGGCTGTTTGGAAAGACAGTTTTGCTCAGGAATGATGCAATAGCCACAACTTTGAGTTATTGATGGAGATCAAAGGCATGGCAATGGTTTCCACCACTTGGGTTATGTTCTAGACATGGTAGGGAAAGGTTCCCAAGCATTTAGATGCATCATAATTGGATTAAGATGCTAGAACAGAAGGAAGAAGGAGAAGAACACCATGGAGGCTGAATCTGGGTTTTAGAACCCTAAGGTTCTTGCAATTAATTCTAATTAAAGCTGCTGTATTTATGATGGAAGATCATTGTAGGATCATTATATATCATGTGTATATGATTTTCTTTAAGTTTCAAAAAGGTTTTGATGGAAAAAGATTCAAAAAGTTTGAAAATTTTTCATGAACAGCATAGCAGATTTTCTCTGCAGAAAAGTCATCAATGGAGTTTTGATTAGAACTTGAGTTAGGGAACTCCAAATTGCATGAAACCAATTGCATTAGCTTCCTAAGACATGTAGGATACTGGGAAAATTCGTTTGGTAGCCTAATTCATTCATCTTGCTGGGTTTTAAATCAATTTCTGACCATGGACAGTGTGCTGTCAAATTCTGGGCAGCCTACTGTTGTTTTAATTGTTTAGAACAATTGGTGATGATTTGATCATCCAAATCTCTTCTATTAGCTTAGTATTTCATGTAGGGACATGATACAAAAGCTGGTTTCAATGGAGGAGTCGAATTGATAAGGTTTTAAAAGCTATTGTGACCTTCAAGGTCTGCAACAATGGCTCCAGCAATGGGTTTTGGAAACCCTAATTGTTCTTGATGATGGCAGCCACTTCCACCTCTTCTCACATGTCCAAGGACTTGTCCCACACCCCTGTAGTCCTCTCCCTTGGCTGGCCATGGCCTCCCACAGTCGTTGGTGGCCATGGCAGCCTAGCCAAGCTCAGGCAGCCCCCTGGTAGTGACGGCTGCATAGAGTTAAGGATGAAACCCTAATTTTGAGTTAATGATGAAACCCTAATTTCATTATGGCATTAATTAAAACCCTAATTGGAATATTAATTACCTTAATTAAGAGTTAATGATTGGTCATTAAATGACCAATCATGGTTATTAATTGTTAGGGCATAATTAATACCATTAATGATGTCTAGGGTTAGGGTTTTGGAAACCCTAATTAGTGTAATTAATTAAGGGTAATTAATACCCTATTTGGCATTAATTAAACCCTAATCCCTTTTATTAAATACCATATGAACCTAGGGTTTTAATGATTGGACATTAAATGACCAATCATAAGGCATTTAATGATTAGGGCTTGCATTTAGGGTTTAGGGTTATGCATTTAGGGTTTAGGGTTTTAGGAAACCTTAATACACTAATTCATCATTTTAATGATTTTATTTAATTCCTATATTAATTATTTAATTAATATTGATTAATTTTATAATGTTTTAAATGGTTTAAAACACAATTAGGGATTAAATTAAAATCTGGAAATTCTTAATTAAATGAAATTGTTTTGTTTAATTAAGGAAACCCTAATATTGGATATTAGAGTTATTTTAGGAAACTTTACATGTTTTAAATTAATTTGATTAATTGAAACTGTAATGTCTTAAATGTTAAGACTTTATTTAATTCTGGATATTTTTGTTAAAACCTAATAAGATTAGGATGCATTAATGAGATTAATGTAAATCATTCAAGAGAATTACCATAATGCCCATATGTTTTAATGCTTACAGTTTTTCTTTACATTATGCAATGAGATTGTATGTATGTGTTTGGATGATGATTATGGACTATACCCTTTAAACCAATTGTGATTGGCCGTCTTATGAATGGGTTGTAATAATTTTTCAAGAGTTGTAATTTTATTATGGTGATGTAATTTATTATTTGGGGCTTGCATGCCACCTTCCCTCTCCCTCTCTCTCTATCATTCTCTTATGTACCCCACATTCCCCTTATGTATCCCTTTCTTTAAATTATGTAAATGTTATGTAATCGAGAGCGCACTAAGGAGCATGGTGGACCCAAAGGAGCATGATAGAGCCCAACAAGCCAATGGTGGAGACCATCAAGCCAAGGGAGCAGATTGAAGGACTTGAAAGCTTAGAGAAGTGTTTCAAGACAGCATGCATGTTTCAAATGTGTTATTTTACGATCACCTACACCCACCTTAGACCTTGGATTCAATCTATTGGCTTGGATTGAATCCTCTCAAAGTCCATAATCATCATAGTGGGAGCTTTAATTTTTGAGATAATTGTATTAGCTCCAATACCATATTTTGGTATATGTTACCTATTCACTTAGGGACTAATATCAAAATATGGTACTTTATATATGTTGATATATAATAGCATGCGATGTATGATTTATAATAGCATGAGATGTATGATTATAAATAGCATAATTTATATGTTTAAATTTTGATACATAGGATGCATGTTAATTTGATGAGACCCTTTAAAACCCCTCTTATTTAATATTAAGTTGAAAATGGAGAAGTCATTGGGGAATGAATTCTTCATTGCCTTCCATCATTATAGGATCATCTAACGTCCCTTAATGTGGGTACCTGGCTGCAGACATGTAGGAGCTACCCATGTTAAAGACATTACTTGAAACTATCACATATGAGATATCATGGGGTGCCTAAACTGGTATATACCAAGAAACTAACATGTGAGGTATATATTTGGCGAAACATACCTGTGTGAATGATGGGTTTAACTTAACTAGGGAAGTATTCCAAGAAACTAACATGTGAGGTGTATGTTCCCTAGAGGCAAAATGATTGGAACTTGCTTATGAAGCAATAGACAAAGAGTTGTCTTCTTATTGTGGGTTAGAAGTCAAGAAACAAACATGTGAGGCTTCTAGGTCACAGTGGGACCCCAATCCCCATTAGGAATGAGATTCCCGAATTCCATTAGAGGGTGTATGGAATTTGATAAAATAGTGGGAGGTACCATATGATTAAAGACCCAATCATTATGGATAAAAATGAAATCTAATTCTTTGTTTATGTAGATTACCTAATTACTCACCTCAAAACCCCTATTTCCTAATATATAGGATATTGATAGTTTGACTAAACCCGATTTCTTTGATTGACTTAGGAAATTGAGAATTGTTCTCAATTTCAAAAGATTGTTTATATGCTATTAGGCCTTTTATTAAAGGCCCTCCATAAAACATCCTAAGAAGAAAAAGACACTATGCGCAATTGGCATCTTGTTGCCATGCTATATGATAGTATTGATGACCAATGAGCTTCAGAAGCAAAATTAGTCAATGCAAGTGCCTTTGATGTCCTACATCACATACAAAGGTTGTATAGTGAGTAAAATAATACTATAAAGTATAGTAGTTATAAAGGACTTCTTCTGGACTAGGATGTAATAAAAGTTGTTTATTAATAATCATTCTTTTGAAAAATGATTAATCACATAGAATAGCTTGAGAAGCTAGATGTGATTTAAAATGGAAGCATAGAGGAAAGCAAGTCTTGAAAAGTCAAAGACAAAGAAATATAATTATTTTGTAGTAAATATAAGGCATTGTAAAGAGAACTTGATAAAGTATCAGTCTTCCTAGAAGAACCAAACTTTTGGTTCATGCTCTAAACTAAATTGTTGGTTAGTTTTGCTTCTTGGTTTTTGGATTCTGGTATAATCTAAATCGAAGCAGAAAGTTAAGTAGATAATAAGTTACCTTTAAAAATTTTAATAGAGCAAGAGTTGCTAGATTAATTTTGGGAACTTATTTCTTAACTAAGTCATTTAAGACATTCTAGAAATTTGATTTCCGAATTTAAATGACTAATTAGAGCGAATGCAACGTATTCCGAGAATACAAGAGATGTAGAGACTCTCATTTAAATGTAACGATTATGACTTGGTTATGAGATGACCAAACCCATCTTTTACTTGGTGAAGTGAATGAGTTACATTTATAATTTGACTATACATTGTGATGTATACAGTCATGTAGAGCATGCATTCAATTATAGTAGACTCATCTTAGAATACCATAGCTCAATGGTGAATCTACGAGAACAAATTGAACCCTATTAAGATATGGTTTGATCCATGATGAGTTTTACTAATGTATCCATCTAGGATATACCTTAAAATTGCTACATATTGATAATTTAGGGTTCACTCCAGTTTTGTCCCAATTATATCAGATATGATATGGGAAGAAACCCAACTTATAGAAGTTAAGGCTTGGGCTTGTGCTACGTATGTTTGGAAACATAATGTAGACAATCTGGAAATACGGTCAAGTAAGTGTTGAATTGTGGTATATCCCAAAAGTGGTTGGGATAGTATTTCTATTACCCTAATGAACAAAAGTTGTCCATTAGGATGTTTGCTGGATTTTCTTGAGAAAGAGTTCATTCAAGAAGATGCAAAAGTAGATAGAATTTATAGAATTGTCTGTAAAGCCACAAACGAACAAAGATCCAACCCTTGTCTCTGTTAAGACAAAACCCTTAACTACACTACAATCTTTTCATAGATCAAATTGGATATTTCTTAACATAAGAGAGATATTGTATCTCTATTAGAATGTGAAAGAATTGTTCTTTGGTGATAAAGATCACCAAGATAATCCTATTGATTATGACTAGACAATGTTTCACATCAACTCGAGAAATGACTAAGAGTCATTAAATCCAATATGGATAGGTAGAGACCTAAAAGGCTTGGCTATTTAAGAATGTTTTCAACATAGGCAAAAAGTTGTCTATAAAGAAACTTGTTTGATAATAGTTATGCTGAAATCCATTTGGATCTTGTTATCTATAAACACACATTTTGAATATAAGATATGTCAAAAAGGATATAAAGATGTTATATCAAATGGTGAAAAACCATAAAAGTGTGTAAGTTATAGAAGTCTATTAATAGACTACAAGGTTCTCATAATTAGAACATCTATAAAGTTGAGGTAATCAAATTGTTTGATTTCTCTCATTGTATAGATGGACCATGAGTGTATAAAAGGTTAGTGGGAGTGCGATCGTTTTTCTTTATCCTAAGTATGGATGACATCATAATCATTATGAATGATATATGAATGTTATCTAATGTAAAGTTTTAGTTTTTGGAGAAAAACTAATTCATAAAAGATTTGGCAAAAGCATCCAATAAGATCTATAGAGATAGATCATATAGATTGCTAAGTATCTCCAAATCATCAAACATAGTTGAAATGTTGAAGGAGTTCAACATGGAGAATTCTAAGGGAGGTCTGATTTACTTCAGATAAGAATTCATTATTCAAGGGCATGTGCCCTAGGATAACACAAGTAAGATTCTTAAAGTGTTAAGAAGCCTTATTTTACACTATGTATTGAACCTGATATCTATTATGTTGTAATTGTTACAAATAGTTATCAATCAATTCAAATTTGGAATATTGGATTGTATATGGAAATTGTAAACTCATAGTAGATGGGTATATGGATTTGGATATAATCCATATGGGGTATATTTTATATTCACTTTAGTTGGTGAAATACTTAATGGAAGAACTGTATGAAAGATATAGTGGATTCCATTATTAAGGGTGAATTAATTGTCGCATTGTCTAGGAGACTATTTGGATCTATAAGTTCATTTAGAACTTAGAGTTGTTCCTTCCATTGAGTTGCCCACACCTTGTTTTGTGACAACAATGGGTCTATAGCTCAAGTATAGGAATCACGGTCTCATCAAAAGTCCAAACTCATAGAGTGACAATTCCAAGTGATTAGAGGAATCATTGGAAGAGGTAATAGATACATTACAGAAGATATTATCTACATAAGTTTTTGTAGACCTACTGACTAAAGCTTTAAAACATAATTGGTTATGTCTAAGACCAACATCTTGAGAAGATAGGTATGCGATACATGGTCGATTGGCTTTAGTGCAAGTGGGAGATTGTTAGGATTATGCCCTAGAGCCAATCATAGAGATGATTGTTTAGGGATTAGGAACAATCATTTGATTTCATTTATGTATGTCACATTTATTATTGATTTAATAAAAGGGCTTATTCTATTATGTTTATATGCATCATTTATATTTACATAATATGTCCATGGAGTTAGAGTTGAGAATATGGAATTACAAAGAGTTGTAATTTTGAGACTATAGATATATCTCTATACTAAACTCCTTAAGCATTCCTAGTTGAAGGTTCACTATGATGGACAGTAATGAACCATAGGACTAGCACTTGTTAGGTTGACTCTATAGGAGGATAGCTAGTCTCAAGCTATTTGTGTGGAGACACTACAACCAACAAGTGGGTGCCTATTATAAGAATAGGTACACTGAATGTGACCAAAGATATGAGATAAACTGAATGGAGTTTTATCCTGCCTGTCAATCATTTTCTCATTGTTATAGTGGTACAAGTAATCCTTAGACCTGAGACACCATAGTTGCCTTATGCATGTAGCTTTAGAAGTTTGATAACACTAAGTGCAGATCCTATTCAGGGGTCTGCAAAGGTGTTCATTGGCCCTACTGCTATGTGTATGAAGGCATGTGAGTGATCAACAAGGGATCCATCACTCTCAGGAAAAAGAGAGAGAATGTCTCATATAGCATTCATAATATAACTCATTAAATCCATGGCCATGGTAGGATGAATATGAAAAGAGTTTCATGAGTTCATCAATGAGTTGATATCTATGAATGAGTATAAAGTAATTGAACTAGGGACTTGACAGACTTCCATGTCCTATTAGTTCAATTGGAGACATTGTGTTGAAGGAAGGATGCAATTGTAACCTATAAACTATAACAGAAGGGTTCTTTGTAAATGACTATTCACCTCATTAAGGACCACACCATGAGCCATATGCTAGGTGTTACTCATGGTTAGTAGAAGCCCTAATTGATATAAGTGAGTTATAATCAATTAGGGAATTGGAAGGAGTTCCAATTAGACCCTAAATGGAAAGAGTTCCATTGTGCACACCTCATGCTATTCCTACTACTTAATGATGTGAACCCAATGGGTCACACACTGATCATGCAAGAAGGGTTTTAAAGTCTATGAGAGAAAGGGTTTTAGTGAATAAAGAATAGTTCTTTATAGGCCTATTTGTATTTGATACAAATAATAGGGGTTAATGTGCAATTAAGAGTAATTACACATAACCCTATTAGGGTTTCTTCCCTATGGCCAGCCCCCTTTGGTGGGCTGCCTATATAAGTCACACTTATGTGTGACATGGCATAATAGGCTTGCACAATAAACCCTAGCCGTCCAGCCCTTTGGAGGCTCTCTTCTCTCTCTCTCTCTTCTCCACCTCTAGCAACAACAAGGAAGAAGAAAGAAAGGACTTGAAGCTCTAGCTAGGTGTGGATACCGTTGGAGGTAGCACACTTGGGCTGCTCATTCACCGCTGTCCGGAATTAAAGCTTGGAGCAAAAAGGAGAAGACAAAAATTCTGTAAGTGTTCTAACCCTCTTTGTAGTTAGGGTTTGATTTTGTGTTATGCATAGTTAGATTCATGGGATTGGGAATCGTAGGAAAAATTTTTTATATTCCGCACTTCAATTTTTCCCTATTGTTCGATTCCCAACACTTTTATCATTGGCTCACAAGTGAAACTTGTTCACTAATGAGGGGCTTCTGTCACACCCTATTTTTGCCACCTTAGCTAGGGTTTGTCATTTCATGTGTCATTTTGTTTCCTTTTTGAATCTAGTCTTTTGCATTGAGTTTCTAGGGTCCTAAAGATGGTGTGTATGAATTTTGGTTCGATTTGGAGTTGATCTTGAGGGCTAATAAGAACTTTTGTGACTTGAGGGGCATAATCGTCCTTTAAGCCACAAACTTTCCATTTGACCTTGAAATGATCTCCAAGTTGCCAATTGGAGTTCATATGAATGCATTTAAGGTATTTATGGGTTCAATTCGATGAATTGATGGTTCAGGATTAGAATGGCTCAGCAAGGCTCAGGTTGGTTAAGAGACCTATTTCGGGTTAGCCCGAATTGGTTCATGATTTTCACTCTATGACTACTCATTTGACCTTGATTAGTCTTAATTTCATCCCCAAATGTGTTTAGGGAGGTTGAATTTTGAATTAGAAAGCATTCGGTGCGACCCTATGTGCATACCTAAGCTAAGCGATGGTGATGCATAGCGGTTAACCGCCTTTGTAGGACCCAACCATGCAGCCATGGCTAGGGTTTCTTGCCCTCAAGTGACTTAAATTACATTCCGCTTTGAAACACGGTCGTTTTGGCTTTCGTTTCGTCAAAATCGGAGTTGATTTGAGCCTTGAAACACATTTGGAAGTCGAAAGGGTCAAAATTTGGGCTGAAGATGACATGGCCTCGGGTGACCACCCAGGCCTGGGCGGCTAGCCGCCTGGGCCTAGGCTGCTAGCCGCCCAGCCCCAGGTGGTCACCCGAGCCACTTTCCTTTTTTAAGTCTTGACGCGGCTCCCTTCCTATTTTCTCGGATTTGCTCGCCTCCAGCCGCCATTTAACCCTAATTTCAGCCCTATTTGACCTACTTGAGCCCCAAGGGAACCTCTAAGAGCCCTTGGATCAATACCTAGGGTTTTAATCCCAACCATTGAGGGTTTTCCCTCAAACCCTATAAATACCCCCTTATACTTTAGCAAGAGGGAGGAAAATTTCTGAAGTGGGAGGCATGTGTGAGACTTGGAGGCTATGACAGCCATCCTTAGGGTAGTTTAACCTAAACTTTGAGTGAGAGAGTGAGAGAGAAAGCTTGAAGGAGGGCTGGAGCATTGCTTGAAGGCTTGAAGGAAGGAATTCCCAGCAGTACACTAGAGAAGGAGGACTCTCTACAGCAGCAACCATAGGTATACCCTCTCTTTCCCTCTTCCCTATTTTAAAGTTAGGGTTTTTGCATAGAATAGGATGATTTCATGTTAAAGTGTATGTCTTTATCATGTCTTGTTGCTTTTATTAGCTAGTATGCATGTCTAGGATGATATTCATGGGCTGTTTAGTATGCTAGGATGTTATTCCATGTGATTTACTGCGTGTTTGGGATTCTAGCACTACTACAATAATCAAAATAGATCACTGTGAAAAACCGTGATCTATTACAATACATCACGGTTTTTTACCGTGATTGTTTTTTACCAAAAGTGTGATCTATTAAGGTGTGATCTAAAGTGTCCATATTAGATCACAGTTTTTTACCGTGTTCTTTTTTACAAAAGATCACGGTTGGTTACCGTGTTCTTTTTTTACTAAAGATCACGGTTTTTTGCCGTGTTCTTTTTTTCAAGAATTGTGATAAAATGTTAGACAAAGATCACGGTTTCTACCGAAACCGTGATATATTCCTCAGATGAAGATCACGGTTTATTCTCAAACCGTGATCTATATTGCAAAAAGATCACATAAAAAAACCGTGATCTATTCTCCCCATTTTTTTTTTTTGGTTTTTAAATTTATTTGGAAACCTGTATTGCTTATAGTAAATAAAGAACCTGTTGCTATTCTCAATCACATTTCAACTATTAAATTTATCATGCAAACACAATTCAAGCTAGCATTATAAATTACAATCCCATTAGTTAGTATAATAGGTACGCATCTCATAAATGAAAGATAATACGTACATTAATTAGATAGCCAAATTAGTACGTAAACAATCTGATGTACGAGTCTCAAACTAACAACCAATTTCTTAAAAGAAAAGACTAAGAAAACTATTATTCTCCCCATATATAGAAAAAGAAAATCCTAAGACTTTGATGATTGAAGCCTTCAACTGAACTCCGGCTATCCATAACACGTACATGCAAACTGCGCGCCTTCACTGAATACTTCAATTCTTTGATTTATGCTTGTGCATCTCCCAATTCTCTATCTTATCTGCAAATAATGCACACAACAATTTCAATCAAATGCTAGCTAGCTAGTCAAGAGATGATACATGCTAATGATAACTTACTGTTGGGAATCGAACAAGAGGGAAAAATAGAAGTGCGGAATATAAAAATTTTTTCTTACGATTCCCAATCCCATGAATCTAACTATGCATAACACAAAATCAAACCCTAACTACAAAGAGGGTTAGAACACTTACAGAATTTTTGTCTTCTCCTTTTTGCTCCAAGCTTTGATTTCGGACAGCGGTGAATGAGCAGCCCAAGTGTGCTGCCTCCAACGGTATCCACACCTAGCTAGAGCTTCAAGTCCTTTCTTTCTTCTTCCTTGTTGTTGCTAGAGGTGGAGAAGAGAGAGAGAGAGAAGAGAGCCTCCAAGGGGCTGGACGGCTAGGGTTTATTGTGCAAGCCTTCTTATGCCATGTCACACATAAGTGTGACTTATATAGGCAGCCCACTAAAGGGGGCTGGCCATGGGGAAGAAACCCTAAGAGGGTTATGTGTAATTACACTTAATTGCACATTAACCCCTATTATTTGTATCAAATACAAATAGGCCTATAAAGAACTATTCTTTATTCACTAAAACCCTTTCTCTCATAGACTTTAAAGCCCTTCTTGCATGATCAGTGTGTGACCCATTGGGTTCACATCATTAAGTAGTAGGAATAGCACGAGGTGTGCACAATGGAACTCTTTCCATTTAGGGTCTAATTGGAACTCCTTCCAATTCCCTAATTGATTATAACTCACTTATATCAATTAAGGCTTCTACTAACCATGAGTAACACCTAGCATATGGCTCATGGTGTGGTCCTTAATGAGGTGAATAGTCATTTACAAAGAACCCTTCTGTTATAGTTTATAGGTTACAATTGCATCCTTCCTTCAACACAATGTCTCCAATTGAACTAATAGGACATGGAAGTCTGTCAAGTCCCTAGTTCAATTACTTTATACTCATTCATAGATATCAACTCATTGATGAACTCATGAAACTCTTTTCATATTCATCCTACCATGGCCATGGATTTAATGAGTTATATTATGAATGCTATATGAGACATTCTCTCTCTTTTCCTGAGAGTGATGGATCCCTTGTTGATCACTCACATGCCTTCATACACATAGCAGTAGGGCCAATGAACACCTTTGCAGACCCCTGAATAGGATCTGCACTTAGTGTTATCAAACTTCTAAAGCTACATGCATAAGGCAACTATGGTGTCTCAGGTCTAAGGATTACTTGTACCACTATAACAATGAGAAACTGATTGACAGGCAGGATAAAACTCCATTCAGTTTATCTCATATCTTTGGTCACATTCAGTGTACCTATTCTTATAATAGGCACCCACTTGTTGGTTGTAGTGTCTCCACACAAATAGCTTGAGACTAGCTATCCTCCTATAGAGTCAACCTAACAAGTGCTAGTCCTATGGTTCATTACTGTCCATCATAGTGAACCTTCAACTAGGAATGCTTAAGGAGTTTAGTACAGAGATATATCTATAGTCTCAAAATTACAACTCTTTGTAATTCCATATTCTCAACTCTAACTCCATGGACATATTATGTAAATATAAATGATGCATATAAACATAATAGAATAAGCCCTTTTATTAAATCAATAATAAATGTGACATACATAAATGAAATCAAATGATTGTTCCTAATCCCTAAACAATCATCTCTATGATTGGCTCTAGGGCATAATCCTAACAATCTCCCACTTGCACTAAAGCCAATCGACCATGTATCGCATACCTATCTTCTCAAGATGTTGGTCTTAGACATAACCAATTATGTTTTAAAGCTTTAGTCAGTAGGTCTACAAAAACTTATGTAGATAATATCTTCTGTAATGTATATATTACCTCTTCCAATGATTCCTCTAATCACTTGGAATTGTCACTCTATGAGTTTGGACTTTTGATGAGACCGTGATTCCTATACTTGAGCTATAGACCCATTATTGTCACAAAACAAGGTGTGGGCAACTCAATGGAAGGAACAACTCTAAGTTCTAAATGAACTTATAGATCCAAACAGTCTCCTAGACAATGCGACAATTAATTCACCCTTAATAATGGAATCCACTGTATCTTTTGTTGGGAATCAAACTAGAAAGGAAAAATACAAAGGCGGAATTTAAAATTTTCCTATGATTCCCAAACCCATGAATCTTAATTATGCTTAATACAAAAACCATAAACCCTAACTAGAAGAGGGTAGAATTACTTACAGTTGATTCAAGTCTTCTCCTTTATGCTCCAAGCTTTGTCTTCTGATTGAGCAGTCCAAGTGTACTGCCTCCAACAGTATCCACACCTAGCTTGAGCAAGTTATCCTTTCCTTCTTCTTCCTTAGGGTTGCTAGAGGTGGAGAAGAGGGAGAGAGAGAGAGAGCCTCCAAGGGAATTTTCGGCCAGCACAAGGGAGCCTCCAAAATGGCTTCAAGTGATGATGTCATCACATCATAAGAGGCTTTAAATAGCCTCCAACTAGGGCCGGCCAAGGGGGGATTCCAAACCCTAATCTAATTTGTGTAATTACTCTTAATTACACAATTAGCCCACTAATTTGCATCAAATACAAATTAGCCCCTTAAAGAACTTTTCTTTAATCACTTATACCCTTTCTCTCATAGACAATCAAGCTCTCTTAGCATGATCAGTGTGTGACCCATTGGGTTCACATCATCAAGTAGTAGGAACAGCACAAGTTGTGCACAATGGAACACTTTCCATTAAGGGTCTAATTGAAACTCCTTTCAATTCCCTAATTGATTATAACTCATTTATATCAATTAGGGCTTCTACTAACCATGAGTAACACCTAGCATATGGCTCATGGTGTGGTCCTTAATGAGGTGAATAGTCATTTACAAAGAACCCTTCTGTTATAGTTTACAGGTTACAATTCCATCCTTCCATCAACACAATGTCTCCAATTGAACTAATAGGACATGGAAGTCTGTCAAGTCCCTAGTTCAATTACTTTATACTCATTCATTAATATCAACTCAATGATGAACTTATGGAAACTCCTTTCCATATTCATTCTACCATGGGCCCATGGATTTAATGAGTTATATTTAATGAATGCTGTATGAGACATTCACTCCCTTTTTCCTGAGAGTGATGGATTCCTTGTTGATCACTCACATGCCTTCACACATATAGCAGAAGGGCCAATGAACACCCTTACAGACCCCTGAATAGGATCTGCACTTAGTGTTATCAAACTTCTAAAGCTACATGCATAAGACAACCATGGTGTCTCAGGTCTAAGGATTACTTGTACCACTATAACAATGAGAAACTGATTGACAGGCAGGTTAAAACTCCATTCAGTTTATCTCATATCTTTGGTCACATTCAGTGTACCTATTCTGATAATAGGCACCCACTTGTTGGTTGTAGTGTCTCCACACAAATAGCTTGAGACTAGCTATCCTCCTATAGAGTCAACCTAACAAGTGCTAGTCCTATGGTTCATTACTGTCCATCATAGTGAACCTTCAACTAGGAATGATTTAGTAGTTTAGTACAGAGATATATTTACAGTCTCAAAATTACAACCCTTTGTAATTTCATATTCTCAACTCTAACTCCATGGACATATTATGTAAATATAAATGATGCATATAAACATAATAGAAAAAGCCCTTTTATTAAATCAATAATAAATGTGACATATATAAATGAAATCAATTGATTGTTCCTAATCCCTAAACAATCATCTCTATGATTGGCTCTAGGGCATAATCCTAACAATCTCCCACTTGCACTATAGCCAATCCACCATGTATCTCATACTCATATCCTGTCGGTGGTGATCCAACACAGTTGGGTCATAGCTTTAGTAAAGGGGTCTTCTTTATTCTCTATTGTATTAAACTTCTATATGTATATGTCATCTCTTCCAATGATCTCTCTAATCACTTGGAATCGCCGCTTAAAGTTTGGACTTTTGATGAGACCGTGGTTCCTTGTCTTGAGCACTAGCCTTATTGTTGTCACAAAAACAATAGTAAAGGCTTCTCAATGTCAGGAAACACTCCTAGTTCTGCAATGAACTTACTCATCCAAACATGCAGCAATGCACTCAAATTTACAGCTCCACCATTTAAGGTGAGAACATACCTCGATGTTGATCTCCTATCATCATTGTCAGATTGAAATCTGAATCTGTTATACCAACCATTTCTAAGTTTCTTTCTCCATAGACAAAGCATGGGTCCTTAGTTCTTCTCAAGTACTTAAGGATAGCTTTGACTTCTTCCCAGTGTTCCTTATCTGGGTTTGCCTGATATCTGCTCGTAACATTTACAGCAAAACTGATATCTGGTCTTTTAGTTATAGACAACTTGATTCCATGTCTGACAGGAATTAGACCTCCTTTTGGAATCATGCATTTTGAACTCTTTCAAAATCTTGTCTATGTACTTCGATTGGGAGAGACTTAGCATCCTTTAATATCTATCTCTATAGACCTCTATTCCCAAAATATAGGATGCTTCTTCCAAATCTTTTATGGAGAAACTTTGTGAAAAACCAATTTTTCACTTTTGACAATGTCTCTACATTATTCCCTAATAAGTAGAATGTCATTCACTTATAGGACCAAAAATATGATCGCACTCCCACTAACCCTTTGTACAATCATGGTACAATAATGGGTTCTGTCTCAACAGGGACAGGGGTTGCATCAATGTCGGTTTGTGTCTCATTTAGACAACTCTTTGAGTTCTATTTTCCTGTTGTTGCCTCTTTCTTGAATAAACTCTTTTTCAAGAAAGATTGCAAACTTACTAACAAACACTTTTGTTCATCAGGATGATAGATATGATATCCTAAACTCCTTTTAGGATAAACCACAAACCTACATTTAAGTTATCTTGATTTCCAATTTGGTTACATCATGTGTTTCTACATATGCAGTGCAACCCCATACCTTAACATGCTTAAGGTTTGGTGCTTCCCTTTCCATATCTCATATAGGTCTTAAGGGACAGCCTTGGTTTGAACTTTGTTTCACAGGTACGTGGCAACTTCTAGGGCATATCCTAACAAGGATAATATTAGGTCGTTGTAACTTATCATGGACCTAACCATATCCAATAAGGTTCTATTCCTCCTTTCTGACACACCATTAAGTTATGGTGTTCCAAGAGGTGTCCATTGTGATTGAATGCCCGTTAGAACAAGTTGATATGAAAATTGACCGGTTAAATATTTGCCTTCTTGATCCAATCGAAGAGCTTTAATACTTTTACCGGTTTGTTTCTCTACTTCATATCTGAATTCTTTGAACCTTTCAAATATTTCAGACTTGTACTTCATTAAGTATACACACCCAAACCTAGAATGAATCATTGGTAAAGGTTGTAAAGTAAGAGAAACTTCTATATACATCACTATGTATATCTTGTTCTCTTAGGGTTAATTAGCATTCAATTTAGAACTATCATGCTCTATGCAACTAACATTTAGTTTAGAGCATGATCCATACCTTCCGAAGGTCGGTTCTTTAGAGTATCCAGATACTCCCGGCAGTTACGTTTCTAGTGCCCATCCTTGCCATAGTGAAAATAGGTTCCTTTGGCCTTGTCGGTATTACCTTTCTTGATGCCTCCCTTCGGCTTTAAGTTCTTCTTCTTCTTCCCTTGGGTACTCTTACCCTTGCCTTTTTCCTTGCCCTTGGGCTTAGGTTTGGCTTTGGAAATAGAAGCTCCATCAAATGCGAGCAAAGAACTTTTCCCTTTCTTCATCGTCTCCTCAGTCGTCTTGAGCAAATTGTGTAGCTCAAGGAGAGTGGGCTCAAGCTTGTTCATATGAAAATTCATAATGAACGGCCCAAATAAATCAGGAAGGGACTGCAGAATAATGTCTAAACACATATCAGCTTCAATGATCACATCAAGCTTCTTAAGCTGCTCGATATGGTCGATCATCTTCAAGGTGTGGTCAGTCACGGATAAACCCTCGTTCATCCTTGCCTTGAATAGATCCTTGACAATATTATATTTAGCGGTCCTACTTTGCTCCCCATACAACTCTTGTAAGTGGAGAAAGATGTCGGGAGCGCTACTCACAGACTCATGTTGCTTCTTAAGCTCAGGGTTTATGGATGCCATCATATAGCATCTTGCCTTTAGGTCGTCGTCCATGTGCTTCTGATAAGCGTCTTTCTCCTGTTGAGTTGCAGTCTCAACAGGAGCCTTAGGAAGTGGGCCATCAAGTGTGTAGGTAATCTTTTCGGAATTGTAAATGATTTTCAAATTCCTTAGCCAATCAAGATAATTAGGTCCAGTCAAATGGTTGGTGTTCAAAATTTTGGATAGTGGGTTGAGGTGAGCCATTTCTATGAACTACATATAAAAATTAAATAGAGAATTAGATTTCATTTTTAATCCATAATGATCGGGTCTTTAATCATATGGTACCTCCCACTATTTTATCAAATTCCATACACCCTCTAATGGAATTCGGGAATTTTATTCCTAATGGGGATTGGGGTCCCACTGTGACCTAGAAGCCTCACATGTTAGTTTCTTGACTTCTAACCCACAATAAGAAGACAACTCTTTGTCTATTGCTTCATAAGCAAGTTCCAATCATTTTGCCTCTAGGGTACATACTCCTCACATGTTAGTTTCTTGGAATACTTCCCTAGTTAAGTTAAACCCATCATTCACACAGGTATGTTTCACCAAATATATACCTCACATGTTAGTTTCTTGGTATATACCAGCTTAGGCACCCCATGATATCTACATATGTGATAGTTTCAAGTAATGTCTTTAATATGGGTAGCTCCTACATGTCTGCAGCCAGGTACCCACATTAAGGGACGTTAGATGATCCTATAATGATGGAAGGCAATGAAGAATCCATTCCCTAATGTATTCTCCATTTCCAACTTAATATTAAAATAGAGGGGTTTTAAGGGTCTCATCAAAATAACTAATCTAACATACATCTCATGCATTTAAATAAGAAATATATAACAACATTATATATATGTAATCCACTTATCGATATTAGTCCCTATAAGGTGACATATAACGATCTTTGGATTTGGAGCTATCTCTATTAATCTCATTAAAAGCTCCCACTATGATGATTATGGACTTGAAGAGGATTCAATCCAAGCCAATGAATTGAATCCTTGGTCTAAGGTGGGTGTAGGTGATCGTAAAACATTCATTTGAAACATAGCATGTACTCTTGAAAATCTTCTCCAAGCTTTCAAGTCCTTCAATCTCCTTTATTAGCTTCATGGTCTCCACCATAGGCTTGTTGGGCTCCACCATGCTCCTTTATGTCCACCATGCTCCTTAGTGCGCTCTCGATTACATAACATTTACATAATTTTAAAGAAAGGGATACATAAGGGGAATGTGGGGTACATAAGAGAATGATAGAGAGAGAGAAGAAGGTGGCATGCAAGCCCCAAATAAATAATACATCACCAAAATTAACAACTCTTGAGAATTAATACAACCCATTCATAAGACGGCCAATCACAATTGGTTTAAGGGTATAGTCCATAATCATCATCCATCCATAACCATACAATCATATTGCATAATAAAGGAAATAACTGTAAGCAATAAACATATGGGCATTCATGGTAACTCTATTGATTCGTTTTCATTAATCTCATTAATGTGTCCTAATCTTATTAGGATATGCAAAAGTTCCTGAATTAATTAAGTCTTAACAATTAAGACATTTAGTTTCAATTAATCAAATCAATTGAAACATTTAAAGTCCCCTAATTGAACACTAATATCAAATATTAGGGTTTCTTTAATTAAACAAAACAATTTCATTTAATTAAAAAATTCCAGATTTTAATTTAATCCTAAATTGTGTTTTAAACCATTTAAAACAATATAAAATTAATCACCATTAATTAAATAATCAATTTCGGAATTAAATAAAATCATTTTATTAATTAATTAGTGCATTAGGGTTTCCTAAAACCCTAAACCCTAAATGCATTAACTCTAAACCCTAAGTGTGACCCTAATGCATTAAATGCCTTATGATTGGTCAATTAATGACCAATCATTTAAACCCTAGGTTTATACGGTATTAATGATTAGGATTAGGGTTTAATTAATGCCACCTAGGATATTAATTACTCCTAATTAATATGCACTAATTAGGGTTTCTAAAACCCTAAACCTTAAACCTATTAAATGCCAATGATTAATTACTAAACCATTAATGATCATGATTGGTCATTAATGACCAATCATTTTAACCCTAGGTTAGACACATTAATTACTAGGTTTAGTTATTAATTAATGCATTAATAGAATTAGGGTTTAATTAATATGAATTAGGGTTTCCTAAACCCTAAACCCTAGACATCATAAATGCACTTAATTATACCCTAATGATTAATAACCATGATTGGTCAATTAATGACCAATCATTAAACATTTTAATTAAGGTAATTAATAGTCAATTAGGGTTTTAATTAATGCAATTAATGAATTAGGGTTTCATCATTAATGGGAATTAGGGTTTCCTAAGAAACCCTAAGGCTGCCGCCACCTACAGTGGGCTGCCATGGCTAGCCAAGGCTGCCATGGCTTGGCCAGGCCATGGGAGGCCATGGCCAGCAAAGGGGAATTCAAGCTAGGGTTTGGGCCAAGCCCATGGACACGTGTGGAGTGGCCAAGAGGGCTGTCTTCTTCAAAGAACATTAGGGTTTCAAGAACCCTTGCTGGCACCACCATGGGAGGACCTCCAAGGTCACAAACGTTTCTAAAACTTAATCAATTCGACTCCACCAACAAAACCAGATTTTGTATCATGTCCCTACATGAATTACTAAGCTAATTGAAGTGGTTTGGATGATCAAATCATCCCCAATTGTTCTAAACAATTCAAGAACAGTAGGCTGTCCAGAATTTGACAGCATACTGTCCATGATCACAAATTGATTTAAAACCCAGCAAGATGATTAATTCAGGTTACCAAATTATTTTTCCTAGCATCCTACATGTCTTAGGAAACTAATAAAATTGGTTTCATGCAATTTGGAGTTCCCTAGCTCAAGATATGAACAAAACTCCATTGATGACTTTCTGCAGAAAAACAGCCTGCTGTGTTTTTCAAGAAATCAAACTTTTTGATTCTTATATGCATCAAGACTCTTATAAAACTTAAAGAAAATCATACATACAATATGTATAATTATCCTATAAAGGATTTACATCAATTTTACAGAGATATCATATCAGAACAGTAGCAAGAACCATAGGGTTCTAAAACCCAGATTCAAACATGGTGGTCTTCTCCTTCTTCCTTCTGTTCTAGACTCATAATCCAATTATGATGCATCCGAATGCTTGGGAACCTTTTCCTACCATGTCTAGAACATAACCCAAGTGGTGGCAACCATTGCCATGCTTTTGATCTCCATCAAAAACTCACAATTGTGGCTGTTACATCATTCTCGAGCAAAACTGTCTTCCCTGACAGCCTGTAGTAAAAAATTCATAACTTTCACTACAAAACTCGGATTGACGAACCGTTTGTTGGGTTGTAAAGCTGATTCGAAGAGCTTTCTAACCATATATGGCTCGAAAATTTTGGAGAAGAACTCTGATTTCGGCATGCAAAACAAGATGACGATTTTTCATGACTATCATAAAAAACTGTTCATCATCTTCTCCAAACTCAATCCCCATTCAACTTTTGAATAACCAGCAGCCCTAAAACTATTTTAGAAGAGGAGTAGAAGGAGAATTAACCTAGGGTTCATAAACCCTAAGTTTGGCCATGAGAGGGAAACCATTCTAATGCATGAACATAAATTCCAGATTTATTAAACTAATCAATTTACCATGAATTACAGCCCATATGCAGTTTGTATTAGGCATAACCATGGCTCTGATACCACTGTTGGGAATCGAACTAGAGAGGAAAAACTACAAAGGCGGAATTTAAAATTTTCCTATGATTCCCAAACCCATGAATCTTAATTATGCTTAATACAAAAACCATAAACCCTAACTAGAAGAGGGTAGAATTACTTACAGTTGATTCAAGTCTTCTCCTTTATGCTCCAAGCTTTGTCTTCTGATTGAGCATTCCAAGTGTACTGCCTCCAACAGTATCCACACCTAGCTTGAGCAAGTTGTCCTTTCCTTCTTCTTCCTTAGGGTTGCTAGAGGTGGAGAAGAGGGAGAGAGAGAGAGAGCCTCCAAGGGAATTTTCGGCCAGCACAAGGGAGCCTCCAAAATGGCTTCAAGTGATGATGTCATCACATCATAAGAGGCTTTAAATAGCCTCCAACTAGGGCCGGCCAAGGGGGGATTCCAAACCCTAATCTAATTTGTGTAATTACTCTTAATTACACAATTAGCCCACTAATTTGCATCAAATACAAATTAGCCCCTTAAAGAACTTTTCTTTAATCACTTATACCCTTTCTCTCATAGACAATCAAGCTCTCTTAGCATGATCAGTGTGTGACCCATTGGGTTCACATCATCAAGTAGTAGGAACAGCACAAGTTGTGCACAATGGAACACTTTCCATTAAGGGTCTAATTGAAACTCCTTTCAATTCCCTAATTGATTATAACTCATTTATATCAATTAGGGCTTCTACTAACCATGAGTAACACCTAGCATATGGCTCATGGTGTGGTCCTTAATGAGGTGAATAGTCATTTACAAAGAACCCTTCTGTTATAGTTTACAGGTTACAATTCCATCCTTACATCAACACAATGTCTCCAATTGAACTAATAGGACATGGAAGTCTGTCAAGTCCCTAGTTCAATTACTTTATACTCATTCATTAATATCAACTCAATGATGAACTTATGGAAACTCCTTTCCATATTCATTCTACCATGGGCCCATGGATTTAATGAGTTATATTCAATGAATGCTGTATGAGACATTCACTCCCTTTTTCCTGAGAGTGATGGATTCCTTGTTGATCACTCACATGCCTTCACACATATAGCAGAAGGGCCAATGAACACCCTTACAGACCCCTGAATAGGATCTGCACTTAGTGTTATCAAACTTCTAAAGCTACATGCATAAGACAACCATGGTGTCTCAGGTCTAAGGATTACTTGTACCACTATAACAATGAGAAACTGATTGACAGGCAGGTTAAAACTCCATTCAGTTTATCTCATATCTTTGGTCACATTCAGTGTACCTATTCTGATAATAGGCACCCACTTGTTGGTTGTAGTGTCTCCACACAAATAGCTTGAGACTAGCTATCCTCCTATAGAGTCAACCTAACAAGTGCTAGTCCTATGGTTCATTACTGTCCATCATAGTGAACCTTCAACTAGGAATGATTTAGGAGTTTAGTACAGAGATATATTTACAGTCTCAAAATTACAACCCTTTGTAATTTCATATTCTCAACTCTAACTCCATGGACATATTATGTAAATATAAATGATGCATATAAACATAATAGAAAAAGCCCTTTTATTAAATCAATAATAAATGTGACATATATAAATGAAATCAATTGATTGTTCCTAATCCCTAAACAATCATCTCTATGATTGGCTCTAGGGCATAATCCTAACATCTTTCATACAGTTCTTCCATTAAGTATTTCACCAACTAAAGTGAATATAAAATATACCCCATATGGATTATATCCAAATCCATATACCCATCTACTATGAGTTTACAATTTCCATATACAATCCAATATTCCAAATTTGAATTGATTGATAACTATTTGTAACAATTACAACATAATAGATATCAGGTTCAATACATAGTGTAGAATAAGGCTTCTTAACACTTTAAGAACCTTACTTGTGTTATCTTAGGGCACATACCCTTGAATAATGAATTCTTATCTGAAGTAAATCAGACCTCCTTTAGAATTCTCCATGTTGAACTCCTTCAACATTTCAACTATGTTTAATGACTTGGAGATACTTAGCAATCTATATGATCTATCTCTATAGATCTTGTTGGATGCTTCTACCAAATCTTTCATGAAGAAGTTTTTCTCAAAAACTAAAACTTCACATTAGATAACATTTATATATCATTCATAATGATTAGGATGTCATCTTATTGATAGGACAAAGAAAAATGATCGCACTCCCACTAACCTTTTATACACTCATGGTCCATCTATACAATGAGAGAAATCAAACAATTTGATTACCTTAACTTTACAGATGTTCTAATTATGAGAACCTTGTAGTCTATTAATAGACTTCTATAATTTACACACTTTTATGGTTTTTCACCATTTGATATAACATCTTTATATCCTTTTTGACATATCTTATATTCAAAATGTGTGTTTATAGATAACAAGATCCAAATGGATTTCAGCATAACTATTATCAAACAAGTTTCTTTATAGACAACTTTTTGCCTATGTTGAAAACATTCTTAAATAGCCAAGCCTTTTAGGTCTCTACCTATCCATATTGGATTTAATGACTCTTAGTCATTTCTCGAGTTGATGTGAAACATCGTCTAGTCATAATCAAAAGGATTATCTTGGTGATCTTTATCACCAAAGAACAATTCTTTCACATTATACTGGAGATACAATATCTCTCTTATGTTAAAGAAATATCCAATTTGATCTATGAAAATAATGTGGTGTAATTAAAGGTTTTGCCTCAACAGAGACAAGGGTTGGATCTTTGTTCGTTTGTGGCTTTATAGACAATTCTATAAATTCTATCTACTTTTGCATTTTTCTTGAATGAACTCTTTCTCAAGAAAATCCAGCAATCATCCTAATGGACAACTTTTGTTCATTAGAGTAATAGAAATACTATCCCAACCACTTTTGGGATATACCACAATTCAACACTTACTTGACCGTATTTCCAGATTGTCTACATTATGTTTCCAGACATACGTAGCACAAGCCCAAGCCTTAACTTCTTTAAGTTGGGTTTCTTCCCATATCATATCTGATATAATTGGGACAAAACTGGAGTGAACCCTAAATTATCAATATGTAGCAATTTTAAGGTATATCCTAGATGGATACATTAGTAAAACTCATCATGGATCAAACCATATCTTAATAGGGTTCAATTCGTTCTCTTAGATTCACCATTGAGCTATGGTATTCTAAGATGAGTCTACTGTAATTGAATGCATGCTCTACATGACTATATACATCACAATGTACTAGTCAAATTATAAATGTAACTCTTTCACTTCACCAAGTAAAAGATGGGTTTGGTCATCTCATAACCAAGTCATAATCGTTACATTTAAATGAGAGTCTCTACATCTCTTGTATTCTCAGAATACGTTGCATTCGCTCTAATTAGTCATTTAAATTCAGAAATCAAATTTCTAGAATGTCTTAAATGACCTAGTTAAGAAATAAGTTCCCAAAATTAATCTAGCAACTCTTGCTCTATTAAAATTTTTAAAGGTAACTTATTATCTACTTAACTTTCTGCTTCTATTTAGATTACACTAGAATCCAAAAACCAAGAAGCAGAACTAACCAACAATTTAGTTTAGAGCATGAACCAAAACTTCAAAAGTTTGGTTCTTCTAGGAAGACTGATACTTTATCAAGTTCCCTTTACAATACCTTATGTTTACTACAAAATAATTATATTTCTTTGTCTTTGACTTTTCAAGACTTGCTTTCCTCTATGCTTCCATTTTAAATCACATGTAGCTTCTCAAGCTATTCTATGTGATTAATCATTTTTCAAAAGAATGATTATTAATAAACAACTTTTATTACATCCTAGTCCAGAAGAAGTCCTTTACAAGTACTATACTTTATAGTATTATTTCACTCATAATACAACCTTTGTATGTGATGTAGGACATCAAAGGCACTTGCATTGACTAATTTTGCTTCTGAAGCTCATTAGTCATCAATACTATCATATAGCATGGCAATAAGATGCCAATTGCACATAGTGTCTTTTTCTTCTTAGGATGTTTTATGGAGGGCCTTTAATAAAAGGCCTAATAGCATATAAACAATCTTTTGAAATTGAGAACAATTCTCAATTTCCTAAGTCAATCAAAGAAATCGGGTTTAGTCAAACTATCAATATCCTATATATTAGGAAATAGGGGTTTTGAGGTGAGTAATTAGGTAATCTACATAAACAAAGAATTAGATTTCATTTTTATCCATAATGATTGGGTCTTTAATCATATGGTGCCTCCCACTATTTTATCAAATTCCATACACCCTCTAATGGAATTCGGGAATCTCATTCCTAATGGGGATTGGGGTCCCACTGTGACCTAGAAGCCTCACATGTTAGTTTCTTGACTTCTAACCCACAATAAGAAGACAACTCTTTGTCTATTGCTTCATAAGCAAGTTCCAATCATTTTGCCTCTAGGGAACATACACCTCACATGTTAGTTTCTTGGAATACTTCCCTAGTTAAGTTAAACCCATCATTCACACAGGTATGTTTCGCCAAATATATACCTCACATGTTAGTTTCTTGGTATATACCAGTTTAGGCACCCCATGATATCTCATATGTGATAGTTTCAAGTAATGTCTTTAACATGGGTAGCTCCTACATGTCTGCAGCCAGGTACCCACATTAAGGGACGTTAGATGATCCTATAATGATGGAAGGCAATGAAGAATTCATTCCCTAATGACTTCTCCATTTTCAACTTAATATTAAATAAGAGGGGTTTTAAAGGGTCTCATCAAATTAACAAGCATCCTATGTATCAAAATTTAAACATATAAATTATGCTATTTATAATCATACATCTCATGCTATTATATATCAACATATATAAAGTACCATATTTTGATATTAGTCCCTAAGTGAATAGGTAACATATACCAAACTATGGTATTGGAGCTAATACAATTATCTCATAAATTTATGCTCCCACTATGATGATTATGGACTTTGAGAGGATTCAATCCAAGCCAATAGATTGAATCCAAGGTCTAAGGTGGGTGTAGGTGATCGTAAAATAAACCATTCGTAACATGCATGCTTTCTTGAAACACTTCTCTAAGCTTTCAAGTCCTTCAATCTGCTCCCTTGGCTTGATGGTCTCCACCATTGACTTGTTGGGCTCTATCATGCTCCTTTGGGTCCACCATCCTCCTTAGTGCGCTCTCAATTACATAACATTTACATAATATATAGAAAGGGATACATAAGGGGAATGTGGGGTACATAAGAGAATGATAGAGAGAGAGGGAAGGTGGCATGCAAGCCCCAAATAATAAATTACATCACCATAATAAAATTACAACTCTTGAAAAAATATTACAACCCATTGATAAGACGGCCAATCACAATTGGTTTAAGGGGTATAGTCCATAATCATCATCCAAACACATACATACAATCTCATTGCATAATGTAAAGAAAAACTGTAAGCATTAAGACATATGGGCATTATGGTAATTCTCTTGAATGATTTACATTAATCTCATTAATGCATCCTAATCTTATTAGGTTTAAACAAAAATATCCAGAATTAAATAAAGTCTTAACATTTAAGACATTTAGTTTCAATTAATCAAATTAATAGAAACATATAAAGTTTCCTAAAATAACTCTAATATCCAATATTAGGGTTTCCTTATTTAAACAAAAAAAATTTCATTTAATTAAGAATTTCCAGATTTTAATTTAATCCCCAATTGTATTTTAAACCATTTAAAACATTATAAAATTAATCAATACTAATTAAATAATTAACATGGGAATTAAATAAAATCAATTAAATGATGAATTAGTGCATTAGGGTTTCCTAAAACCCTAAACCCTAAATGCAAGCCCTAATCAATAAATGCCTTATGATTGGTCATTTAATGACCAATCATTAAAACCCTAGGTTCATACGGTATTTAATAAAAGGGATTAGGGTTTAATTAATGCCAAATAGGGTATTTATTACCCTTAATTAATTACACTAATTAGGGTTATCAAAACCCTAACCCTAGACATCATTAATGGTATTAATTATGCCCTAACAATTAATAACCATGATTGGTCATTTAATGACCAATCATTAACTCTTAATTAAGGTAATTAATATTCCAATTAGGGTTTTAATTAATGCCATAATGAAATTAGGGTTTCATCATTAACTCAAAATTAGGGTTTCATCCTTAACTCTATGCAGCCGTCACTACCAGGGGGCTGCCTGAGCTAGGCTAGGCTGCCATGGCCACCAACGACTGTGGGAGGCCATGACCAGCCATGGGAGAACATCCTAGGGGTGTGGGACAAGCCTCTGGACACGTGAGAAGTGGTGGAAGTGGCTGCCATCATCAAGAACAATCAGGGTTTCCAAAACCCATTGCTGGAGCCATTGTTGCAGACCTTGAAGGTCACAATAGCTTCTAAATCCTTATCAATTCGACTCCTCCATTGAAACCAGCTGTTGTATCATGTCCCTACATGAAATACTAAGCTAATAGAAGAGGTTTGGATGATCAAATCATCACCAATTGTTCTAAACAATTAAAACAACAGTAGGCTGCCCAGAATTTGACAGCACACTGTCCATGGTCAGAAATTGATTTAAAACCCAGCAAGATGAATGAATTAGGCTACCAAACGAATTTTCCCAGTATCCTACATGTCTTAGGAAACTAATGCAATTGGTTTCATGCAATTTGGAGTTCCCTAACTCAAGTTCTAATCAAAACTCCATTGATGACTTTTCTGCAGAGAAAATCTGCTATGCTGTTCATGAAAAATTTTCAAACTTTTTGAATCTTTTTCCATCAAAACCTTTTTGAAACTTAAAGAAAATCATATACACATGATATATAATGATCCTACAATGATCTTCCATCATAAATACAGCAGCTTTAATTAGAATTAATTGCAAGAACCTTAGGGTTCTAAAACCCAGATTCAGCCTCCATGGTGTTCTTCTCCTTCTTCCTTCTGTTCTAGCATCTTAATCCAATTATGATGCATCTAAATGCTTGGGAACCTTTCCCTACCATGTCTAGATCATAACCCAAGTGGTGGCAACCATTGCCATGCCTTTGATCTCCATCAATAACTCAAAGTTGTGGCTATTGCATCATTCCCGAGCAAAACTGTCTTTCCAGACAGCCTGTAGTAAAAAATTCATAACTTTCACTACAGAACTCGGATTGACGCACCGTTTGTTGGGTTGGAAAGCTTATTCGAAGAGCTTCTAACCATATATGGCTCGAAAATTTTGGAGAAGAACTCTGAATTCGGCATGCAAAACAAGATGACGGTTTTTCATGGCTACCATGAAAACTGTTCATAACAGTTTTATAAAACCCTAGTTTCCTTATTCTTCTTCTCCAAACTCAAATCCTATGCAACCTATTGCATCCATGGCTACACTTAACCATCAATTAGAAGAGGAGTAGAAGAGAATTGACCTAGGGTTTCAAACCCTAGGTTCAGCCATGGAGGAAAACCAATTATGCAGAAAAATTTTCCAGATTTTTTGAATCATTCAACTACACCATAATTACCAGCCCATATGTATTTTGTATTATGCATAATCATGGCTCTGATACCACTGTTGGGAATCGAACAAGAGGGAAAAATAGAAGTGCGGAATATAAAAATTTTTTCCTACGATTCCCAATCCCATGAATCTAACTATGCATAACACAAAATCAAACCCTAACTACAAAGAGGGTTAGAACACTTACAGAATTTTTGTCTTCTCCTTTTTGCTCCAAGCTTTGATTCCGGACAGCGGTGAATGAGCAGCCCAAGTGTGCTGCCTCCAACGGTATCCACACCTAGCTAGAGCTTCAAGTCCTTTCTTTCTTCTTCCTTGTTGTTGCTAGAGGTGGAGAAGAGAGAGAGAGAGAAGAGAGCCTCCAAGGGGCTGGACGGCTAGGGTTTATTGTGCAAGCCTTCTTATGCCATGTCACACATAAGTGTGACTTATATAGGCAGCCCACTAAAGTGGGCTGGCCATGGGGAAGAAACCCTAATAGGGTTATGTGTAATTACACTTAATTGCACATTAACCCCTATTATTTGTATCAAATACAAATAGGCCTATAAAGAACTATTCTTTATTCACTAAAACCCTTTCTCTCATAGACTTTAAAGCCCTTCTTGCATGATCAGTGTGTGACCCATTGGGTTCACATCATTAAGTAGTAGGAATAGCACGAGGTGTGCACAATGGAACTCTTTCCATTTAGGGTCTAATTGGAACTCCTTCCAATTCCCTAATTGATTATAACTCACTTATATCAATTAGGGCTTCTACTAACCATGAGTAACACCTAGCATATGGCTCATGGTGTGGTCCTTAATGAGGTGAATAGTCATTTACAAAGAACCCTTCTGTTATAGTTTATAGGTTACAATTGCATCCTTCCTTCAACACAATGTCTCCAATTGAACTAACAGGACATGGAAGTCTGTCAAGTCCCTAGTTCAATTACTTTATACTCATTCATAGATATCAACTCATTGATGAACTCATGAAACTCTTTTCATATTCATCCTACCATGGCCATGGATTTAATGAGTTATATTATGAATGCTATATGAGACATTCTCTCTCTTTTCCTGAGAGTGATGGATCCCTTGTTGATCACTCACATGCCTTCATACACATAGCAGTAGGGCCAATGAACACCTTTGCAGACCCCTGAATAGGATCTGCACTTAGTGTTATCAAACTTCTAAAGCTACATGCATAAGGCAACTATGGTGTCTCAGGTCTAAGGATTACTTGTACCACTATAACAATGAGAAACTGATTGACAGGCAGGATAAAACTCCATTCAGTTTATCTCATATCTTTGGTCACATTCAGTGTACCTATTCTTATAATAGGCACCCACTTGTTGGTTGTAGTGTCTCCACACAAATAGCTTGAGACTAGCTATCCTCCTATAGAGTCAACCTAACAAGTGCTAGTCCTATGGTTCATTACTGTCCATCATAGTGAACCTTCAACTAGGAATGCTTAAGGAGTTTAGTACAGAGATATATCTATAGTCTCAAAATTACAACTCTTTGTAATTCCATATTCTCAACTCTAACTCCATGGACATATTATGTAAATATAAATGATGCATATAAACATAATAGAATAAGCCCTTTTATTAAATCAATAATAAATGTGACATACATAAATGAAATCAAATGATTGTTCCTAATCCCTAAACAATCATCTCTATGATTGGCTCTAGGGCATAATCCTAACACTTACAAGGATTCTTAATATTTGTATTTTTTTTGTGTCAGCAAAATCAAAAACTTTATTATTGAATAAATATAATGTGATATAGAGAAAAAAAACCAACCCAAAACAACTACCCAAGCAAACAAACAAATCCATAGAACCACTCTCCAAAAATATAGAAAGTTCAAAACTCAAGGTACTGAGTAGAAACCAACTAAGAGGAGAAACTCCACGCCATACACAACAAGACAATACCACTAAACATATCCTATATAATTCTTTAAAGGCACCACTAAAAAGAATAACCCAAACCCAAGTTACAAAAACTGACACACCAAAAACACTCCACTCAACCCGAACACCTCCAAACTACTACTAATAGAAACAAACTCATTTCGCAAACCTTAGGAATTAATAGTAGAGGCTGATTTTCAAAGTTTTTCAAGAATTGTTGAAGACTTCTACCGAATGACAATCGGTCATGTGAGGCAAATTTTGGATTTTTCATACTTATAGGTTACAGATTAGTAATTCAAAGTAGGTTGTACACCAAACTATTGTTCATAGTTCACAAATCATGGCCACATATACACAAACTTTTAAATGACTTCAGTGAACCATATTCAAGGATTTCTACAAGTCTACAAGTAATATCATCATCATCATCATCAATCAACCTCATCCCCTATTTAAGGGTCAACTGACATTAATCTTGATTCTTTGATCTACTCTTAGGCCATCTTCTTATCTTGACAATCCCTTTTTATGGCTATATCAGAAGCCCTTTTGCAAGAATTTTCCAAAATTTCAACTAGTCAAACCAACAAATAAGTTCATAGTTTTGTATTTACTTTCTAACAAATCAAAAACCCCCATCTGCAACAACAAACATATTTACATTTAATCTCAAAACGCAATAACTAAAAACCCCAGAAACCAAAAAACTAAAAAAGATTGAAGTTCAAAACAGAGCATAGAAGACTTTGAACCAAAACGAATACATACCCAAACACCTCTAGGACGTGAATGAAAGAATAAGAGGGATGGCTTTATATAAGGTTTGAGACCATATTGATGGCCTTTCCTACCACCATTAAACGCAGACAAAGGCCATTAAGAGTTTAATTCTACCATAGCTTATAATTGTGTTTGGTTAGTTGCCTTTTGGCTAGGCATTGCCCATCTTAAAAAAAATGGTGAGGGTCAATTGGACATTTCAGGTAGGTCTAAAACTACCTATTAACCCAGACTATTATATACAAACAATAAAAATGTTTCCAAAAATTATTTGAAAGCATTCCAAAAAACCCTGTTTATGGCCAAATCCAAGCTGTTCAAATAAGGCGGTCTGAGGTTGAAGTCACATTTTCTGGTAGCTCTAGAGTCAACCTTGTTTATGGCCTGTATTATGTGACAACTTTTTGTGACTTGCACCTACTTCTTTATTAAGCATTTTTGTGGTGATAAAGTTCCTGATGTGCCATCAACTAATAAATCTTAATCATGGGGCATAAATGCAGAATCATTGATCATGTTCTTTTGGCGATTATCTATATATATATATATAAGTCTTTCAGCATCAAAATCATCCTCAAGTGCATAACATTGAAATCTAATAGTGTATCAATTACTTTTTTCATAGTGTATGTACGGTGGCCTTAATCATAGAGGACGAAACTCAGATTATATATAATAAAGCTTTCATTTTGCTTTTCAAAAATTGAATTAATATTGCTTGAAAAACACCAAAGAAAAGGATTGAAATTTATTTTCATTTCTCCTTAAATGAACTTTAAGGAGAAACACCTCAAATGATACTCAAGGAGAAACGTCTCTCTCCCTCTCTCTCACACACACATGCGCGCATGCGCATGTTTGCCAGCTCCATCGGTCATTCTGTGGAGAGCTTTGATAATGTCACTCTTCCAGGTGAATTAATTCTGCTCAACAGAGATAGATAGTTTAGCAGCCTCTACAGTCAACAAAGGTAATTGCTTTCTTGTTCTGTTATAACTCTGAATAATTAGCAATGATAATGCAAACACAACCTATGTATGATATGCTATAGATCAGATGCAGATTCATCAACCACCTAGGCATCTAAGCGACCGGAGTAAATACCCAAGCTTGCCTAGGACGACAAATTACATGGGATTACGTGTCACAATTCTGGGCTCCGAATGCCCACACAATCCACAGTGGTCACAGATATATCCAGAAACAATAACTTTGCAACATCCAAATGACACTGGAAGTAGCAATAAACAGATAACACTGGTTCTAACCACAACCTGCATCCTGGACAACTTGTCGCAAGGTGTCCAGTTTAAGAATAATAAGAAGAAAGGAATACTCTATAATGGGTGTCATGATGTAATCATCCAAAACACCTTTACCCTCCCACTAAAAAAGCATGACCAAGTACAAGCTGGAAAGTAAGATATCAAGACATAAGTGAGGGTAAAAACCCCATAGCATAAGTGAGTTTATTTTTTTCTTTTCAAAAGAAAAAAAAAGAAAAAGAAAAGGGTCCTGGACACAATCATGTTATCATGACTGACCTATATTCAGGGCAGGCTACCCAGTAGTCATCAGAGAACAAAATGTCCAGCCAGAGTGATTGTCATGCTTCATATCTAAAATATATGCATAGCCCCTGAAGACCATTTAATGCATTAGAAAATTTTATGAGAAGGAAATATGCAACAAAGTGTCACCTAGAAAAGAGCAACTGAATAATTTATATGGACACCATTCCTGTCAAGCATGCCAAACTTCACTGACCTCATTCAAACCATTGCTACAGTGAATTATTCAAGACTATATATACTCACCATTCTTCCAGTAGTTCAGGCAATAAACAACTCAGCCACGACGAGTAGAGATTTCACCAAAGTCAATGCAACTAACAAGTTTTTCCCTCATAGAAATAACATCTATGCATATGAGTCCCAGGAAAATCTTGTATGCAATATTGTTTTCAAGAGGTTGCCCTATTAAACCAATCAACTCAAGGGTGGCAGCAAATCTCTATCCAATTGAAGAATTGTATGGTTTCAGTCACAGTTGCCAAAATCTCTATTCTCGGGTGTGAACCCCATTTTTGAAAGAAATGGGAACTTCTCCACTTTCCATAAAATATCAGGAACTATAATCTGTTTCCAAGGATATATATTGAAGACACTGAAAGATGAACTACTTCCTTATGGGAGAGTTTTCAAACTTTTAAAAAATAAGTTCCCAAAGGTTTGCATCATTTAGATAAGATATCTGAAACAGAAGAAGCAATCTACTCTTCCAAATAAGGGATTGTAAAGCCACTTGTCACACCCCATTTTTGTCACCTTAGCTAGGACATATCGTTTCATGTAGGATTTTGAGTCCTTTTTGAGTCTAGTCTTTTGCATTGAGTTTCTATGGCATTGAATATCATGTGTATGAATTTTGAAGTGATTTGGAGTTCATCTTGATGGTCAATAAGAACTTTTGCGACTTAAAGGGCATAATCGTCTTTTAAGCCGTATATTTTCCATTTGACTTTGAAATGAATCCCGAGTCATTCCCTCGAGTTCATATGAGTATATAGAGTCCATATATAGGTTCAATTTCATGAATTAATGGTTCAAGATCAATTCGGCTCATAATGGTTCGGGTTGGCTAAAAGACCCTTTCTTGGTTTGCTCAAATTGACTCATAAGACCCAATCAATTCTCTCTCATTTAACTTCAATTGGGCTTTATTTATGTCCTAAACATGTTTAGAAAGATCAATTTTTGATTGGGAAAGCATTTGGTTCGACCTTGTGTACAAACCCAGCTTAGCGACGGTGAAGCACCATGGTTAACCACCTTTGTAAAACCTAACCATGCACCTATGGTTGAGTATTTTTGTCCTAAAATGCCTAAAAATGTGTTCCCCTTCGAAACATGGTCGTTTTGGATTTTATTTCATCAAAATCGGACTTAATTTGAAGATTTTAGGACTTCTGAAGCAAGTAGAAGTCAAAACCGAAGCGGAAATAGAGGACCCTCGGGTAACCGTCCGGGGCTGGATGGTCAGCCGTCCAAGCCTAGACGGCTAACCGTCCAGGCCTAGTTGGTCACCCGAGGAATCCTTCTTTAAGTCGAACTCTGACTCTTCTATCCCTCTTTTGACGGTTTCCTCCGCCAAAACAACTTGTCTGAGCTTAGGAGTGTGTAGGTTTGAGTTGTTTGAGCACCAAGAGAGTCTCTAATAGCCCTAGGATCATTGTTTAATGAATTAATCCTAGCCATTGGTTTAGGGGGTCAGTTCTCTATATAAAGGACATGATATTCAGCACATAGGGAGAGGTTAATTGCACTTTACACTTAGAGAGAGAGGGAGCTACGAGTTTGGAGAGCTAGAAGGACTTCAAGAGGAGGCTCTTCAACCCCAAGCAAGCAAGGAAACAAGAGGTTTGAAGACAAGGAAGAGTCTACAAGAGGTAAGCCTATCCCTTTAATGCTGAACATGAATTTCTGCTTCTCCTTCTTCTGTTTCTTCTTCTTCTTTTAAGATAGTTATAGTGCATGCAATTGTTCTTCTTATGGATTGAATTCAATGTTTATGTGATGTTATATGAATGATTTTAGGATAGTTTATGGCTTTATATGCTTGATAATCCCTGGTTTACTAAGGATTTGATAGCTTTATTCGTTCTATCCTCTTAAATCATGCATAGTTCACATGTTTAGGTTGCTGTGATTGTTATCATGAATTGATGCTCCTGTTAGTTAGTATATGTGATATGAATGATATTCATGATAATTTGAGCATGTCTTAGAGTTGTTTCATAGGTCCTAATGCATGGTTGTGAAATTAGGGTTTCGATAACCCTGAATTCGCATAAGTTTCACACAGCATACTTAGCTTAGTTTTTTGGGTTGTTGCTCATCATAATCATTCTATATATGCTGCATATAGTTGAATCATGCTAGGTTTGCATTCATATAGTATATTTTATAGGGTTTTTGGAGATATTATCCTTTTTTAAGGATAATTATCCTTTTCGTTGAGTGAGGTTTTGTATGAGAGTCTTCTGTGATGTGTTTAAGCATGAAATCTCTTCTATTATGTTCTAGGGTATATATTTTACGTAGGATATGTTGATTGCACCTCCCCATAACGACTTTGTGAACCCCGAAAATTGGGCCCACAAGGGATTGAAAGAAAATGGATTTGAAAAAGAAAAAGGAAAGGAGTCGCCACCTTATTTTTTAAAGGAAACAAGGAAAACCCTAAAAATCAGGTTGTTTTAGGAAAACAATTTGAATGACTCCCTAAAAAAAGGAAAGGCAAAAACCAATCTTTTGAAAACCAAAGAAATCGGGGATTCGGAGGCTAAGTTATGACATGGGAAGGTTCTAGGCAAAGCCTATAGGCACCCATGTCACCCTTTCGGTCTCTCAGTTCATTTGGGCTAAATTAAGATCTTTCCCATACAAAAATCAGCAAGTATATCATCACAAGAATTGTATGCATATCATATATTTCATTCATCCATCCATGCATAATAAGCACATAAAAACAGAAAATAAAGAAGAACAAAACAAAACAAAAAGAAGCCTAGGATGCTTGGATCCTAGAACGGACTTGAGCCTCACGAAGAGCGCCTACGTACCATGCAACGAAATACATGGATCAAAGTCCACGTAGTTCGATTAGAACTAAGGTTAAGACTTAATACAAACCTATGGTTAAAACCCTAGGTTTCCTTATTTGATCAAAAGAGTTGAATTTGATAGAGAGTTTGATTTTAGGAAAGAAATCCACAAAATGGAAACTTTAATAAAAACCAGAATTTTATTTATGAAGGAAACCTTTGATTAAACCATAGACTTGTAT
Source organism: Liquidambar formosana (assembly GCA_039720395.1). Lineage (NCBI taxonomy): Eukaryota > Viridiplantae > Streptophyta > Magnoliopsida > Saxifragales > Altingiaceae > Liquidambar > Liquidambar formosana. The sequence continues at coordinate 3,775,815 of CM077833.1, forward strand.
TAAAAATTAACCCTAAATAGGGAGAAGAGAAGGGATAAGGAAGAAAGGTGAATTGGGGCACCTTCACACCCACTTACCTGAGCGCAATTGCTCCAAACATTAGCCATTTCAGACATAAGCAGCCCTATTTGCCATAGGACAAATACCACACCTATTTGCACCCTTACAAGTGCTCAAAACCATGCAAAAACACTAACATGCAAATCTGGACAGAATAGTATTATGACCTAAAATCATCCACTAAGCATGCCAATAGCAAAAACAGCGAACAATAATAAGTCCTAACATATTCCTAGAACCATATCATGCATAAAAAACCCTAAAACATACTAACATGCATGCAAAACTATCATGTTTACTCCATATGAAAAACATATACAGCAAACACGAAGAAAAACCAATAAAAAAGTCTACTTTATCATGCTATATGAAAACAAACACGAAACAATGACTCTAAAACCCTAAACTCACAAATATGCTTAAAAACATACAAAACATACTTTAATCATGCTAAAACCAAACTAAACAGAAATTAAATCATGCATATTAACTAACTAAAGCAATATAACATGATGAAAATCCTAACTCTAACATGCAATGACACTAATCCTAGCACAAGGACAAACAGGAGCACAAGAATCATAACTATGCATTGAAACATAAAGGACAGCCCTAAAGCATGCTAAACAGTAGATAAACAATAGATATTCCATGTATATTAACTAGCTAGAGTGTTAATACATGATAAAAAAGGCTACTTTTAACATGCAATAAGCCTAACCCATATGAAAACCTAGTTTAAGCTTGAATAGAGAAGGAGAATACCTTATTCTCTCTCAAACACTCAAGTATTAATGCATAAAGTGGCTCCCCTTGTGTTTGTAATTGTTCGTGGCTCCTCAGGTCTTTAGAGTGAATCAAACCAACACGAATCCTCCTCTTTGTCAAAGTGGTATCACAGCAAAGAGATCAAAACTCACTCAACTTTGAAAAGAAATAGAAAACAAAAAGAGAACAAGAGAAAAGAAAAGTGATTTTCGTCACTTTGCAGCAGCAGCAACTTCAATCGCGTTTTTGGGTATGAAAACGTTGGATTTGGACAAAGCTTGTGAAATACAAAGTTGTATAGAATTGAATTATCTTTCTAACAAGACCAATTTCATCAAATTCTGACTTCGGATGAAAAAGTTATGATTAAAATACGACTGCTGGTTTTCAGAAAATCTGCTGCTGAATTATGACGAATTTCACTCCCTCCAAACCCTCTTCTCCTCTCCCTTGTTTAAAGACATTAAGAGAGTATTTATAGCTGAAATCTGGAGTTTCCCTTTCCTTCCTGGACTAGGTTTCCTTGGAGAATAATCAAAAGGAATTTTATAATGATAAAAGACTTCTAATCTGAATAGGAAAAGGAAATTGTCTTTTATAAAAATTGGGAGACTGACCGCTAACACGCATGCACATGTATCGTATGTGCGTACACACACTCATCACATACGTACACGTGTTAGTGTCATGATAAAAATGGCTAATTTAATAAAATAATTTTCTTTTCATTTTAACCAAAAATCTCATGCTGTGATTCGCACTAATTCTTCAAGGATAATCCGTAAATAACCACACTAAACTCATCATCAGGCCATATCAAAATTGAACTTCATGAAACACTTTTGAGGGTAAAATGATGACTAATGAAAGTCAATTTGAAAAGATTTGGTTGGTAATTGTGAGTCAATTAGAGCTAACCCAAGGAAGGGTCAATTAACCAACTTGAACTACATCGAGCAATTTTAATCCCGAGCCATTGACTTACCAAATTGAACCTAGAAATACCTCTTATGCATCCATATGAACTCCAATTGACAATTTGGAGATCATTCCAAGGTCAAATGAAAAGTTTGGGACTTAAAAGACGATTATGCCCCTCAAGTCACAAAAGCTCTTATTATCCCTCAAGATCAACTCCAATTTGAACCAAAATTCATATCCATTGTCCTTGTGACTCTAGAAAACTAATGCAAGTGACTAGACTCAAAAACAAAACAAAAACATGCATGAAATGATGAGCCCTAGTAAGGTGGTGCAAAAATGGGGTGTGACAGAAGCCCCTCATTGGCGAACAAGTTACACTTGTGAACCAATGATAAAGAACAACCCATTTTTGGCCAAAAAGCCCGGAGAAATCACACACTGATACCAACAATGATGGGAGGTTGAAAACCTGAGACTGAAGTAAGGAAGTGTACTCAAGTCATGAGTATACTTAAACCACTGGGTGTTGGTGATTGTTAAGAGAAGCATATTCAAGCCACTACGAATGAACATACTTTTGAAACGGAGAAATATATTCTAGTCACGAATATATTTAACCAAGTGATGAGAATGAGATCTGAGAAGTACGTTCAAGTGATGAACGTACCTTGGAAATGGAGAAGTATATTCAGGTCACGAATATATTTAACCAAGTGAGTGACAAAAAATCTGAGAAGTATACTCAAGTGATGAGTATACCATTGAAATGGAGAAATATATTCAGGTCGCGAATATATTTAACCAAGTAATCTGAGAATGAAATCTGAGAAGTATACTCAAGCGGTGTGTTGGGAATCGAACAAGAGGGAAAAATACAAAGTGCGGAATATAAAAATTTTTCCTGCGATTCCCAATCCCATGAATCTAACTATGCATAACACAAAATCAAACCCTAACTACAAAGAGGGTTAGAACACTTACAGAATTTTTGTCTTCTCCTTTTTGCTCCAAGCTTTGATTCCGGACAGCGGTGAATGAGCAGCCCAAGTGTGCTGCCTCCAACGGTATCCACACCTAGCTAGAGCTTCAAGTCCTTTCTTTCTTCTTCCTTGTTGTTGCTAGAGGTGGAGAAGAGAGAGAGAGAGAGAAGAGAGCCTCCAAGGGGCTGGACGGCTAGGGTTTATTGTGCAAGCCTATTATGCCATGTCACACATAAGTGTGACTTATATAGGCAGCCCACTAAAGGGGGCTGGCCATGGGGAAGAAACCCTAATAGGGTTATGTGTAATTACACTTAATTGCACATTAACCCCTATTATTTGTATCAAATACAAATAGGCCTATAAAGAACTATTCTTTATTCACTAAAACCTTTTCTCTCATAGACTTTAAAGCCCTTCTTGCATGATCAGTGTGTGACCCATTGGGTTCACATCATTAAGTAGTAGGAATAGCACGAGGTGTGCACAATGGAACTCTTTCCATTTAGGGTCTAATTGGAACTCCTTCCAATTCCCTAATTGATTATAACTCACTTATATCAATTAGGGCTTCTACTAACCATGAGTAACACCTAGCATATGGCTCATGGTGTGGTCCTTAATGAGGTGAATAGTCATTTACAAAGAACCCTTCTGTTATAGTTTATAGGTTACAATTGCATCCTTCCTTCAACACAATGTCTCCAATTAAACTAATAGGACATGGAAGTCTGTCAAGTCCCTAGTTTAATTACTTTATACTCAATCATGAATATCAACTCATAGATGAACTCATGAAACTCTTTTCATATTCATCCTACCATGGCCATGGATTTAATGAGTTATATTATGAATGCTATATGAGACATTCTCTCTCTTTTTCCTGAGAGTGATGGATCCCTTGTTGATCACTCACATGCCTTCATACACAGAGCAGTAGGGCCAATGAACACCTTTGCAGACCCCTGAATAGGATCTGCACTTAGTGTTATCAAACTTCTAAAGCTACATGCATAAGGCAACTATGGTGTCTCAGGTCTAAGGATTACTTGTACCACTATAACAATGAGAAACTGATTGACAGGCAGGAAAAAACTCCATTCAGTTTATCTCATATCTTTGGTCACATTCAGTGTACCTATTCTTATAATAGGCACCCACTTGTTGGTTGTAGTGTCTCCACACAAATAGCTTGAGACTAGCTATCCTCCTATAGAGTCAACCTAGCAAGTGCTAGTCCTATGGTTCATTACTGTCCATCATAGTGAACCTTTAACTAGGAATGCTTAAGGAGTTTAGTACAGAGATATATCTATAGTCTCAAAATTACAACTCTTTGTAATTCCATATTCTCAACTCTAACTCCATGGACATATTATGTAAATATAAATGATGCATATAAACATAATAGAATAAGCCCTTTTATTAAATCAATAATAAATGTGACATACATAAATGAAATCAAATGATTGTTCCTAATCCCTAAACAATCATCTCTATGATTGGCTCTAGGGCATAATCCTAACAATCTCCCACTTGCACTAAAGCCAATCGACCATGTATCGCATACCTATCTTCTCAAGATGTTGGTCTTAGACATAACCAATTATGTTTTAAAGCTTTAGTCAGTAGGTCTACAAAAACTTATGTAGATAATATCTTCTGTAATGTATCTATTACCTTTTCCAATGATTCCTCTAATCACTTGGAATTGCCGCTCTATGTGTTTGGACTTTTGATGAGACCGTGATTCCTATACTTGAGATATAGACCCATTGTTGTCACAAAACAAGGTGTGGGCAACTCAATGGAAGGAACAACTCCAAGTTCTAAATGAACTTATAGATCCAAACAGTCTCCTAGACAATGCGACAATTAATTCACCCTTAATAATGGAATCCACTGTATCTTTCATACAGTTCTTCCATTAAGTATTTCACCAACTAAAGTGAATATAAAATATACCCCATATGGATTATATCCAAATCCATATACCCATCTACTATGAGTTTACAATTTCCATATACAATCCAATATTCCAAATTTGAATTGACTGATAACTATTTGTAACAATTACAACATAATAGATATCAGGTTCAATACATAGTGTAGAATAAGGCTTCTTATATAACACTTTAAGAACCTTACTTGTGTTATCCTAGGGCACATGCCCTTGAATAATGAATTCTTATCTGAAGTAAATCAGACCTCCCTTAGAATTCTCCATGTTGAACTCCTTCAACATTTCAACTATGTTTGATGATTTGGAGATACTTAGCAATCTATATGATCTATCTCTATAGATCTTGTTGGATGCTTCTGCCAAATCTTTCATGAATTAGTTTTTCTCCAAAAACCAAAACTTTACATTAGATAACATTCATATATCATTCATAATGATTAGGATGTCATCTATACTTAGGATAAAGAAAAACGATCACACTCCCACTAACCTTTTATACACTCATGGTCCATCTATACAATGAGAGAAATCAAACAATTTGATTACTTCAACTTTATAGATGTTCTAATTATGAGAACCTTGTAGTCTATTAATAGACTTCTATAACTTACACACTTTTATGGTTTTTCACCATTTGATATAACATCTTTATATCCTTTTTGACATATCTCATATTCAAAATGTGTGTTTATAGATAACAAGATCCAAATGGATTTCAGCATAACTATTATCAAACAAGTTTCTTTATAGACAACTTTTTGCCTATGTTGAAAACATTCTTAAATAGCCAAGCCTTTTAGGTCTCTACCTGTCCATATTGGATTTAATGACTCTTAGTCATTTCTCAAGTTGATGTCAAACATCGCCTAATCATAATCAATAGGATTATCTTGGTGATCTTTATCACCAAAGAACAATTCTTTCACATTCTAATGGAGATACAATATCTCTCTTATGTTAAAGAAATATCCAATTTGATCTATGAAAAGAATGTGGTGTAATTAAAGGTTTTGCCTCAATAGGGGCAATGGTTGGATCTTTGTTGGTTTGTGGCTTTACAAACAATTCTGTAAATTCTATCTACTTTTGCATCTTTCTTGAATGAACTCTTTCTCAAGAAAATCCAGCAATCATCCTAATGGACAACTTTTGTTCATTAGAGTAATAGAAATACTATCCCAACCACTCTTAGGATATACCACAATTCAACACTTACTTGACCTTATTTCCAGATTGTCTACATTATGTTTCCAGACAAACGTAGCACAAGCACAAGCCTTAACTTCTTTAAGTTGGGTTTCTTCCCATATCATATCTGATATAATTGGGACAAAACTGGAGTGAACCCTAAATTATCAATATGTAGCAATTTTAAGGTATATCCTAGATGGATACATTAGTAAAACTCATCATGGATCAAACCATATCTTAATAGGGTTCAATTCGTTCTCTTAGATTCACCATTGAGCTATGGTATTCTAAGATGAGTCTACTGTAATTGAATGCATGCTCTACATGACTATATACATCACAATGTATTAGTCAAATTATAAATGTAACTCTTTCACTTCACCAAGTAAAAGATGGGTTTGGTCATCTCATAACCAAGTCATAATCGTTACATTTAAATGAGAGTCTCTACATCTCTTGTATTCTCGGAATACGTTGCATTCGCTCTAATTAGTCATTTAAATTCAGAAATCAAATTTCTAGAATGTCTTAAATGACCTAGTTAAGAAATAAGTTCCCAAAATTAATCTAGCAACTCTTGCTCTATTAAAATTTTTAAAGGTAACTTATTATCTACTTAACTTTCTGCTTCGATTTAGATTACACTAGAATCCAAAAACCAAGAAGCAGAACTAACCAACAATTTAGTTTAGAGCATGAACCAAAACTTCAAAAGTTTAGTTCTTCTAGGAAGACTGATACTTTATCAAGTTTCCTTTACAATACCTTATGTTTACTACAAAATAATTATATTTCTTTGTCTTTGACTTTTCAAGACTTGCTTTCCTCTATGCTTCCATTTTAAATCACATCTAGCTTCTCAAGCTATTCTATGTGATTAATCATTTTTCAAAAGAATGATTATTAATAAACAACTTTTATTACATCCTAGTCCAGAAGAAGTCCTTTACAAGTACTATACTTTATAGTATTATTTTACTCACAATACAACCTTTGTATGTGATGTAGGACATCAAAGGCACTTGCATTGACTAATTTTGCTTCTGAAGCTCATTAGTCATCAATACTATCATATAGCGTGGCAACAAGATGCCAATTGCGCATAGTGTCTTTTTCTTCTTAGGATGTTTTATGGAGGGCCTTTAATAAAAGGCCTAATAGCATATAAACAATCTTTTGAAATTGAGAACAATTCTCAATTTCCTAAGTCAATCAAAGAAATCGGGTTTAGTCAAACTATCAATATCCTATATATTAGGAAATAGGGGTTTTGAGGTGAGTAATTAGGTAATCTACATAAACAGAGAATTAGATTTCATTTTTATCCATAATGATTGGGTCTTTAATCATATGGTACCTCCCACTATTTTATCAAATTCCATACACCCTCTAATGGAATTCGGGAATCTCATTCCTAATGGGGATTGGGGTCCCACTGTGACCTAGAAGCCTCACATGTTAGTTTCTTGGCTTCTAACCCACAAGAAGAAGACAACTCTTTGTCTATTGCTTCATAAGCAAGTTCCAATCGTTTTGCCTCTAGGGAATATACACCTCACATGTTAGTTTCTTGGAATACTTCCCTAGTTAAGTTAAACCCATCATTCACACAGGTATGTTTCGCCAAATATATACCTCACATGTTAGTTTCTTGGTATATACCAGTTTAGGCACCCCATGATATCTCATATGTGATAGTTTCAAGTAATGTCTTTAACATGGGTAGCTCCTACATGTCTGCAGCCAGGTACCCACATTAAGGGACGTTAGATGATCCTATAATGATGGAAGGCAATGAAGAATTCAGTCCCCAATGACTTCTCCATTTTCAACTTAATATTAAATAAGAGGGGTTTTAAAGGGTCTCATCAAATTAACATGCATCCTATGTATCAAAATTTAAACATATAAATTATGCTATTTATAATCATACATCTTATGCTATTATAAATCATACATCGCATGCTATTATATATCAACATATATAAAGTACCATATTTTGATATTAGTCCCTAAGTGAATAGGTAACATATACCAAACTATGGTATTGGAGCTAATACAATTATCTCATAAATAAAAGCTCCCACTATGATGATTATGGACTTTAAGAAGATTCAATCCAAGCCAATAGATTGAATCCAAGGTCTAAGGTGGGTATAGGTGATCGTAAAATAAACCATTTGTAACATGCATGCTTTCTTGAAAAACTTCTCTAAGCTTTCAAGTCCTTCAATCTGCTCCCTTGGCTTGATGGTCTCCACCATTGGCTTGTTGGTCTCCACCATTAGCTTGTTGGGCTCCATCATACTCCTTTGGGTCCACCATGCTCCTTAGTGCACTCTCAATTACATAACATTTACATAATTTAAAGAAAGGGATACATAAGGGGAATGTGGGGTACATAAGAGAATGATAGAGAGAGAGGGAGAGGGAAGGTGGCATGCAAGCCCCAAATAAATTACATCACCTTAATAAAATTACAACGCTTGTAAATAATAACATCCCATTCATAAGACGGCCAATCACAATTGGTTTAAAGGGTATAGTCCATAATCATCATCCAAACACATACATACAATCTCATTGCATAATGTAAAGAAAAACTGTAAGCATTAAAACATATGGGCATTATGGTAATTCTCTTGAATGATTTACATTAATCTCATTAATGCATCCTAATCTTATTAGGTTTTAACAAAAATATCCAGAATTAAATAAAGTCTTAACATTTAAGACATTACAGTTTCAATTAATCAAATTAATTTAAAACATGTAAAGTTTCCTAAAATAACTCTAATATCCAATATTAGGGTTTCCTTAATTAAACAAAACAATTTCATTTAATTAAGAATTTCCAGATTTTAATTTAATCCCTAATTGTGTTTTAAACCATTTAAAACATTATAAAATTAATCAATATTAATTAAATAATTAATATAGGAATTAAATAAAATCATTAAAATGATGAATTAGTGTATTAGGGTTTCCTAAAACCCTAAACCCTAAATGCATAACCCTAAACCCTAAATGCAAGCCCTAATCATTAAATGCCTTATGATTGGTCATTTAATGTCCAATCATTAAAACCCTAGGTTCATATGGTATTTAATAAAAGGGATTAGGGTTTAATTAATGCCAAATAGGGTATTAATTACCCTTAATTAATTACACTAATTAGGGTTTCCAAAACCCTAACCCTAGACATCATTAATGGTATTAATTATGCCCTAACAATCAATAACCATGATTGGTCATTTAATGACCAATCATTAACTATTAATTAAGGTAATTAATATTCCAATTAGGGTTTTAATTAATGCCATAATGAAATTAGGGTTTCATCATTAACTCAAAATTAGGGTTTCATCCTTAACTCTATGCAGCCGTCACTACCAGGGGGCTGCCTGAGCTTGGCTAGGCTGCCATGGCCACCAACGACTGTGGGAGGCCATGACCAGCCATGGGAGAACATCCTAGGGGTGTGGGACAAGCCTTTGGACACGTGAGAAGTGGTGGAAGTGGCTGCCATCATCAAGAACAATCAGGGTTTCCAAAACCCATTGCTGGAGCCATTGTTGCAGACCTTGAAGGTCACAATAGCTTCTAAATTCTTATCAATTCGACTCCTCCATTGAAACCAGCTTTTGTATCATGTCCCTACATGAAATACTAAGCTAATAGAAGAGGTTTGGATGATCAAATCATCACCAATTGTTCTAAACAATTAAAACAACAGTAGGCTGCCCAGAATTTGACAGCATACTGTCCATGGTCAGAAATTGATTTAAAACCCAGCAAGATGATTAAGTCAGGCTACCAAACGAATTTTCCCAGTATCCTACATGTCTTAGGAAACTAATGCAATTCGTTTCATGCAATTTGGAGTTCCCTAACTCAAGTTCTAATCAAAACTCCATTGATGACTTTTCTGCAGAGAAAATCTGCTATGCTGTTCATGAAAAATTTTCAAACTTTTTGAATCTTTTTCCATCAAAACCTTTTTGAAACTTAAAGAAAATCATATACACATGATATATAATGATCCTACAATGATCTTCCATCATAAATACAGCAGCTTTAATTAGAATTAATTGCAAGAACCTTAGGGTTCTAAAACCCAGATTCAGCCTCCATGGTGTTCTTCTCCTTCTTCCTTCTGTTCTAGCATCTTAATCCAATTATGATGCATCTAAATGCTTGGGAACCTTTCCCTACCATGTCTAGAACATAACCCAAGTGGTGGCAACCATTGCCATGCCTTTGATCTCCATCAATAACTCAAAGTTGTGGTTATTGCATCATTCCCGAGCAAAACTGTCTTTCCAGACAGCCTGTAGTAAAAAATTCATAACTTTCACTACAGAACTCGGATTGACGCACCGTTTGTTGGGTTGGAAAGCTTATTCGAAGAGCTTTCTAACCATATATGGCTTGAAAATTTTGGAGAAGAACTCTGAATTCGGAAGGCAAAACAAGATGACGGTTTTTCATGGCAACCATGAAAACTGTTCATAACAGTTTTATAAAACCCTAGTTTCCTTATTCTTCTTCTCCAAACTCAAACCCTATGCAACCTATTGCATCCATGGATACAATTAACCATCAATTAGAAGAGGAGTAGAAGAGAATTGACCTAGGGTTCCAAACCCTAGGTTCAGCCACGGAGGAAAACCAATTATGCAGAAAAAATTTTCTAGATTTTTTTTTGAATCATTCAACTACACCATAATTACCAGCCCATATGTATTTTGTATTATGCATAATCATGGCTCTGATACCACTGTTGGGAATCGAACAAGAGGGAAAAATACAAAGTGCGGAATATAAAAATTTTTCCTGCGATTCCCAATCCCATGAATCTAACTATGCATAACACAAAATCAAACCCTAACTACAAAGAGGGTTAGAACACTTACAGAATTTTTGTCTTCTCCTTTTTGCTCCAAGCTTTGATTCCGGACAGCGGTGAATGAGCAGCCCAAGTGTGCTGCCTCCAACGGTATCCACACCTAGCTAGAGCTTCAAGTCCTTTCTTTCTTCTTCCTTGTTGTTGCTAGAGGTGGAGAAGAGAGAGAGAGAGAGAAGAGAGCCTCCAAGGGGCTGGACGGCTAGGGTTTATTGTGCAAGCCTATTATGCCATGTCACACATAAGTGTGACTTATATAGGCAGCCCACTAAAGGGGGCTGGCCATGGGGAAGAAACCCTAATAGGGTTATGTGTAATTACACTTAATTGCACATTAACCCCTATTATTTGTATCAAATACAAATAGGCCTATAAAGAACTATTCTTTATTCACTAAAACCTTTTCTCTCATAGACTTTAAAGCCCTTCTTGCATGATCAGTGTGTGACCCATTGGGTTCACATCATTAAGTAGTAGGAATAGCACGAGGTGTGCACAATGGAACTCTTTCCATTTAGGGTCTAATTGGAACTCCTTCCAATTCCCTAATTGATTATAACTCACTTATATCAATTAGGGCTTCTACTAACCATGAGTAACACCTAGCATATGGCTCATGGTGTGGTCCTTAATGAGGTGAATAGTCATTTACAAAGAACCCTTCTGTTATAGTTTATAGGTTACAATTGCATCCTTCCTTCAACACAATGTCTCCAACTAAACTAATAGGACATGGAAGTCTGTCAAGTCCCTAGTTTAATTACTTTATACTCAATCATGAATATCAACTCATAGATGAACTCATGAAACTCTTTTCATATTCATCCTACCATGGCCATGGATTTAATGAGTTATATTATGAATGCTATATGAGACATTCTCTCTCTTTTTCCTGAGAGTGATGGATCCCTTGTTGATCACTCACATGCCTTCATACACAGAGCAGTAGGGCCAATGAACACCTTTGCAGACCCCTGAATAGGATCTGCACTTAGTGTTATCAAACTTCTAAAGCTACATGCATAAGGCAACTATGGTGTCTCAGGTCTAAGGATTACTTGTACCACTATAACAATGAGAAACTGATTGACAGGCAGGAAAAAACTCCATTCAGTTTATCTCATATCTTTGGTCACATTCAGTGTACCTATTCTTATAATAGGCACCCACTTGTTGGTTGTAGTGTCTCCACACAAATAGCTTGAGACTAGCTATCCTCCTATAGAGTCAACCTAGCAAGTGCTAGTCCTATGGTTCATTACTGTCCATCATAGTGAACCTTCAACTAGGAATGCTTAAGGAGTTTAGTACAGAGATATATCTATAGTCTCAAAATTACAACTCTTTGTAATTCCATATTCTCAACTCTAACTCCATGGACATATTATGTAAATATAAATGATGCATATAAACATAATAGAATAAGCCCTTTTATTAAATCAATAATAAATGTGACATACATAAATGAAATCAAATGATTGTTCCTAATCCCTAAACAATCATCTCTATGATTGGCTCTAGGGCATAATCCTAACATGGTGAGCATACCATTGAAATGGAGAAATATATCCAAGCGATGGATATATTTAACCAAGTAATCTGAGAATGAAATCTGAGAAGTGTACTCAAGTGGTGAGCATACCATTGAAATGGAGAAATATATCCAAGCGATGGATATATTTAACCAAGTAGGATAAAGAATAATCTGAGAAGTATACTCAAGTGATGAGTGTACTTTTGAAATGGAGAGATATATTCAGGTCATGAATATATTCAACTAAGTGAGTGACAACATATCTGAGAAGTATACTCAAGTGATGAGTATACCATTGAAATGGAGAAATATATTCAGGTCGCGAATATATTTAACCAAGTAATCTGAGAATGAAATCTGAGAAGTATACTCAAGTGGTGAGCATACCATTGAAATGGAGAAATATATCCAAGCGATGGATATATTTAACCAAGTAATCCGAGAATGAAATCTGAGAAGTATACTCAAGTGGTGAGCATACCATTGAAATGGAGAAATATATCCAAGTAGGATAAGAATAATCTGAGAAGTGTACTCAAGTGATAAGGATACTTAATGATTGAGAAAGACTGAGAAGTACGTTCAAGTGATGAACATACTTTTGAAATGAAGAAATGTATCCAAGTGATGGATATATTCAACCAAGTAAGCTGAGAAGTACACTCAAGTGATGAGCATACATTGAAATGGAGAAATATATCCAAACGACGGATATATTTAACCAAGTAAGATAAGAATAATCTGAGAAGTGTATTCAAGTGATGAGTACACCATTGAAATGGAGAAATATATTCTAGTCACGAATATACTTAACCAAGTAAGTGACAAATAATCTGAGAAGTATGTTCAAGTGATGAACATACCATTGAAATGGAGAAATATACCCAAGCGATGGATATACTTAACCAAGTAAGTGGCAAAATATCTGAGAAGTATACTCAAGTGATGAGTATACCATTGAAATGGAAAAATATACCCAAGTGATGGATATACTTAACCAAGTAAGTGACAAATGATCTGAGAAGTATGTTCAAGTGATGAACATACCATTGAAATGGAGAAATATACCCAAGCGATGGATATACTTAACCAAGTAAGTGACGAAATATCTGAGAAGTATACTCGAGTGATGAGTATACCATTGAAATGGAGAAATATATTCAAGTGATGAATATATTTAACCAAGTAAGTGATAATGAGGATCTGAAACTAGGAAGCATATTCAATGGGTGAACATGCTTTTGAAATGGAAGAATATATTCAAGTGATGAATATATTCAACCAAGTATGATAGAGAATGAGAATTTGAAGCTGAGAAGCATATTCAAAGGGTGAATACACTTTTGAAATGGAAGAACACATTCAAGCGATGAGTATATTCAACCAAGTAGGATGGAAAATCAAGATTTGAAATGAGGATATATGATCAATTTATCAAGATAGAACAAGCATGGTGCAAGATGAAAGTGACTTAACACATTGTCACTTGAGTTGGCATGACACAGGGGAAATATATTCAACCCTTTTGAACATAAAATCAATTCAAGGAATTGATTTCAAGATGGAATTTGATTGATTTTAAGCTCAAAAAGTGTTGAATATCTCATTTGGAAGGAGGTTTGATCACGCGTCAAGGCGAGACAAAGCGAGAAGCAAAACCAAAACAAAGTGGCTTGGGTGACCACCAGGCCTCGGGAGGCTAGCCGCCCAGGCCTGGGTGGTTACCTGAGCCCGAAGCGGAAATCCCACTTTGAATAGGAAACTTCCTATTCTCCCTACTATGAAGAACTGTGCCCAACCATGGAGGAATTCTGTGCATTGTATGGAGTTTCAACGGTAGGTCCTTTCATTCTCCCTACTCCTCGCCCAAGCTTTCTTACTTCTTTCTCCAATCTACTTGGGATTCACTCACAATATGCCCCTACGTTTGTAAAGGACCATATGGTAGACTTGATGAAATTGGCAACCTCTTTTTTAGCTTGTGATAGTAAAGGTATTCTGAATTTTACCTTTCCTATTAAGCATGCTCTTGCCTTTTGCCTCATTGGTCGTTTTCTTATTTCCACTGGTACTCCACATGTTCCCATTCAAATCTGTGACTTGATTCCTCTCCTTGCCAAGGGCCATAACTTGATTCCCATGGTGCTAGCTGAAACCCTGAATGGTTTGGATAAAACTCATGAGGACCTAAAGGTTCCTTTAGGAGGTAGCCCCATTCTACTGCAGATGTGGTTGCTTGAAAGACTGAATTTCTTGTCACCAGTTGCCATTACACCATACAAGCCCCAGCATTACTGCCTTCGCCGCATTGAACTACCTGGGCAATTTTCATTGAGAGATTGGCTAGGTTACTTCCAAACCCTTTCTTGGAGGAGTGTCAAGTGGTTTGTATTCATATAGGGCTGCAGTGACCAGGTGCTTCTGCGGACTTCTGGATGCGCCATGGTGAGACTCATAGGACTGAGGTCTACTTCTTTTTATTGGCCTTCAAGGGTTCTTCGTCAGATGGGCGCCATGCAAACCATACCCACTTCCTTGAAAGGTGACTATCCTGTGGTGCCCGCGGGTCTTTCTGTAGTGACTTGGGCGAAGGACCGATGGCCTAGCAAGTTGATACTAACCCAAGTTACAAATACTGATGGTCCATATATGATGAGCCCCGAGTATAAGGAATGGTTGAAAAGCAATTTAGGTGAGAGAGAGACTACTCGAAGAGAAAGGATTTTTGGACTTATCAAGAACAACGAACTTGGATCTTGCAGAGAAGATATTATGGAAGCAGTGACAACAGCTTATGAACATGACTTGAGGAAGAAAAGAAGACATGAAAGAGAGAAGAAGAAAGCTGAGGAGCGAGCTGCAAAGAAGCCCAAGAAAAACTGAAGACTCAATAGAATAGGATATTTATGGCATATTTATAGTTCTTTTACTTAATACCAATGAATTGCTATGTCAATCAATTTTAGTTTTGAATAAATTGCCAATAATAAATCAAACTTGGGATTTTCTTGTTTGATTTAGACCGCACCCAAGGTAACTTTATGGGTTGCCTACGTATCTCCATGGTTTTTTTTTCTTCTTTTTTTTTGTTTTTTTTTTTTTGTTTTTTTGTTTTTTTTTTGTTTTTGAATGGAGAATCAGGTCTTACGTAGTTCTTATGCCTTAACTTTTGCCTAGGCCGCCCTTACGGGTTTTCAACCTAGCAGGCCTTAAACATGATATTTTTTCAATTGATCCAAATTAGTTGGACGAGCGAACTCAATTCCATCTAAATTCATGAGGTGAACAGCCCCTGCTGGCAATATTTCTTTGATAATGTATAGTCCACCCCAACTTGGCTTGAATTTTCCCCGCGGATCGAACACTGGAGCTCTGATTTCTTTCAGCACTACATCCCCTTTCTTTAGACCTCGATCTTTGACATGCTTGTTGAATGCTCTGGCAACTCTCCGCTGATACCCCTGAACATGATACAGCGCCCTTAAACGCCTTTCATCGAGTAATGCTAACTCGTCATAACGGCTCTTAACCCAGTCCACTTCTGTTATCTGGCTCTCCACGGCAATCCTTAGTGAAGGAACCTCCAATTCAACTGGCAACACAGCCTCCATTCCATAAACTAGAGAGTAAGGGGTAGCCCCTGTTGACGACCTTATTGATGTTCTGTAACCCCATAGAGCCAACGGTAACTTCTCATGCCAGTCTGTGTGTGAGTCCGCAGTCTTCTGTAGTATCTTCTTGATGTTCTTGTTAGCTGCTTCCACTGCTCCATTAGTCTGAGGACAATATGGTGACGACAAATGGTGAACTATGCCGTACTTTTGCAAGAGCTCATGGGTTTCTTTCTGAAAGTGCTGGCCATTGTCTGAGATAACTTCATGCGGTACCCCATATCGATAGATGATGCTGTGCTGTATGAACTGTGCTACCTTCTTGGAATTCAAGGTCTTGAAGGACGCTGCTTCCACCCACTTAGTGAAGTAGTCGATGGCGACCAGGATGTATTCATGCCCATTTGATGCCTTTGGCTTGATCTGTCCGATGATATCTATCCCCCATACTGCGAATGGCCAAGGTGACGACATACTTGTTAAAGGCATAGAAGGCAAATGTTGTCCACTGGCGAACAGTTGGCATTTGTGGCACTTCTTGACATGTGCGTGGCAGTCTCTTTCCATGGTGGACCAATAATAGCCTAGCCTCATGATTTTCTTAGCCAACATATAGCCGTTCATGTGCGGAGCCCCTGTCCCTTCATGGATTTCTTTAATCAGATGCTCGGCTTCCTCCTCGGTGACACACAGCAGGTGGATCCCGTCGTATGATCTCCGATATAGCTTTCCTCCACAAAGTACATAGTGACTCGCCAACCGCCTTAGGGTTTTTCTATCGATACGAGATGCTCCTTCTGGGTATTCCCTTTCTTCAATGAACTTCTTTATGTCATGGAACCACGGACGGCCATCATTTACCTCTCCTCCTCGGATTGCACAACAGTACACAGGCTTGTCTCGGCATTCTATTACCAACGGCTTCACATTTCCCCCTTCAGGTATCTCCACCATGGATGCTAGGGTCGCCAAGGCATCGGCGAACTGGTTCTTGTTCCTTGAAAGGTAGTTAAATTCTATCTCTGAGAACTCCTTGGTTAGAGCTTCCAGGTAGGCATGGTAGGGTAGCAGCTTCTCATCTCGAGTTTTCCATTCCCCTTTTATCTGACAAATGATTAGCGCCGAGTCCCCGAACACTTCTAATTCTTTGATCCCCAATTCAAGTGCCGCTTCCAGTGCTAGGATACAGGCCTCATACTCAGCAATGTTGTTGGTAGCTTCGAACCCCAACTTGACCGCCAACGGTGTAAATGCCTTTTCAGGTGAGACCAGCAGGACTCCTGTCCCATAACCTTTCTTATTGGCTGCCCCATCGAAGTATACTCTCCAAATTTTTCTGCCAATCTCTAGCACGTCCTTGTCTGGGAACTGATCGTTGAATGGAGCAGATGATGACACCGGACAGCTGGCTAGGTAGTCTGCGATGACGCTTCCCTTGATAGACTTCTGATTCACGTACTTGATGTCGAATTCGTTGAGGAGAATTGACCATCGAGCAGTTCTGAATGACAATACCGGCCTTTCTACTAGGTACTTTAACGGGTCCATGCGACTTATCAAGAACACTTCGAAGGACATCATGTAGTGCCGGAGTTTCTGCGTCGCCCATACTAGTGCCACACAAGCCTTTTCAATTGCATTGTACTTCACTTCATAGTCTGTCATTTTCTTGCTTAAGTAATAAATGGCATTTTCCTTTGTAGACCCTTCAAGATATTGAGCAAACATAGCTCCCATCGCGGTTTCGGTGACCGTTAAGTATAACAAAAGTGGCGCACCTTGCCGTGGGGGAACTAAGATTGGAGGATTGCTCAAGTATCTCTTAATGGTCTCAAAGGCCTCTTGGCATTCTTCGTTCCATACTTTTGGCACACCTTTCTTAAGCAATTTGAAGATTGGTTCGCAAACCATGGTCAAGTTAGCAATGAATCGGCTTATGTATTGAACTCTTCCCAGAAAACCCCGGATCTGCTTCTCAGTGCTAGGCGGCTCCATCTCCACAATAGCTTTTATCTTCCCTGGGTCCACTTCGATACCTCTCTGAGTGATCATAAACCCCAATAACTTGCCTGCAGTGACACCAAAAGCGCACTTCTGTGGGTTGAGACGGAGATTGTACTTTTTTGCTCGCTCTAGGAATTTCTCTAGTGCCTTGACATGCCCTTCTCTATCCACGGACTTTACGATCATATCATCGACATAAACCTCGACTTCCTTATGGATCATATCATGCAATAAGGTCATAGCTGCTCTTTGGTAAGTAGCCCCAGCGTTTCTTAAGCCAAAAGGCATTACCTTGTAACAGTACGTTCCCCATTGCGTGATAAAGGCTGTTTTCTCCATGTCTTGAGGCGCCATCTTTATCTGGTTATACCCGGAGAATCCGTCCATGAAGGAGAGGAGTGCATGTCCCACTGTACTATCCACCAACACGTCGATATGGGGTAAAGGAAAGTCATCCTTAGGGCTCGCGGCGTTGAGATCTCGGAAATCGACACACATCCTTACTTTCCCATCTTTTTTAGGCACAGGCACTATATTCGACAACCACTCGGGGTACTCCACAACTTGGAGGAAACCCGCGTCTAGTTGTTTAGTTACCTCTTCTTTTACTTTTAGAGCCCATTCTGGTTTTAATCTTCTGAGTTTCTGCTTTACCGGCTTCTTTAGGGAATTAGTGGGGATATAGTGTTGCACAATATCGGGGTCGATGCCAGGCATGTCTTCATAAGACCATGCAAAAGCCATAATGTTGGCTTTCAAGAGGGAGATCATCTTTTCTTTTTCAACGGGGGAGAGGGTTTTCCCAATTTTAACTATTCTTGGCAATTCATTCGTCCCTAAGTTGATTGATTCCAATTCATCCATATTAGGTTCGGTGACGCCCCTTTTCCTTTGCTCAACGAGCTCCGGGGGGACATCGTTCCTAGGATCTATATCCATGCCATAAATATCCATAGAGGAGAGAAAAGAGACACTGCATATATAGAGAAAGAAAGCACACTTTATTGACTAGGAATAATGGGAATGACACACAAAAGAAAGAAAGAAAACAAACAAATCTGTACCAATACTATGACTCCACAAGGTGAGTTAAGTAGATACATCTTATTGAATTAGGGAAATATTACTAAACTAAGACACCTACAAGCTGCTATCAGGTAGGCCAAGGTCTTCTTCTTCATGGATCTCCGCAATGACACCACATTCAAGGTACCAATTCAGAAGTGGCATGGTAGTATGGCTAATGGATGAACCCTGGAGTTCTTCAATGGTCGAGTCTTCCACGGTGAGGATCATATTTTGGAACATTTCAGTCATAGCCCCTGCATCAAGGTTCTCTGCCCAGTCCTCCTCTTTCTTTTCCCAGAACTCATCATTGATGGCTTCATCATCCACCATTTCAGCTGTGATTGGATACCATTCGGTGAAGAAGATTTCAAAACCCGGAACTCGGATCTTGGTAGCTTGGTCAAAGGTGGGCTCTGGAAACCCGCAATATAGAAAATCATCCCCTTCTTTGACGAAGTAACCATTCAAAGTAGGTCGATATGGCGAGATCTTCAGGTCTGGCACCCTTCCCTCGGCTTTGGCTCTTACTTTCTCCTTATTCCTCTTTAGCATTTCCGCATGATCATTTCTAGAGGGCTCATATCCTAGCCCGAAGGTGTATGAGGTGACACGGCTTTGAATAGACGTAGGGATCCCTTGTTGGCAACGCCCTAGCCCCATGCCTGGAAAGAAACTCATTCTTCTCATGATTTCACCAACATGCAAGTTGCCATGGGGACAAAAGTCCAAGGGTATTAATTCACCCTTTTCGAGCTCTTTCTCAATGCATTGGACATACTCAAACCCAGATAGCGGTATCGCTGCTGATTCAGGTTGTATCTCACATATAGGCACACCTGCGAGTTTCAATTCATAGTCCCCTTGAAGTGTTACTATGGCTCCTTCATGAGGAAACTTCACCTTTTGATGGAGTGAAGATGGCACAGCCCCAGCAGGATGAATCCAAGGTCGGCCCAACAGTAAGTTGAAACATGACGGCACATCTAACACTTGGAATTCCACCCTAAATTCAGTGGGTCCCATGATAAGAGGCAAAGTAACCACCCCTATTACTTCTCGGCGGGTGTTGTCATAAGCCCTTACGGTCTGCCCAGATGGCGTGAAATCGGTGGGTCCCAAACCCAAAACAGTGGCAGTTCGGAGAGGACATACATTCAGTGCGGACCCATTGTCGATAAGGACGGTAGGAACCCTCTTCCCCATAGTGTCAACGGTCACGTAGAGAGCTTGAGAATGGCTTGGCCTGCTTTTGGGTAGGTCTACATCGGTGAACACGATGGTTGAGTTCTTGGGAGTTGGATTCACCAAATGTACCAATCCGTCGGGGGATGTGTCAACAGGCACTTGTATTTGATTCAGCAGTTTCAACACGGTCTGTCTGTGCTTGTGCGAGGCCATGAGTAAGCCCCAGATAGTGATGTTGGCATTGGTCTTCTTCAGCTGCCTAAGCACTTCATCCTCTTCTTCTTGCAAGCTAGGACGCCTCTGCCCTTCCAAATCTTCCAACGGATTCTCAGATTCTAGGTGGGGAGGCTTGAAATGGCGACCCCCTCTGGTTATATAATCCAGCTCACCATCACTAGCCCATATATCATGGACTTCCTCGGAGTCATTCATTAAGTCATCCCATTCTATCATGTCAATGCTCTCCATCTCTGTCGGCAAGTCATCCCATCCTGAAGGGACTATCGGCTCATCTGATATCGGACTTGGGCTTGAGTACAGCACATAGTAATCAAATTTCCCCGACGCTTCACCTAATAGGCCAACCTGAGGATCCCCTGCTTCATATCTTTCTTTCATCTCTTGTTGGATAGATTTCTTTGGCAACAACAAAACCTTTTGGTCAATGAGGTCTTGGATGATCTTTTTTAGTATGGAACAAGCCTTGGTGTCATGACCGGGTGCACAATGGTATTGGCAATATTGGTGAGGGGTTGAGGGCCTTGGCTTTGGTGGAAGTGGCATGATAAGGCTGTTATTGCGGCAAATGGTGAAGAGACGGGTTAAGGTCATGGGGAGCGGAGTGTATTGTCTTATGGGATGGCGAGGGCGAGAGGATTCAACCCCAATGGCATTTATGGTGTTAGGTGGGGGTGTGTTGTTGTGTGATGGGAGAGGATTACGGGTGACATTTGGACGGGTTGGTGGTGAAATGACTTGCTTGTCAATGAGGTCTTGGACTTGGTGGCGAAGGCGAATACAGCGATTGGTGGCATGGCCTTTGGATTGGTGGTACTTGCAGTACTCATTCTCATTGTAGCTCTTGGGTAAGGGATTTGGTGGAGGTCTTGGGTCGAGTGGCTTCAATAGGTCACGACTTATGAGCTTTTCAAGGACTCTTTCGAGTGGCATGAATAGGTCAGTGAATTGGCGAGGTGGGTTGACATCATTGAAAGAAAAGGGTTGGATTGGTTGAGTTATGGTGTTGACCTCGGCATTGTTCTTCCCAGTAAAGTTTGTCTTGCGACTCCTCACTTCCTCAGTCTTGATTGTCCCATCATTGATAGCATCTTCAACCTGCGTGCCAGCCCCAATGAGAGCTTTGAAATTTGGGAAATAGTGGGCAAATAGGTGCTTGTGATACACGGGCAGCAGGTTCTTAACCACTAACTGAATTTGGTCCTCCTCATTCGGCCTATCCGTCATTCTCGACGCCTTTTGTCTCCACCTTGTAATGTAAGCGAAGAAAGTTTCATGAGCCCCTTGCTTGGTAGTTTCTAGGTCCCTTCGAGTAACGTCCACCTCTGTGTTATACTTGTAGTGCTCTGAAAACTCATTGCATATGTCTTCCCAAGTCCGGGTTCTATTCTCATCCAAGGATAAGAACCATTTCAAAGCAGAAGTGGCCAAGGTTTCATGGAACATTTGAGCTAAAAGCTCGTCAGTAGCCCCTCGAGGGTGCATAGCTCGCACGTACATCTTCAAATGAGTCTTAGGGCAACCCGTCCCATCGAACTTTTCTAACTCCGGCATCTTGAATTGTAGTGGAATACGAGCCGTTGGAAACAGGAATAGAGTCCGCATATCGACCATGTCATCAGCCCTGCGAATCCCTTTTATGGTTCTCTCCAAAGCTTCTACCTTGCTAGCTAACACGGAATCACTGCTAGTACCTTTCCCCTTGGCTTCCCCTTCTAGGTTGGTGACCTCAGGTTTCGAGCTACTTTCCCCCCATTGTCTTGGTGTTCTCATTGGATTGAGGTCCCTCTTCGGTGCCAGCCCCATGAGGTATACCCGAGGAATGGGCCTTAGAGCCATTTTGTTCAAGATCCGCCATCTTCTGTTG
Organism: Liquidambar formosana; assembly: GCA_039720395.1. NCBI lineage: Eukaryota > Viridiplantae > Streptophyta > Magnoliopsida > Saxifragales > Altingiaceae > Liquidambar > Liquidambar formosana. The sequence goes on from CM077833.1 coordinate 3,798,113, forward strand.
GTTCTCTTGAGCCATTTTCAATGCGGTATCGGATGTCTCGGCGGTATGGTCAAGCTTGGCCATGATGGCTTTCAGGCAAGCCTCAAGGTCAAAGTGCCCCTCACTAGTTCTTTCGTCGGCCATGTCTGTCTGATGGGTAGACTCAACACTCACTAGACGCCCTTGTGGATTGCGGATCCAAGCCAGCACATCTATGGATAGAAAAGTTTTAACCTTTAGCCTAAGGATCTGTCCTAAACCTCCATATTTTCCTTAATGAATTCGGTCTCTACACCATGTTCAATTAATTCATTCCTTTTATCCAATTACCTTTACAGGGGTCATGGATTAAGGGTATGTTTTAAAGAATAGGGCATAGAGTCCTTCAATTAGGTTTAATTAATCCCCTAGGACTAGCACATCACAAACATAGCTTTACATCCTATTTCCTTAATTTATTCCTCCTAACCCATGGCCTTAACGAAGGCTAGGGTTTAAAGGTCTATATTAAGGGCATAAGATATAAAGCCTCACACCACAAACACGGCATAGCATCATTACAAACAATTGTGGGTGCATAAAGGTGAGACCGTAGTGTCCTACAAGTCTGTCTATATGGACTAATGATAAGGGTAGGCTAGGGTCCTTCACTTGCTTGAGCAATCCTTATACCTAACCACATGTGGCATCAGGAACGCTGCGTGGGTCCAGCAGTACGTGATTAACTCATTTAATATACCCAAGGGCAAGCCCAAGGGTACTAGGCAAGAGAGGTTGATAGCTTTCGCCCCAACACATGGAATCAGGAAAACCAAGGTTGAGACTAGGCCGATCGTTGGCAAGGATACATCGAGGGACATCGATCCTAACATGCAAGAGTTTGCGCACACAATGCAATAAATGAAAGCACACAATCAAGCGGATGCAATGTGATTGATTTTAATTAAACATAAGAAATTAACCTAGCCCAATTAAACTTTATAGAGTCTAGCCCACAAATCCCCAGTGGAGTCGCCAAACTGTGAACCCCGGAAATTGGGCCCACAAGGGATTGAAAGAAAATGGATTTGAAAAAGAAAAAGGAAAGGAGTCGCCACCTTATTTTTTAAAGGAAACAAGGAAAACCCTAAAAATCAGGTTGTTTTAGGAAAACAATTTGAATGACTCCATAAAAAAAGGAAAGGCAAAAACCAATCTTTTGAAAACCAAAGAAATCGGGGATTCGGAGGCTAAGTTATGACATGGGAAGGTTCTAGGCAAAGCCTATAGGCACCCATGTCACCCTTTCGGTCTCTCAGTTCATTTGGGCTAAATTAAGATCTTTCCCATACAAAAATCAGCAAGTATATCATCACAAGAATTGTATGCATATCATATATTTCATTCATCCATCCATGCATAATAAGCACATAAAAACAGAAAATAAAGAAGAACAAAACAAAACAGAAAGAAGCTTAGGATGCTTGGATCCTAGAACGGACTTGAGCCTCACGAAGAGCGCCTACGTACCATGCAACGAAATACATGGATCAAAGTCCACGTAGTTCGATTAGAACTAAGGTTAAGACTTAATACAAACCTATGGTTAAAACCCTAGGTTTCCTTATTTGATCAAAAGAGTTGAATTTGATAGAGAGTTTGATTTTAGGAAAGAAATCCACAAAATGGAAACTTTAATAAAAACCAGAATTTTATTTATGAAGGAAACCTTTGATTAAACCATAGACTTGTATTAAAAATTAACCCTAAATAGGGAGAAGAGAAGGGATAAGGAAGAAAGGTGAATTGGGGCACCTTCACACCCACTTACCTGAGCGCAATTGCTCCAAACATTAGCCATTTCAGACATAAGCAGCCCTATTTGCCATAGGACAAATACCACACCTATTTGCACCCTTACAAGTGCTCAAAACCATGCAAAAACACTAACATGCAAATCTGGACAAAATAGTATTATGACCTAAAATCATCCACTAAGCATGCCAATAGCAAAAACAGCGAACAATAATAAGTCCTAACATGTTCCTAGAACCATATCATGCATAAAAAACCCTAAAACATACTAACATGCATGCAAAACTATCATGTTTACTCCATATGAAAAACATATACAGCAAACACGAAGAAAAACCAATAAAAAAGTCTACTTTATCATGCTATATGAAAACAAACACGAAACAATGACTCTAAAACCCTAAACTCACAAATATGCTTAAAAACATACAAAACATACTTTAATCATGCTAAAACCAAACTAAACAGAAATTAAATCATGCATATTAACTAACTAAAGCAATATAACATGATGAAAATCCTAACTCTAACATGCAATGACACTAATCCTAGCACAAGGACAAACAGGAGCACAAGAATCATAACTATGCATTGAAACATAAAGGACAGCCCTAAAGCATGCTAAACAGTAGATAAACAATAGATATTCCATGTATATTAACTAGCTAGAGTGTTAATACATGATAAAAAAGGCTACTTTTAACATGCAATAAGCCTAACCCATATGAAAACCTAGTTTAAGCTTGAATAGAGAAGGAGAATACCTTATTCTCTCTCAAACACTCAAGTATTAATGCATAAAGTGGCTCCCCTTGTGTTTGTAATTGTTCGTGGCTCCTCAGGTCTTTAGAGTGAATTAAACCAACACGAATCCTCCTCTTTGTCAAAGTGGTATCACAGCAAAGAGATCAAAACTCACTCAACTTTGAAAAGAAATAGAAAACAAAAAGAGAACAAGAGAAAAGAAAAGTGATTTTCGTCACTTTGCAGCAGCAGCAACTTCAATCGCGTTTTTGGGGATGAAACCGTTGGATTTGTGTTAGGATTATGCCCTAGAGCCAATCATGGAGATGATTATTTAGGGATTAGGAACAATCAATTGATTTCATTTATATATGTCACATTTATTATTGATTTAATAAAAGGGCTTATTCTATTATGTTTATATGCATAATTTATATTTACATAATATGTCCATGGAGTTAGAGTTGAGAATATGAAATTACAAAGGGTTGTAATTTTGAGACTGCAAATATATCTCTGTACTAAACTCCTAAATCATTCCTAGTTGAAGGTTCACTATGATGGACAGTGATGAACCATAGGACTAGCACTTGTTAGGTTGACTCTATAGGAGGATAGCTAGTTTCAAGCTATTTGTGTGGAGACACTACAACCAACAAGTGGGTGCCTATTATCAGAATAGGTACACTGAATGTGACCAAAGATATGAGATAAACTGAATGGAGTTTTAACCTGCCTGTCAATCAGTTTCTCATTATTATAGTGGTACAAGTAATCCTTAGACCTGAGACACCATGGTTGTCTTATGCATGTAGCTTTAGAAGTTTGATAACACTAAGTGCAGATCCTATTCAGGGGTCTGTAAGGGTGTTCATTGGCCCTTCTGCTATATGTGTGAAGGCATGTGAGTGATCAACAAGGAATCCATCACTCTCAGGAAAAAGGGAGTGAATGTCTCATACAGCATTCATTGAATATAACTCATTAAATCCATGGGCCCATGGTAGAATGAATATGGAAAGGAGTTTCCATAGGTTCATCATTGAGTTGATATTAATGAATGAGTATAAAGTAATTGAACTAGGGACTTGACAGACTTCCATGTCCTATTAGTTCAATTGGAGACATTGTGTTGATGGAAGGATGGAATTGTAACCTGTAAACTATAACAGAAGGGTTCTTTGTAAATGACTATTCACCTCATTGAGGACCACACCATGAGCCATATGCTAGGTGTTACTCATGGTTAGTAGAAGCCCTAATTGATATAAATGAGTTATAATCAATTAGGGAATTGAAAGGAGTTTCAATTAGACCCTTAATGGAAAGTGTTCCATTGTGCACAACTTGTGCTGTTCCTACTACTTGATGATGTGAACCCAATGGGTCACACACTGATCATGCTAAGAGAGCTTGATTGTCTATGAGAGAAAGGGTATAAGTGATTAAAGAAAAGTTCTTTAAGGGGCTAATTTGTATTTGATGCAAACTAGTGGGCTAATTGTGTAATTAAGAGTAATTACACAAATTAGATTAGGGTTTGGAATCCCCCCTTGGCCGGCCCTAGTTGGAGGCTATTTAAAGCCTCTTATGATGTGATGACATCATCACTTAATGCACTCTTGGAGGCTCCCAAGTGCTGGCCGAAATTTACACAGCTCTCCCTCTCTCTCTCTCCCTCTTCTCCACCTCTAGCAACCCTAAGGAAGAAGAAGGAAAGGACAACTTGCTCAAGCTAGGTGTGGATACTGTTGGAGGCAGTGCACTTGGACTGCTCAATCAGAAGACAAAGCTTGGAGCATAAAGGAGAAGACTTGAATCAACTGTAAGTAATTCTACCCTCTTCTAGTTAGGGTTTTTGTTTTGTATTAAGCATAATTAAGATTCATGGGTTTGGGAATCGTAGGAAAAATTTTAAATTCCGCCTTTGTATTTTTCCTCTCTAGTTTGATTCCCAACAGTGGTATCAGAGCCATGATTATGCCTAATACAAACTGCATGTGGGCTGTAATTCATGGTAAATTGATTGGTTTAATGAATTGAGATTCATGTTCATGCATTCAATTGATTTCCCTCTCATGGCCGAACCTAGGGTTATTGAACCCTAGGTGTTTATCTCTCCTTCTCCTCTTCTAAAATAGTTTTAGGGCTGCTGGAAAATTCAAAGAGTTGAATAGGTTTCAGTTTTGGAGAAGAAGAAGGAGGAAACTAGGGTTTCCTCTTCATGGCCGAACCTGGGGTTTTGAACCCTGGCTGTTTTTCCCTCTTCTCCTCTTCTAATATTCTTCTAACATTAATTCTGGAATTTTTGAGAAGCATGTGATGTATACAGAAGAAGAAGAAACCAGTGTTTCTTCTATGGAGGCCGAACCTAGGGTTTGGAACCCTAGGTTGTTCTCTTTTGTGTTTTGTTTTTGTTTTGGTTTAATTAAGACATGAGATGCCTGTAATTAATCCACATAAAGTTGTTATGGTGATTTCTCAAGTATAGGGATGCATAGAAATCAAAACAAATCAAAAAGTTTGGGAAGAACACCATGGAGTTCGAATCTGGGTTTTAGAACCCTATGGTTCTTGCTACTGTTCTGATATGATATCTCTGTAAAATTGATGTAAATCCTTTATAGGATAATTATACATATTGTATGTATGATTTTCTTTAAGTTTTATAAGAGTCTTGATGCATATAAGAATCAAAAAGTTTGATTTCTTGAAAAACACAGCAGGCTGTTTTTCTGCAGAAAGTCATCAATGGAGTTTTGTTCATATCTTGAGCTAGGGAACTCCAAATTACATGAAACCAATTTTATTAGTTTCCTAAAACATGTAGGATGCTAGAAAAAATAATTTGGTAACCTGAATTAATCATCTTGCTGGGTTTTGAATCAATTTGTGATCAGGGACAGTATGCTGTCAAATTCTGGACAGCCTACTGTTCTTGAATTGTTTAGAACAATTGGGGATGATTTGATCATCCAAACCACTTCAATTAGCTTAGTAATTCATGTAGGGACATGATACAAAAGCTGGTTTTGTTGGTGGAGTCGAATTGATTAAGTTTTAGAAACGTTTGTGACCTTGGAGGTCCTCCCATGGTGGTGCCAGCAAGGGTTCTTGAAACCCTAATGTTCTTTGAAGAAGACAGCCCTCTTGGCCACTCCACACGTGTCCATGGGCTTGGCCCAAACCCAAGCTTGAATTCCCCTTTGCTGGCCATGGCCTCCCATGGCCTGGCCAAGCCATGGCAGCCCACTGTAGGTGGCGGCAGCCTTAGGGTTTCTTAGGAAACCCTAATTCCCATTAATGATGAAACCCTAATTCATTAATTGCATTAATTAAAACCCTAATTGACTATTAATTACCTTAATTAAAATGTTTAATGATTGGTCATTAATTGACCAATCATGGTTATTAATCATTAGGGTATAATTAAGTGCATTTATGATGTCTAGGGTTTAGGGTTTAGGAAACCCTAATTCGTATTAATTAAACCCTAACTCTATTAATGCATTAATTAATAACTAAACCTAGTAATTAATGTGTCTAACCTAGGGTTAAATGATTGGTCATTAATGACCAATCATGATCATTAATGGTTTAGTAATTAATCATTGGCATTTAATAGGTTTAAGGTTTAGGGTTTTAGAAACCCTAATTAGTGCATATTAATTAGGAGTAATTAATATCCTAGGTGGCATTAATTAAACCCTAATCCTAATCATTAATACCGTATAAACCTAGGGTTTAAATGATTGGTCATTAATTGACCAATCATAAGGCATTTAATGCATTAGGGTTACACTTAGGGTTTAGAGTTAATGCATTTAGGGTTTAGGGTTTTAGGAAACCCTAATGCACTAATTAATTAATAAAATGATTTTATTTAATTCCGAAATTGATTATTTAATTAATGGTGATTAATTTTATATTGTTTTAAATGGTTTAAAACACAATTTAGGATTAAATTAAAATCTGGAATTTTTTAATTAAATGAAATTGTTTTGTTTAATTAAAGAAACCCTAATATTTGATATTAGTGTTCAATTAGGGGACTTTATATGTTTCAATTGATTTGATTAATTGAAATTAAATGTCTTAAATGTTAAGACTTAATTAATTCAAGAATTTATGCATATCCTAATAAGATTAGGACACATTAATGAGATTAATGAAAACCAATCAATAGAGTTACCATGAATGCCCATATGCTTATTGCTTACAGTTATTTCCTTTATTATGCAATGTGATTGTATGATTATGGATGGATGATGATTATGGACTATACCCCTTAAACCAATTGTGATTGGCCGTCTTATGAATGGGTTGTATAATTTTTCAAGAGTTGTCAATTTTTGGTGATGTATTATTTATTTGGGGCTTGCATGCCACCTTCTTCTCTCTCTCTATCATTCTCTTATGTACCCCACATTCTCCTTATGTATCCCTTTCTTTAAAAGTATGTAAATGTTATGTAATCGAGAGCACACTAAGGAGCATGGTGGATCTAAAGGAGCATGGTGGAGCCCAACAAGCCTATGGTGGAGACCATGAAGCCAATGGAGGAGATTGAAGGACTTGAAAGCTTGGAGAAGATTTTCAAGAGTGCATGCTATGTTTCAAATGAATGTTTTACGATTACCTACACCCACCTTAGACCAAGGATTCAATTCATTGGCTTGGATTGAATCCTCTTAAAGTCCATAATCATCATAGTGGGAGCTTTTAATGAGATTAATAGAGATAGCTCCAAATCCAAAGATCGTTATATGTCACCTTATAGGGACTAATATCGATAAGTGGATTACATGTATATAATGTTGTTATATATTTCTTATTTAAATGCATGAGATGTATGTTAGATTAGTTAATTTGATGAGACCCTTAAAACCCCTCTATTTTAATATTAAGTTGGAAATGGAGAATACATTAGGGAATGGATTCTTCATTGCCTTCCATCATTATAGGATCATCTAACGTCCCTTAATGTGGGTACCTGGCTGCAGACATGTAGGAGCTACCCATATTAAAGACATTACTTGAAACTATTACATATATAGATATCATGGGGTGCCTAAGCTGGTATATACCAAGAAACTAACATGTGAGGTATATATTTGGTGAAACATACCTGTGTGAATGATGGGCTTAACTTAACTAGGGAAGTATTCCAAGAAACTAACATGTGAGGAGTATGTACCCTAGAGGCAAAATGATTGGAACTTGCTTATGAAGCAATAGACAAAGAGTTGTCTTCTTACTGTGGGTTAGAAGTCAAGAAACTAACATGTGAGGCTTCTAGGTCACAGTGGGACCCCAATCCCCATTAGGAATGAGATTCCCGAATTCCATTAGAGGGTGTATGGAATTTGATAAAATAGTGGGAGGTACCATATGATTAAAGACCCGATCATTATGGATTAAAAATGAAATCTAATTCTCTATTTAATTTTATATGTAGTTCATAGAAATGGCTCACCTCAACCCGCTATCCAAAATATTGGACATCAACCGTTTGACTGGACCAAATTACCTTGATTGGCTGAGGAACTTAAAAATAGTTTTAACTTCCGAAAAGATTACCTACACACTTGATGGCACACTTCCTGAGGCACTGGCTGAGACTGCAACTCAGCAAGAGAGAGACGCTTATCAGAAGCGCATGGACGACGATTTGAAGGCAAGATGCTATATGATGGCATCCATGAGCCCTGAGCTTCAGAAGCAACATGAGTCCATGAAGAGTGCTCGCGACATCTTTCTCCACTTACAAGAGTTGTATGGGGAGCAAAGTAGGACCGCAAAGTACAATATTGTCAAGGATCTATTCAAGGCAAGGATGAATGAGGGTTCATCTATGACTGATCACACCTTGAAAATGATCAACCATATCGAGCAGCTTGAAAAGCTTGATGTGATCATTGAAGCTGATATGTGTTCAGACATTATATTGCAGTCCCTTCCTGATTCATTTGGGCCGTTCATAATGAATTTTCATATGAACAAGCTTGAGCCCACTCTCCCCGAGCTGCACAATTTGCTCAAGATGACTGAGGAGACAATGAAGAAGGGAAAAGGTTCTTTGCTCGCATTTGATGGAGCTTCTGCTTCCAAGGCCAAGCCCAAGCCTAAGGGCAAGGGCAAAGGAAAGGGTAAGAGTACCCAAGGGAAGAAGAAGAAGAACTTGAAGCCAAAGGGAGGTGTCAAGAAAGGTAATACTGACAAGGCCAAAGGAACCTGTTTTCACTGCAGCAAGGATGGGCACTGGAAACGTAACTGCCGGGAGTATCTGGATACTCTAAAGAGCCGACCTTCGGAAGGTATGGATCATGCTCTAAACTAAATGTTAGTTTTGCTTCCACTTGGGTACTTAATTCTGATGTGAATTTTGAATTCCATGCAGGATCTAGTGGGAAGCAGAAGGCTGAGTAGAACCGGAATATCCCTACGAGTAGAGAATGGAGCAAAGTGTTGCTGTATTAGCTATGGGACTTGCTGCTTGACTCTACCTGAAGGAGTAGTTTAGAATTAATAAGCTATCTTGACATTCCAGAAGTTTTTAGAAACATTATCTTTATTTCAGTTTTGCCTAAACAGTGTTTTTAGTTTGATTTAATAAATGTTTTTATGAAGAGTTCATTACTTCTGGAATTTATAGCATTTATCTTCTAAACTACCTTGCAAATATGAATTGCATGAAACATGATAGCTCTAAAATTGAATGCTAATAAACCCAAGAGAACAAGAGAAATAGTTTCTCATACTTTATGAACCTTTACTTAAAAATGTTAAGGTATAGGTGCATATACTTAAAGAAGTACAAATCTGAAACATTTGAAAAGGTTCAAAGAATTCAGATATGAAGTAAAGAAAACAAACCAGTAAAAGTATTAAGCTCTTCGATTGGATCGAGGAGGCGAATATTTAACTGGTGATCTTTCAGATCAACTTGTTCAAATAGGCATTCTATTCTAATGGACACCTCTTAGAACATCATAACTAAATGGTGTGTCAAAAGGAGGAAGAGGACCTTATTTGATATGGTCCGGTCCATGATAAGTTACAACGACCTAATATTATCCTTGTTAGGATATGCCCTAGAAATTGCCACGTACCTGTGAAACAGAGTTCAAACCAAGGCTGTCCCTTAGGACCTATATGAGATATGGAAAGGGAAGCACCAAACCTTAAGCATGTTAAGGTATGGGGATGCACTACATATGTAGAGACATATAATGCAACCAAAATTGGAAATCAAGATAACTTAAATGTAGGTTTGTGGATTACCCTAAAGAAAGTTTAGGATATCATATCTATTATCCTGATGAACAAAAGGTGTTTTGTTTGTGAGTTTGCAATCTTTCTTGAAAAAAAAAAGTTTATTCAAGAAGGAGATAACAACAGGAAAATAGAACTCAAAGAGTTGTCTAATGAGACACAAACCAACATTGATGCAACCCCTATCCCTGTTGAGATAGAACCTGTTATTGTACCATGATTGTACAAAGGGTTAGTGGGAGTGCGATCACATTTATGGTCCTATAAGTGAATGACGTTCTACTTATTAGGGAATAATGTAGAGACGTTGTCAAAAGTGAAAGATTGGTTTTTCACAAAGTTTCTTCATAAAAGATTTGGAAGAAGCATCCTATATTCTAGGAATAGAGGTCTATAGAGATAGATCTAAAGGATGCTAAGTCTCTCCCAATCAAAGTACATAGACAAGATTTTGAAAGAGTTCAAAATGCATGATTCCAAAAGGAGGTCTAATTCCTGTCAGACATGGAATCAAGTTGTCTATAACTAAAAGACCAGATATCAGTTTTGCTGTAAATGTTACGAGCAGATATCAGGCAGACCCAGATGAGGAACACTGGGAAGAAGTCAAGGCTATCCTTAAGTTCTTGAGAAGAACTAAAGGACCTATCCCTTGCCTATGGAGAAAGAAACTTGAAATGGTTGGTAGAACGGATTCAGATTTTCAATCTGACGATGATGATAGGAGATCAACATCGAGGTATGTTCTCACCTTAAATGGTGGAGCTGTAAATTTGAGCTCATTGCTGCATGTTTGGATGAGTAAGTTCATTGCAGAACTAGGAGTGGTTCCTAACATTGAGAAGCCTTTACTATTGTTTTTGTGACAACAATAAGGCTAGTGCTCAAGACAAGGATCCACGGTCTCATCAAAAGTCCAAACTTTAAGCGGCGATTCCAAGTGATTAGAGAGATCATTGGAAGAGATGACATATACATATAGAAGTTTAATACAACAGAGAATAAAGAAGACCCCTTCACTAAAGCTATGACCCAAGTGTGTTGGATCACCACCCACAGGATATGAGTATGAGATACATGGTGGATTGGCTATAGTGCAAGTGGGAGATTGTTAGGATTATGCCCTAGAGCCAATCATGGAGATGATTATTTAGGGATTAGGAACAATCAATTGATTTCATTTATATATGTCACATTTATTATTGATTTAATAAAAAGGGCTTATTCTATTATGTTTATATGCATAATTTATATTTACATAATATGTCCATGGAGTTAGAGTTGAGAATATGAAATTACAAAGGGTTGTAATTTTGAGACTGCAAATATATCTCTGTACTAAACTCCTAAATCATTCCTAGTTGAAGGTTCACTATGATGGACAGTGATGAACCATAGGACTAGCACTTGTTAGGTTGACTCCATAGGAGGATAGCTAGTCTCAAGCTATTTGTGTGGAGACACTACAACCAACAAGTGGGTGCCTATTATCAGAATAGGTACACTGAATGTGACCAAAGATATGAGATAAACTGAATGGAGTTTTAACCTGCCTGTCAATCAGTTTCTCATTATTATAGTGGTACAAGTAATCCTTAGACCTGAGACACCATGGTTGTCTTATGCATGTAGCTTTAGAAGTTTGATAACACTAAGTGCAGATCCTATTCAGGGGTCTGTAAGGGTGTTCATTGGCCCTTCTGCTATATGTGTGAAGGCATGTGAGTGATCAACAAGGAATCCATCACTCTTAGGAAAAAGGGAGTGAATGTCTCATACAGCATTCATTGAATATAACTCATTAAATCCATGGGCCCATGGTAGAATGAATATGGAAAGGAGTTTCCATAGGTTCATCATTGAGTTGATATTAATGAATGAGTATAAAGTAATTGAACTAGGGACTTGACAGACTTCCATGTCCTATTAGTTCAATTGGAGACATTGTGTTGATGGAAGGATGGAATTGTAACCTGTAAACTATAACAGAAGGGTTCTTTGTAAATGACTATTCACCTCATTGAGGACCACACCATGAGCCATATGCTAGGTGTTACTCATGGTTAGTAGAAGCCCTAATTGATATAAATGAGTTATAATCAATTAGGGAATTGAAAGGAGTTTCAATTAGACCCTTAATGGAAAGTGTTCCATTGTGCACAACTTGTGCTGTTCCTACTACTTGATGATGTGAACCCAATGGGTCACACACTGATCATGCTAAGAGAGCTTGATTGTCTATGAGAGAAAGGGTATAAGTGATTAAAGAAAAGTTCTTTAAGGGGCTAATTTGTATTTGATGCAAACTAGTGGGCTAATTGTGTAATTAAGAGTAATTACACAAATTAGATTAGGGTTTGGAATCCCCCCTTGGCCGGCCCTAGTTGGAGGCTATTTAAAGCCTCTTATGATGTGATGACATCATCACTTAATGCACTCTTGGAGGCTCCCAAGTGCTGGCCGAAATTTACACAGCTCTCCCTCTCTCTCTCTCCCTCTTCTCCACCTCTAGCAACCCTAAGGAAGAAGAAGGAAAGGACAACTTGCTCAAGCTAGGTGTGGATACTGTTGGAGGCAGTGCACTTGGACTGCTCAATCAGAAGACAAAGCTTGGAGCATAAAGGAGAAGACTTGAATCAACTGTAAGTAATTCTACCCTCTTCTAGTTAGGGTTTTTGTTTTGTATTAAGCATAATTAAGATTCATGGGTTTGGGAATCGTAGGAAAAATTTTAAATTCCGCCTTTGTATTTTTCCTCTCTAGTTTGATTCCCAACAATTTGGACAAAGCTTGTGAAATACAAAGTTGTAGAGAATTGAATTATCTTTCTAACAAGACCAATTTCATCAAATTCTGACTTCGGATGAAAAAGTTATGATTAAAATACGACTGCTGGTTTTCAGAAAATCTGCTGCTGAATTATGACGAATTTCACTCCCTCCAAACCCTCTTCTCCTCTCCCTTGTTTAAAGACATTAAGAGAGTATTTATAGCTGAAATCTGGAGTTTCCCTTTCCTTCCTGGACTAAGTTTCCTTGGAGAATAATCAAAAGGAATTTTATAATGATAAAAGACTTCTAATCTGAATAGGAAAAGGAAATTGTCTTTTATAAAAATTGGGAGACTGACCGCTAACACGCATGCACATGTATCGTATGTGCATACACACACTCATCACATACGTACACGTGTTAGTGTCATGATAAAAATGGCTAATTTAATAAAATAATTTTCTTTTCATTTTAACCAAAAATCTCATGCTGTGATTCGCACTAATTCTTCAAGGATAATCCGTAAATAACCACACTAAACTCATCATCAGGCCATATCAAAATTGAACTTCATGAAACACTTTTGAGGGTAAAATGATGACTAATGAAAGTCAATTTGAAAAGATTTGGTTGGTAATTGTGAGTCAATTAGAGCTAACCCAAGGAAGGGTCAATTAACCAACTTGAACTACATCGAGCCATTTTAATCCCGAGCCATTGACTTACCAAATTGAACCTAGAAATACCTCTTATGCATCCATATGAACTCCAATTGACAATTTGGAGATCATTCCAAGGTCAAATGAAAAGTTTGGGACTTAAAAGACGATTATGCCCCTCAAGTCACAAAAGCTCTTATTATCCCTCAAGATCAACTCCAATTTGAACCAAAATTCATATCCATTGTCCTTGTGACTCTAGAAAACTAATGCAAGTGACTAGACTCAAAAACAAAACAAAAACATGCATGAAATGATGAGCCCTAGTAAGGTGGTGCAAAAATGGGGTGTGACAGACTTTTTTACATGAAATTATCTTAGGATAGTTTCGCTTAAGAAAGCTCGCCGTAGGGAGGCCTATTTGCATATTTTACATGAAATATCATCTTTTTGGTTAGAATATGCTTTGTTATCATGTTTATTGATGTTATTGGAGTCTCTTATGCTTGTTAGTGTGTCTTTGATAGGTTTTTTATGCATGTTAGTCGAGTCATTGCATGTAGGATTAAGTTAGAGTCTTTAGTTATTCATTATTCTTGTTGTTTGCATGATTAATGAATGATTTTAGGCCTTGTCAAGGTTCTGTCCAGATTTGCATATTGCTTTCTTTGCATGATTATGTGCACTTGTAAGGGTGCAAACAGGTACAATGCTTGTCCTATTGCAAATAGGGCTGCTATGGTCTGAAATGGCTAATGCTAGGAGCTTGTGCGCTCAGGTAAGTAGGGTTTGAAGGTGCCCCAATTCACCTTTCTTTTTCTATCTTTTCTCTTCTCCCTCCTAGGGTTACTTCTTAATACAAGTTTGTGGTAATTATCAAAGGTTTCCTTCAATAATAAATTCTGGTTTTTATCAAAGTTTTCCTCTTGTGGAAGTTTTCAATTTTAGATTATTCGATACCTTTTCAAATGAGGAAACCTAGGGTATTTACCATAGGTTTGTATTAGGTTGTAACCCTATTCTTTTTGAACTACGTGGACTTTGATCCATGTATTTCGCTGCATGGTACGTAGGCGCTCTTCGTGAGGCTCAAGTCCGTTCTAGGATCCAAGTATCCTAGGCTTTTCTTTTCTTTTCTTTTCTTTTTGTTTTGTTTTATTTGAGTGATTGTGCATGAGATGATTGGATGAAATATATAATATGCATGCTGCCTTGTGATGATATATGATGATATTTGAGTGAAAAAGATCTTAAGTTAGCCCAATCAAATTTAGAAACCAACTCGGGCGATGTGGGTGCCTATGGGCTTTTGCCCAGAACCTTCCCACGTGGTAACTTAGCCCCCGAATCCAATTTTCTGGTTTTAAAGACTTTGCTTTTCCTTTAATGGAGTCATGTGGTTTTGAAAATAAAACATTTTTGTGGTTTTCCTCTTTTCCCTAAAAAATGAGGTGGCGACTCCTTTTCGTTTGTTGTCTTTCACCCATCTTTTTGCTAAACCCTTGTGGGCTCCGCGTTTTTTTCGTGGGTTCACAGTTTGGCGACTCCACTGGGGATGTCGAGGGCTAGACTCATTTAATTTGATTGGGCTAAATTAATTTCTTATTGTTTAATAAAATCAATCACATTGCATCCGCTTGATTGTGTGCTTTCATTTATTGCATTGTGTGCGCTACTGTTGCATGATCACTCGATTGTCCCTCGATGTATCCTTGCCAACTGATAGCCTAGTTGGACCTTGGTTTTCCTGATTCCATGTGTTAGGCGAAGCTATCAAACCTCTCTTGCCAAGTACCCTTGGGTATATCAAATGGATCAATCACGTACTGCTGGACCCACGCGACATTCCTGATGTCACATGTGGTTAGGTATAAAGATTGGTACAAGCAAAGTTGAGGACCCTAGCCTACCCTCTTAAAATAAAGAATTGCATGTAATGGGCCTTCTAGGACACCGTTGGATCACCTATATGCACACACGTTGTTGTGATGATATGCTGCTGTGTTTGTGATGTGTTGCCATGCTTTGTTGATTGAGTGGGTAATTAAAGGAAACTTTACATCCTGCATCCTTAATACGTACCCTTCCCCATGACCCCCGCAAGGGTAATTGGTTAAGAGAACTAATTAAGGGTGTACGTTGTAAAGATTTTGAGATAATTATGGAAGCTTAGGATGGACCCTTAGGCTGAAAAATTGAGTATTTGCCCTATGTTAGAGGGAGAGACGTGCTGGCTTGGATCCGCGATCAACAAGGGCGCCTAGTCAGTGCTGATTCCATCACTGAGTCGGATATGGCTGAGGAAAGAACTAGCAACCGGGGTTTCAACCTTGAGGCCGCTTTGAAAGCTATCATGGAAAAGCTTGATCACACTACCCAGGTATCCGAGACCGCACTCAAGTTAGCTCAAGACCTTCAACAGAAGAACTCTGAACCTGAATCTAGGGCCCGTGCCACTGATAACAATCAAGGATCTAATGAGTTTGAATCCGCTGAGGAACCATTAGGAGAAGGGGGAGAACTACCCAAGACCAAGGAAGGGGAAACCAAAGCCACATCAAGGGAGAGCTCAACCGTCCTGGCAAACAAGGTCGAGGCCTTAGAACGAACTCTGAAGGGAATCCACAGGTCTGATGATATGGTGGACATCCGCACTTTATCCTTGTTCCCAAAGGCTCGCATCCCGTTACAATTCAAGATGCCGGAGTTGGAAAAATTCGATGGGATAGGCTGTCCTAAGACCCACCTCAAGATGTATGTGCGAGCTATGCACCCTCGAGGGGCGAACGATGAGTTATTAGCTCAGATGTTTCATGAGTCATTAGCGAGTTCCGCCTTGAAATGGTTTTTGTCATTAGAGGAGAACAGAACCAAGACTTGGGAGGATGTGTGCAATGCATTCACGGACCATTACAAGTATAACACTGAAGTGGATGTCACGCGAAGGGACTTGGAAACCACTAAGCAAGGGGTTAACGAGACTTTCTCCGCCTTCATCACTAGGTGGAGACAAAAGGCTTCCAAGATGACAGACAGACCGAATGAGGAAGAACAGATTCAGTTGGTGGTGAAGAACTTGCTGCCCGTATATCACAAGCACTTCTTTGCTCACTACTTTCCGAACTTCAAGGCTCTTGTTGGGGCTGGCACACAAGTTGAAGATGCGATCGCTGATGGAACAATCAAAACGGAGGAGGTCCAAAGGAGTCGAAGGACAAACTTTAGAGGAAAACCCAATGCTGAGGTCAATACCATCACCCAACCCACTCGCCCTTTCTCCCTAAATGACTCCACCTCACCTCGCCAATTCACCGAGCTATACATGCCACTCGAAAGAGTCTTTGAAAAGCTGAGAAGTCGTGACCTCCTGAAACCCCTCGACCCAAGGCCTCCACCAAACCCATTGCCCAAGAACTACAATGAAAATGAATATTGCAAGTTCCACCAAGCCAAAGGCCATCTAACCAACTGTTGTTACCGCCTCCGCCATGAAATCCAAGATTTGCTCGACAAGCAGATCATTTCACCACCCACCGCACCAAATCGCCCCAATGTCACTCGAAATCCCCTCCCCACTCATAGTATGCCTCCTCCCAACAACATAAATGCCATCGAGCTTGGCTCGTCCTAATCCCGTCAGCCCATAAGGCAATACACGCCGCTTCCCATGACCTTGACTCAAGTTTTCCACCAATGTTGTGATAAAGGGCTCATATTGCCATGCCATTCAAAGCCGAGGCCTTCGACTCCTCACCAATTCTGTTTGTACCATCAGGCGCCCGGACATGATACGGAGGATTGTGTTATACTGAAAAAGGTAGTTCAAGACCTTATTGATCAAAAGGTTTTGGTACTGCCAAAGAAGTCCATGCAGCGACAATTGAAAGAAAGGTTCGAGGCAGGAGATCCTAAAGTGGGTTTATTAGGAGAGTCGTCCGGAAAGTTTGATTACTATGTACTCTACCCCGACCCCATCCCTGATGAGCCTATAATCCCCACAGGTTGGGATGAGTTACCAGAGGAAGTCCAAGTGGAAGAGATCAACACAATCACATGGGATGACCTCATGGGTGATGTAGGTGAGATTGATGATATGTGGATGAGCGATGACGAAGTGGAGCACATAACTAGAGGGGGTCGCCATTTCAAGCCTTCGCACTTAGAATCTGACAACCTATTGGGGGACTTGGAAGGTAATCGCCACCTCGACCTGCAAAAAGAAGAGGACGAAGTGCTTAGGCAATTGAGAAAGACTAATGCCAACATCACTATATGGGTTTTGCTCATGGCCTCTTACAAGCACAGGCAGACAATCTTGAAGTTGCTCAACCAGATACAGGTTCCCGTTGACACATCTCCAGAAAATTTGGTGAACTTGGTGAATCCAACCTCGAAGAACTCAACCATTGTGTTCTCAGAAGCAGACCTACTGAAAAGTGGACCTAGCCATTCACAAGCCATGTACATTACTGTCGACACCATGGGAAAGAGGGTTCCGACAGTCCTGATCGACAATGGTTCCGCTCTTAATGTGTGCCCTCTCAGAACTGCCACCGTTTTGGGGTTGGATCCAACAGACTTCGTGCCATCTGGGCAAACAGTGAGAGCCTATGATAACACCCGTAGAGAGGTGATTGGAGTGGTCACTTTGCCGCTGATTATGGGGCCTACAGAATTCAGAGTGGAGTTCCAAGTGCTGGATGTCCCGTCGTGCTTCAATTTCTTGTTGGGGAGACCTTGGATTCATCCTGCAGGGGCTGTCCCTTCTTCATTGCACCAAAAAGTCAAGTTCCCTTATGAAGGGGCCATCGTCACACTTCAAGGTGATTATGACTTAAAGTCGTCGGGGGTACCCATTTGCGAGATCAAGCCCGAGCCCGTTGGAGCACCATTGTCTGGGTTCGAGTATGTTCAATGCATAGAGAAAGAGCCGGAACAGAGAGAGTTGATACTTCTCGACTTTTGCCCTCATGGCAATTTGCATGTGGGGAACATAATGAAGAAAATGAGTTTCTTCCCAGGCATGGGACTAGGACGCCGTCAGCACGGCATACCGGCATCCGTTCAGAGCCGCATTGTCATCTATACCTTCGGATTGGGGTATGAGCCTTCCAAAAAGGACCATATGGAGATGTTGCAGAGAAGCAGAGAAAGGGTCAAAGCAAAAGCAGAAGGAAGGGCGCCAGATATCCGAATCTCGCCATACCGACCTACCTTGAATGGTTACTTTGTTAAGGAGGGGGAGGACTTTCTATTTTGTGGATTCCCCGAACCATCCATTGACAAAGCAACCAAGGCGAGAGTTCCGGGGTTTGAAATATTCTTCACTGAGTGGTATCCCATCGCTGCAACAATGGTTGATGATGAAGCAATCAAGGATGACTATTGGGAAGAGAAGAGCGAGGATTGGGCAAAACAGATGGATTCGAAAGCCATGGTTACAATGTTTCAAGATATGGTTCTTGCTCTAGAGGAATCGGATCTCGAGTGTTCTTCAATTCACCATGCAGCCATGCCGCTCCTTAATTGGTATCTTGAAGAGGGTACCATTGCAGAAGTTCTTGAGGGCGAGGATCTCGACTTACCTGATAGTAGTTTGTAGGTTTCTTAGTAGCTTGTTTTAGCTTTCCTTTCAAATAAAGTGTGTCCGCCTAGCCCACCTTGTGGAGTTAGGAGTCGTTTCCTAGTTGTGGCACATGTGTTTTCTTTTCTTTGTTCTGTTTTGTTAGTTCAGTCAATAAAGTGTGTTTCTTTTCATTATTTGCAGTGTTTCCTTTCTCTTTTCTATGGATATCTATGGCATGGATATAGATCCTAGGAATGACGTCCCCCCGGAGCTCGTCGAGCAAAGGAAAAGGGGCGTTACCGAACCTAACATGGATGAATTGGAATCAATCAATCTAGGGATAGATGAATTGCTAAGGATAATTAAAATTGGGATAACTCTCTCGCCTACCGAAAAAGAAAAATTAATAATACTTCTAAAAGCCAATGTACAGGCCTTCGCATGGTCTTATGAGGATATGCCTGGTATTGATCCAGATATAGTGCAACATTACATCCCCACTAATCCCACTAAAAAGCCTATAAAGCAAAAATTAAGAAGATTAAAACCAGAATGGGCTTTGAAGGTAAAAGAAGAGGTAACTAAACAATTAGATGCTGGGTTTCTCCAAGTTGTGGAGTACCCTGAGTGGCTGTCTAACATAGTGCCTGTGCCTAAAAAAGATAGGAAAGTGCGAATGTGTGTCGACTTCCGTGACCTTAATGCTGCGAGCCCAAAGGATGATTTCCCTCTACCGCATATTGATGTATTGGTGGACAGCACGGCAGGCCATGCTCTTCTCTCCTTCATGGATGGGTTCTCCAGTTACAACCAGATAAAGATGGCGCCTCGAGACATGGAAAAGACGGCTTTTATCCCGCAGTGGGGCATGTATTGTTACAAGGTAATGCCTTTTGGTTTGAGAAATGCTGGGGCTACTTACTAAAGAGCTGCTACGACCCTATTGCATGATATGATCCATAAAGAAGTAGAGGTGTATGTGGACGACATGATAGTCAAATCTGTAGACCGAGAAGGACATTTCGCGGCATTGGAGAAGTTCCTAGAACGGGCAAAGAAGTACAACCTCCGACTGAATCCTCAGAAGTGTGCCTTCGGAGTCACCGCAGGGAAGTTGTTAGGTTTCATAATCACTCAGAGGGGAATTGAAGTTGATCCAGGGAAGATAAAAGCTATCACGGAGATGGAGCCACCAAGAACGGAAAAGCAGATCCGGGGTTTTCTAGGGAGAGTTCAATACATAAGTCGTTTTGTCGCCAATCTAACCATGGTATGCGAGCCAATTTTCAAGCTGCTTAAAAAGGGCGTTTCCAAGGAATGGAATGAGGATTGTCAAGAAGCCTTTGAGACCATTAAAAGGTACCTGAGTAACCCCCCAATCTTGGTTCCCCCGCGGCAAGGTGAACCGTTACTGCTATACTTAACGGTTACTGAAACCGCGACGGGAGCCATGTTAGCTCAATACCTTGAAGGGTCGAAGAAGGAAAACGCCATCTACTACTTGAGCAAGAAAATGATAGATTATGAAGTAAAGTACAATGCGCTAGAAAAGGCTTGCGTAGCATTGGTGTGGGCCACCCAGAAACTCCGTCATTACATGATGTCTTTCGAAGTCTTGTTGATAAGTTGATTGGATCCTTTGAAGTATTTGCTAGAAAAACCAATCCTATCATACAGGACCGCTCGTTGGTCGCTTCTTCTCAATGAATTCGACATAAAGTACCTGGCGCAGAAGTCCGTCAAAGGAAGTGTCATTGCAGACCATTTGGCAAGCTACCCTGTGTCATCATCAACCCAATTCAATGACGAGTTCCCCGACGAAGATATCCAGGAAATCAAGAAGAAGGTTTGGAAAGTCTTCTTTGACGGAGCTGCAAACAGAAGAGGTTATGGCATAGGAGTGCTACTAGTCTCGCCCGGGGAAGCTTTCACGCCTTTAGCAGTCAAATTGGGGTTCGAACCCACCAACAACATAGCGGAGTATGAGGCCTGCATCCTAGCATTGGAAGCTGCGTTAGAATTAGGGATAAAAGAACTAGAGGTGTTCGGAGATTCAGCATTGATCATCTGTCAGATAAAAGGGGAGTGGAAGACTCGCGATGAGAAGTTGTTGCCCTATCATGCCTATTTGGAAGCACTGACCAAAGAGTTCGCGGAGATCGAGTTCAATTACTTGTCGAGAAACAAGAATCAGTTCGCTGATGCCTTAGCGACTCTAGTTTCAATGGTGGAGATACCAGAAGGAGGAAGCGTGAAACCGCTCGTGATCGAATGCAGAGAGAAACCTGTTTATTGCTGTTCCATTCGAGAAGGAGAGGTAACAGATAACCACCCTTGGTTTTATGACATAAGAAGGCTCATCGAGGAAAGAGAATATCCGGAAGAAGCATCTCGCGTGGATAGGCGAACATTGAGGAGATTGGCAAGCCATTATGTGGTATGCGGAGGAAAACTGTATCGGAGGTCTTACGACGGAATCCATTTGCTGTGTGTCACGGAGGAAGAGGCTAGAAAACTCATCGAGGAAATCCATGAAGGAGTGGGGGCTCCGCATATGAATGGATACATGTTGGCTAAGAAGATCATGAGACTAGGGTATTACTGGTCTACAATGGAAAGGGATTGTTATGCCCACGTCAAGAAGTGCCATAAGTGTCAGCTCTTCGCCAATGGACAACACTTGCCCTCTATGCCCTTAACAAGCATGTCAACTCTATGGCCGTTCGCAGTGTGGGGAATAGATATCATCGGGCAGATCAAGCCGAAGGCATCCAATGGTCATGAATACATTTTGGTAGCCATCGATTACTTTACTAAGTGGGTGGAAGTAGCTTCCTTCAAAGTTTTGAATGCTAAAAAGGTGGCGCAGTTCATACAGCTCAACATTATCTACCGATATAGGGTACTGCATGAGGTCATTTCAGATAACGGCCAGCATTTCCAGAAGGAGACCAAAGAACTCTTGCAGAAGTACAAGATTGTTCATCACTTGTCATCCCCGTATCGTCCACAGACTAACGGTGCAGTGGAAGCCGCCAACAAGAACATCAAGAAGATATTACAGAAAACGGCTGACACGTACACTGATTGGCATGAGAAGCTACCATTGGCATTGTGGGGGTACAGAACATCAGTCAGATCGTCAACAGGGGCTACGCCGTATGCGCTAGTGTATGGGATGGAGGCTGTTCTACCGGTGGAATTGGAAGTTCCTTCGTTAAGGGTTGCAGTGGAAAGTCAGCTAGCAGAGGTGGACTGGATCGAAAATCATTATGATGAGTTGGCATTGCTAGATGAAAGGCGATTGAGGGCTCTCTACCATGTGCAAGGGTACCAGAGAAGAGTCGCAAGGGCGTTCAACAAACATGTCAAAGACAGAGGCTTGAAGAAAGGGGATTTAGTGTTGAAAGAGATTCGAACTCCAATTTTCGATCCACGAGGAAAGTTCAAACCAAGTTGGGGTGGACCATACGTCATCAAGGAGATATTGCCAGCAGGGGCTGTTCGACTTATGGATTTGGATGGGATCGAGTTCGCTCGTCCTACTAATTTGGATCAATTAAAGAAGTATTATGTATGAGGCTTGCTAGGTTGAAAACCTGTAAGGGCGGCCTAGGCAAAAGTTAAGGCATTTGAACTACGAGGACCTGATTCCCCAAAAAGAAAAAAAAAAAAAAAAAAAAGGAAAAAAAGAAGAAAAAAGAAAAAGAAAAAAAGAAAAAAGAAAAAAAAAAAAAAGAGAAAAAAGAAAAGAAAAAGAAAATGGGGATACGTAGGCAGCCCATAAAGTTACATTGGGTGCGGTCCAATCAACATAATCAAAAAATCTCGAAAGTAGATTATTATTGGCAATTCATTTGAAACTAATTGTTTGACATAACAATTTATTGATGTTAAGTAAAAAGAACTATCGACATGCCATAGATATTCTATTCTTTGAGTCTTTAAGTCCTCTTGAGTTTCTCCAGAGTCATTTTGTTTGTCTTCTGTCTCTCTCTATCAAGTCTTCTTTTCTTTCGCAAGTTATGGTCGTGGGATGCCTCCACTGCTTCAAGAATGTCTTCTCTGCAAAGTCCAAGTCTTGTGTCCTTGATAAGGTCATAAATTCTTTCTCGGCGAGAGGCTTCTCTTTCGCCCAAATCATCCTTCAACCAGTGCTTGTATTCTCTACTCATCTCGAAAGGCCCTTCAGTGTTGGCAATCCGAGTCAATTTCAGGTCTGTAGGCCAGCGAGTCCTCGCCCACTTGATTATGGTAGGACCGACAGGTTCCACAAAGCAACAAGGTCCTGTTAAGGACGGTATGGTTTGCATAGCGCCCATCTGGCGAAGAATTCTCGAAGCCCAATAGAAGGAAGTCGACCTCAGTCCTATGAGTTTGACAAAAGCACACCCCGAGGTTCGAAAAAGTACCTGCTCTTTACACCCCCATGTGAAGACGTACCATTTGATGTTTCGCCATGACAGTGTGTGGAAGTAACCCAACCAATCTCGTAAAGAGAATGGCCCAGGGAGTTCAACTCGGCATAGACAGAAGTGCTAGGGCTTGTATGGATTGATAGTGGTGGGAGATATAAAGTTCAAGCGCTCGAGTAGCCACATTTGCAGTAAAAAGGGGCTACCTTCTAAAGGCACTTTGGGGTTGCCATGAATTTTATCTAAACCATTCAAGGTTTCAGGTAATACCAAGGGAATGATGTTATGTCGCTTGAGAAGAGGGGCAACCAGCTCACATATTTGAACAGGGGCTTGAAGAGTGCCGGTGGATATGAGAAAGCGACCAATTAAGCAAAAAGCGAGTGCACGCTGAATTTGAAGGGTGAAAGTCAAAGTACCTTCGCTATCATGAGCCAAGAATGAGGTTGCTAACTTCATTAAGTCCACCATATGATCCTTGACGAAGATTGTTGCGTCCCTTTGAGGAATGCCAAGAAAATCCGAGAAGGAAGCAAGGTAATCCGAGCGAGGTGTAGGAAGAATGAATGGCCCTGTGGGCGAAACTCCAAATAAAGCACAGAATTCCTCCATGGTTGGGCATAATTCTTCATAATTAAATCGAAAGACATGGATTTGAGGATCCCAGAAGTATGTAGCAGCAGTGAGAAGGGTCGTCTCGAGCTTCATGTGCCTTATGGAGAGCAATGGTTCCAAGCCGAAGCGCTTAAACTCAGTTTTGTCTTTGGCAGCCATGACTGCTAAAAACCCTCTTAAGAACCCATCCAAGGCTTCCATAATTATTGTCAATGAAAATAGGTGAGTTAGAAGACTCCCCTCATGTGTTTTTATAGGAAAAGGGTCACAAATTCGAGTCCTAAAGGGAGTAGAACCGTCAAAATCGCAAAATTCCTGAAAAATCGCGAAAAAGCGCGTCGACCTCGGGTAACAGTCTGGGGCTGGACGGTCAGCCGTCTAGGCCCAGACGGCTAACCGTCCGGGGCCAGATGGTCACCCGAGGCCCTGCCTTGTTTTGCCTTGTTTCGCCCGGTTTTGCCCATTTTCGCGTTCGGATGGCCTTTTTAGGCCATTTTCACTCCTATGAACTCACATTGACTCAAATTTTCACGAGAAAGGCACCATAACATCATCATGATAGATTCAAACAAGCACAACATGTATCCATAGCAAGGGATAAGAGAGTGGGTTTTAGGTGGCAATTACAAAACACAAGCATGAAATGCAAAAAGATAGCCATAGTCTCATTGTTTCTACAAGCCCAACAAGAAAGTAAATGAACTCAGTGGTTCCCAAAGCTTCTTTTGCGGCTCGGCCCAGCTCCATCACGACCCCCACGAGGTGCTCTAGGAGGGCGCATTGCTGGTGGTGGCTACATATACAAAATCCATTGCAAAGAAGTCAAGTATGAGAATAGGGTTGGTTGAAAACCACAAATAGGAACTTTAAAATGGGTTGAACACTTACTATGACATCCAAACGAGCTTCCGCCATGGATTTGGCTAGGCTCATCCTCACAAGGTCACGCCTCAAGCCCTCACTAAGGTCGATGAACTCTTGGGTATATGCCGCAGGCACCTAGGATAATCAATAAGGATAAAATTGAAGGTAATGTTCAAAGAAAGAAAGAAATACCCATAAAGAGAACTCACCTGTTCTTGATTTGGGTCAATCTTGGGGGACTCATCAAATGCAGGATGAGTGATGGTGGTCTTGACAAAGTCTGACCCACTGCACAAATCAATGAATCAATTTGGCTGAGGCAAGGGTAGTGACCTATCCCCCTCCATCTCATCTTCCTCAGAGCCAGGAACCACTCCTGAGCCCACTGTAGAGCTATGCCCTCGTGCTCGTCGACCCTGCAATTGTTCACCTATTAAATAGAGTCTCTAGCAAAAGAAAAGGCTAAGACTTACCCCCTGAGGAGGAAGGCCTGTCACCCTGGGCCTCATCAAATATTGGAGACAGAAAGTGTCATATGCAATGTCAGGAGAAGTGAACTCCTCCGCATCCCAGCCTCTCAAGGCATCCCACAACTCCTCCCCCTCCATTAAGTTAGCATGCCTCATGTTAAGTGGTGGAGGCATTGGAGCCATGGCGGCATTCACATCACCCATGACTTGGCGTAAGACACGCTCCCCTAGGTACCAGTACCTACCCACGGGGCCTTCCAAGAGCACCCTCTTGCCCGTCAGCATCAAGCTAGGAATGCATTGCTTGGGTAGCATTGGTACCCATATCTGCCATGGATTCCACTCAATCTGTTCAAAAATCCAAAATGAGAAATTGGGAGTAAAAAGAAAAGGAAAAGAATGGGGAAAGAATTTCACCATATCAGCAGTGAGGCTTGCTAGGTGAGCTCTAGCAAAGGCGTAATCATGACGATTCGCCGCCCGGATGGACACATAACTAGGAGAGTAATTCTTGAGGGTAGGCCATTCAATGGTTTCCTCAGCAAGGGATGGGCGATATAGGTTGAGGTACTCATAGCACCAAACCTGTCAAAAGTTGAGAAAAGAGTCAAAAAGAAAAGATAATATAAGAAAAAAAAAAAAAGAAATGAAAGGGAAGTAGCATTACCTCCCAAACAAAGGGCATCCCGCCGAAGTCCTTAGTCACACCACGTGACATGTCACACATTGTGCGATACATGGTGGCTAGAGCAGCCCCTCCCCAGTTGAACTTCCTGATCTTGTCAACATCCTCCATGCTTGCAAGAAGACCCAAAGGGGCTAGGTCGCCCGTCCCGGCAAAGAATGTGCATGAGATCATGTACAGAAGGAATGCCCTTGTAATACAATCGGGGCTTGCACCCTCGCTCTCCCTTTGCTTAGCAAACTTGTTGAAAAGCCAAGTGCGTCGCACTGCTTTCTTGATTACCTCGATTTCCATCCCAAGGTAAGCTAGGAGATAATCCTCATCCGTGTGAGCCTCCTCATAGAATTCCAAGCTTTTGCCTTTAATGCTTAAGCCCGTGATCATGGTGAAGTCCTTGGGGGTTAGCGTCATCTCCCCAAAGCCAAAGTGGAATGTATTGGTGGTGTCCCACCATAGCTCAGACAAGGCTAGCAAAGCTTGCCTATCACATTGGTCATTCCACAAAGAGTCTAGGAATGGACCAAAACTGGCCTTTTCGACATAGCCCTTGGTGATGGGTTGGAAGTTTTACATGTTCCGCCACCATTCAATGAGTCCTTTGACAGAGGACCGAGTGCGCATGTCCTGAAAGTTGGGCTATAGCCATTGAAAATACCTTGAAAGTTAGTTGAGAGAACATGGAAATAATAAGCTTACACTAGCAATTGGTTTCAAATTGTTTTCTAAAAGATGTTAAAAGTTTGTTTTTATTCATGAAATGAATTGCTAATGGATGTTTATGAGTTTACTTGTTCATGTGCCTTAATTTGGCAAGGATTGAACACTTTTTTATCACTTGGGCATTTTATCGAACACTTGGTGGGTGACACCTCCCAAGCCTTGAAACAAAAGAATTTTGTATGATCAATCCTTGTTAAATCATAGCATATTACTCACTTGAGGGTTTACTTGTTGATATACATTGATTTGGTAAAGATTGAACATCTTTATTTCACTTGGGAATTTTATCGAACACTTGGCGGGTGCCATTTTTCAAGCTTTCAAATGAAAAGAATTTGTGTGTTCAATCCTTGCCAAATCAAGGGATATCACTCAACAACCCAAGGGGTATTCAAAAGAAGTAGAAGGGAATGCAATTTCATCAAAAGAATCGAAAGATTCAAAAGAAAAGTGTTAAGTTGGGTAAACTTACTTCTTGTTGGGAATGGATGAATGAGAGATGCTTGTCAGGTTCAAGCAACACCCTAGCTTGTGGAGCATCATAGAGTGGTGCCTTGTATGTGCTTTTGACCCCATAGAATGGATACTTGGTGCTTGAGTCCTTGCTTGATGACATTCTTGATGATGGAGTTGGGTTTGTGAAAAATGGGTTTGATTTGGTTTGATTTCCAAAGATGATGTGAATTGGTTGTTTTGATTGTTAAATGGGCTTGATTTGTTGTTAATTGATGTGCATTTGATGTTTGGATTGAATGTTTTTGAAATAGGAATGAGAGAATGAGAGTTGGAGAAGATAGGATGTGAGTTTAGAGAGAGAAACTCTCTAATTTTTGAATGGGAGAATGTGGGAATGAGTGGGCAAGAGTTGGGTTTTATAAACCCAGATTTTTTCCTTGGTGGGCTCGGGTAACCGTCCGCCCTTGGACGGTCAGCCGTCTTGCCCTGGATGGTTGACCATCTGAGGGCAGATGGTCACCCTAGCCCGCTTTGCCCGTTTGCCCTGTCTCGCGCGCTTGCGACCTCTAAACTTCTCCAAATTGACTTCTTGTGCAATCTTTGAGTTATGGGATGAATATATCTCTCAAGTCTATCAAGTTTCAATGAAATTTTTGAATCTTGGGTGATTGTATTTGCCCGCATAACAAGGAATTGTAATAGCCATGATAAATGGCTTTCTCATGAAATGAGCTTGGTGTTGAATTGATTGACTTTCAAGCCTTGGAATTCAATTCTCTAGGAGATGATAGTGATATCATATCATGTGATAAAGATAATTTCACATAAAATGACTTGCTAATCATGTGATAAAGATAACGTCACATGAAATGACAATTCATAAGCTATGCTAGTTACGAAGTAACTTGCTATCTTTGTGAAGAGGGCATGAAATGCACTTTGTTTTTCAATCAATTGACTTTCAAAATCAATGTTGTATCATGTGATAAAGATAATTTCACATGAAATGACATGAAATAAGCTTGATGTTCAATCAATTAACCCTCAATTCAATGTCATTTCATGTATTAAAGATAATTTCACATGAAATGATAAGTAATGAACTTGATTTTGAGTTGAATGACTCTCAATACATTATCATTTCATGTGATAAAGACAATTTCACATGAAATGCACTTGATTTGGAGTTGAATGACTCCCAGTACATTGTCATTCCATGTGATAAGGATAGTTTCACATAAAATGATAAGAAATGAGCTTGATTTTGAATCAATTGACTTGCAATTGGGTCCCATATCATGTGATAAAGACAATTTCACATGAAATGACGATCCATGAGTTATGCAATAACTCCCCATCTTTGTTGTTTCCATAGAAAGTGGCACAATTTCACATGAAATGATGATTCATGAGTTATGAGATAACTCCCTGTCTTTGTTACTTCCACAGAAAGTGGCACAATTTCACATGAAATGACGATTCATGAGTTATGAGATAACTCTCTGTCTTTGTTACTTCCACAGAAAGTGGCACAATTTCACATGAAATGACGATTCATGAGTTATGCAATAACTCCCCGTCTTTATTACTTCCACAGAAAGTGGCACAATTTCACATGAAATGACGATCCATGAGTTATGCAATAACTCCCCATCTTTGTTGTTTCCACAGAAAGTGGCATAATTTCACATGAAATGATGATTCATGAGTTATGAAATACCTCCCTGTCTTTGTTGTTTCCACAGAAAGTGGCATGAAATGATCCATGAGTTATGCAATAACTCTTTGTCTTTGTTGTTTCCACTGAAAGTGGCATAATTTCACATGAAATGATGATTCAAGAGTTATGAAATAACTCCCCATCTTTGTTGTTTCCACTGAAAGTGGCATGAAATCATAATTTCACATGAAATGATGAGTCATGAGTTATGAAATAACTCACCACATTTGTTATCCCCAGTGAGACTGGCATGAAATGCCCTTGGTTTTGAATTGATGGACATTCAATTCACATAAAATGATGATTTATGAGTTATGAAATAACTCGCTTTGAGAATGCTAATGAAATTGGTAGGGTACCTTGTGATGCACTAGTGCAACTAGCTTTGCATCATGAGAAGACCATGTGGATATCACTAATGCAATTAGTGCATGGTAAAGGCATTTGCATGAGCGCACCAACGAAGTTGGCATGCATAGAAATGCATTCAATTCTTTGCGTCGATGAAATCGTCGCATGCTTGGATATGACGAAGTCTATCCTTGTGGTTCTATTTGAGTTTGTTCGTATTAATGAGATTAATCCATCAAGCAAAAATGTGTTGTTATATCACTAATGCAATTAGTGCAGGGTAAGGGCATTTGCATGAGCGCACCAACGAAGTTGGTGTGAACCCCGGAAATTGGGCCCACAAGGGATTGAAAGAAAATGGATTTGAAAAAGAAAAAGGAAAGGAGTCGCCACCTTATTTTTTAAAGGAAACAAGGAAAACCCTAAAAATCAGGTTGTTTTAGGAAAACAATTTGAATGACTCCATAAAAAAAGGAAAGGCAAAAACCAATCTTTTGAAAACCAAAGAAATCGGGGATTCGGAGGCTAAGTTATGACATGGGAAGGTTCTAGGCAAAGCCTATAGGCACCCATGTCACCCTTTTGGTCTCTCAGTTCATTTGGGCTAAATTAAGATCTTTCCCATACAAAAATCAGCAAGTATATCATCACAAGAATTGTATGCATATCATATATTTCATTCATCCATCCATGCATAATAAGCACATAAAAACAGAAAATAAAGAAGAACAAAACAAAACAAAAAGAAGCCTAGGATGCTTGGATCCTAGAACGGACTTGAGCCTCACGAAGAGCGCCTACGTACCATGCAACGAAATACATGGATCAAAGTCCACGTAGTTCGATTAGAATTAAGGTTAAGACTTAATATAAACCTATGGTTAAAACCCTAGGTTTCCTTATTTGATCAAAAGAGTTGAATATGATAGAAAGTTTGATTTTAGGAAAGAAATCCACAAAATGGAAACTTTAATAAAAACCAGAATTTTATTTATGAAGGAAACCTTTGATTAAACCATAGACTTGTATTAAAAATTAACCCTAGATAGGGAGAAGAGAATGAGTTAAGAAGAAAGGTGAATTGGGGCACCTTCACACCCGCTTACCTGAGCGCAATTGCTCCAAACATTAGCCATTTCAGACATAAGCAGCCCTATTTGCCATAGGACAAATACCACACCTATTTGCACCCTTACAAGTGCTCAAAACCATGCAAAAACACTAACATGCAAATCTGGACAGAATAGTATTATGACCTAAAATCATCCACTAAGCATGCCAATAGCAAAAACAGCGAACAATAATAAGTCCTAACATATTCCTAGAACCATATCATGCATAAAAACCCTAAAACATACTAACATGCATGCAAAACTATCATGTTTACTCCATATGAAAAACATATACAGCAAACACGAAGAAAAACCAAATAAAAAAGTCTACTTTATCACGCTATATGAAAACAAACACAAAACAATGACTCTAAAACCCTAAACTCACAAATATGCTTAAAAACTCACAAGACATACTTTAATCATGCTAAAACCAAACTAAACAGAAATTAAATCATGCATATTAACTAACTAAAGCAATATAACATGATGAAAATCCTAACTCTAACATGCAATGACACTAATCCTAGCACAAGGACAAACAGGAGCACAAGAATCATAACTATGCATTAAAAACCTAAAGGACAGCCCTAAAGCATGCTAAACAGTAGATAAACAATAGATATTCCATGTATATTAACTAGCTAGAGTGTTAATACATGATAAAAAAGTTACCTTTAACATGCAATAAGCCTAACCCATATGAAAACCTAGTTTAAGCTTGAATAGAGAAGGAGAATACCTTAGGAAGGGCCTTCCTTTGTGTTTGTAATTGTTCGTGGCTCCTCAGGTCTTTAGAGTGAATCAAACCAACACGAATCCTCCTCTTTGTCAAAGTGGTATCACAGCAAAGAGATCAAAACTCACTCAACTTTGAAAAGAAATAGAAAACAAAAAGAGAACAAGAGAAAAGAAAAGTGATTTTCGTCACTGTGCAGCAGCAGCAACTTCAATCGCGTTTTTGGGTATGAAAACGTTGGATTTGGACAAAGCTTGTGAAATACAAAGTTGTAGAGAATTGAATTATCTTTCTAACAAGACCAATTTCATCAAATTCTGACTTCGGATGAAAAAGTTATGATTAAAATACGACTGCTAGTTTTCAGAAAATCTGCTGCTGAATTATGACGAATTTCACTCCCTCCAAACCCTCTTCTCCTCTCCCTTGTTTAAAGACATTAAGAGAGTATTTATAGCTGAAATCTGGAGTTTCCCTTTCCTTCCTGGACTAGGTTTCCTTGGAGAATAATCAAAAGGTATTTTATAATGATAAAAGACTTCTAATCTGAATAGGAAAAGGAAATTGTCTTTTATAAAAATTGGGAGACTGACCGCTAACACGCATGCACATGTATCGTATGTGCGTACACACACTCATCACATACGTACACGTGTTAATGTCATGATAAAAATGGCTAATTTAATAAAATAATTTTCTTTTCATTTTAACCAAAAATCTCATGCTGTGATTCGCACTAATTCTTCAAGGATAATCCGTAAATAACCACACTAAACTCATCATCAGGCCATATCAAAATTGAACTTCATGAAACACTTTTGAGGGTAAAATGATGACTAATGAAAGTCAATTTGAAAAGATTTGGTTGGTAATTGTGAGTCAATTAGAGCTAACCCAAGGAAGGGTCAATTAACCAACTTGAACTACATCGAGCCATTTTAATCCCGAGCCATTGACTTACCAAATTGAACCTAAAAATACCTCTTATGCATCCATATGAACTCCAATTGACAATTTGGAGATCATTCCAAGGTCAAATGAAAAGTTTGGGACTTAAAAGACGATTATGCCCCTCAAGTCACAAAAGCTCTTATTATCCCTCAAGATCAACTCCAATTTGAACCAAAATTCATATCCATTGTCCTTGTGACTTTAGAAAACTAATGCAAGTGACTAGACTCAAAAACAAAACAAAAACATGCATGAAATGATGAGCCCTAGTAAGGTGGTGCAAAAATGGGGTGTGACAGAAGCCCCTCATTGGCGAACAAGTTACACTTGTGAACCAATGATAAAGAACAACCCATTTTTGGCCAAAAAGCCCGGAGAAATCACACACTGATACCAACAATGATGGGAGGTTGAAAACCTGAGACTAAAATAAGGAAGTGTACTCAAGTCATGAGTATACTTAAACCACTGGGTGTTAAGAATTGATAAGAGAAGCATATTCAAGCCACTACGAATGAACATACTTTTGAAATGGAGAAATATATTCTAGTCACGAATATATTTAACCAAGTGATGAGAATGAAATCTGAGAAGTACGTTCAAGTGACGAACGTACCTTGGAAATGGAGAAGTATATTCAGGTCACGAATATATTTAACCAAGTGAGTGACAAAAAATCTGAGAAGTATACTCAAGTGATGAGTATACCATTGAAATGGAGAAATATATTCAGGTCGCGAATATATTTAACCAAGTAATCTGAGAATGAAATCTGAGAAGTATACTCAAGTGGTGAGCATACCATTGAAATGGAGAAATATATCCAAGCGATGGATATACTTAACCAAGTAATCTGAGAATGAAATCTGAGAAGTATACTCAAGTGGTGAGCATACCATTGAAATGGAGAAATATATCCAAGCGATGGATATATTTAACCAAGTAATCTGAGAATGAAATCTGAGAAGTATACTCAAGTGGTGAGCATACCATTGAAATGGAGAAATATATCCAAGCGATGGATATATTTAACCAAGTAGGATAAAGAATAATCTGAGAAGTATACTCAAGTGATGAGTGTACTTTTGAAATGGAGAGATATATTCAGGTCACGAATATATTCAACTAAGTGAGTGACAACATATCTGAGAAGTATACTCAAGTGATGAGTATACCATTGAAATGGAGAAATATATTCAGGTCGCGAATATATTTAACCAAGTAATCTGAGAAGTATACTCAAGTGATAAGGATACTTAATGATTGAGAAAGACTGAGAAGTACGTTCAAGTGATGAACATACTTTTGAAATGAAGAAATGTATCCAAGTGATGGATATATTCAACCAAGTAAGCTGAGAAGTACACTCAAGTGATGAGCATACCATTGAAATGGAGAAATATATCCAAACGACGGATATATTTAACCAAGTAAGATAAGAATAATCTGAGAAGTGTATTCAAGTGATGAGTGTACTTTTGAAATGGAGAGATATATTCAGGTCACGAACATATTTAACCAAGTGATGAAAAAGATGCTGAGAAATATACTCAAGTGATGAGTATACTTAATGATTGAAAAAGACTGAGAAGTACGTTCAAGTGATGAACATACTTTTGAAATGGAGAAATGTATCCAAGTGATGGATATATTTAACCAAGTAAGCTGAGAAGTACACTCAAGTGATGAGCATACCATTGAAATGGAGAAATATATCCAAACGACGGATATATTTAACCAAGTAAGATAAGAATAATCTGAGAAGTGTACTCAAGTGATGAGTACACCATTGAAATGGAGAAATATATTCTAGTCACGAATATACTTAACCAAGTAAGTGACAAGTATGTTTGAGTGATAAACATACCATTGAAATAGAGAAATATATCGAAGCGATGGATATACTTAAGCAAGTAAGATAGAGAATAATCTGAGAAGTGTACTCAAGTGATGAGTACACCATTGAAATGGAGAAATATATTCTAGTCATGAATATATTTAACCAAGTAAGTGACAAATAATCTGAGATGTTCAAGTGATGAACATACCATTGAAATGGAGAAATATACCCAAGCGATGGATATACTTAACCAAGTAAGTGGCAAAATATCTGAGTAGTATACTCAAGTGATGAGTATACCATTGAAATGGAAAAATATACCCAAGTGATGGATATACTTAACCAAGTAAGTGACAAATGATCTGAGAAGTATGTTCAAGTGATGAACGTACCATTGAAATGGAGAAATATACCCAAGGGATGGATATACTTAACCAAGTAAGTGACGAAATATCTGAGAAGTATACTCGAGTGATGAGTATACCATTGAAATGGAGAAATATATTCAAGTGATGAATATATTTAACCAAGTAAGTGATAATGAGGATCTGAAACTAGGAAGCATATTCAATGGGTGAACATGCTTTTGAAATGGAAGAATATACTCAAGTGATGAATATATTCAACCAAGTATGATAGAGAATGAGAATTTGAAGCTGAGAAGCATATTCAAAGAGTGAATACACTTTTGAAATGGAAGAATATATTCAAGTGATGAGTATATTCAACCAAGTGGGATGGAAAATCAAGATTTGAAATGAGGATATATGATCAATTTATCAAGATAGAACAAGCATGGTGCAAGATGAAAGTGACTTAACACATTGTCACTTGAGTTGGCATGACACAGGGGGAATATATTCAACCCTTTTGAACATAAAATCAATTCAAGGAATTGATTTCAAGATGGAATTTGATTGATTTTAAGCTCAAAAAGTGTTGAATATCTCATTTGGAAGGAGGTTTGATCACGCGTCAAGGCGAGACAAAGCGAGAAGCAAAACCAAAACAAAGTGGCTTGGGTGACCACCAGGCCTCGGGAGGCTAGCCGCCCA
Source organism: Liquidambar formosana (assembly GCA_039720395.1). Classification (NCBI taxonomy): domain Eukaryota; kingdom Viridiplantae; phylum Streptophyta; class Magnoliopsida; order Saxifragales; family Altingiaceae; genus Liquidambar; species Liquidambar formosana. Next base: position 3,832,894 of record CM077833.1, read on the forward strand.
GGCCTGGGTGGTTACCCGAGCCCGAAGCGGAAATCCCACTTTGAATAGGAAACTTCCTATTCTGATGGGTTTTTTCCTATTTGAACTTGGATTTGTGACCTTTTCCCTATAAAAACACATCCAAGAGGTTCCTAAACCTACTTGTATTCATTCATTAGAAATTATGGAGGCTCTAGACAAATTTTTAGGAGGGTTTTTGAGAGTTATGAGTGCTGAAGCAAAATCTGAGTTCAAGTGCTTTGGCTTGGATCCATTGCTCTCCTTGAGGCATGTGAGGCTTGAAACGAACCTCTTGACTGCTGCTACATATTTTTGGGATCCTCAAGTTCATGTGTTCCGCTTCAACTATGAAGAACTGTGCCCAACCATGGAGGAATTCTGTGCATTGTATGGAGTTTCAACGGTAGGTCCTTTCATTCTCCCTACTCCTCGCCCAAGCTTTCTTACTTCTTTCTCCAATCTACTTGGGATTCACTCACAATATGCCTCTACGTTTGTAAAGGACCATATGGTAGACTTGATGAAATTGGCAACCTCTTTTTTAGCTTGTGATAGTAAAGGTATTCTGAATTTTACCTTTCCTATTAAGCATGCTCTTGCCTTTTGCCTCATTGGTCGTTTTCTTATTTCCACTGGTACTCCACATGTTCCCATTCAAATCTGTGACTTGATTCCTCTCCTTGCCAAGGGCCATAACTTGATTCCCATGGTGCTAGCTGAAACCCTGAATGGTTTGGATAAAACTCATGAGGACCCAAAGGTTCCTTTAGGAGGTAGCCCCATTCTACTGCAGATGTGGTTGCTTGAAAGACTGAATTTCTTGTCACCAGTTGCCATTACACCATACAAGCCCCAGCATTACTGCCTTCGCCGCATTGAACTACCTGGGCAATTTTCATTGAGAGATTGGCTAGGTTACTTCCAAACCCTTTCTTGGAGGAGTGTCAAGTGGTTTGTATTCATATGGGGCTGCAGTGACCAGGTGCTTCTGCGGACTTCTGGATGCGCCATGGTGAGACTCATAGGACTGAGGTCTACTTCCTTCTATTGGCCTTCAAGGGTTCTTCGTCAGATGGGCGCCATGCAAACCATACCCACTTCCTTGAAAGGTGACTATCCTGTGGTGCCCGCGGGTCTTTCTGTAGTGACTTGGGCGAAGGATCGATGGCCTAGCAAGTTGATACTAACCTAAGTTACGAATACTGATGGTCCATATGTGATGAGCCCCGAGTATAAGGAATGGTTGAAAAGCAATTTAGGTGAGAGAGAGACTACTCGAAGAGAAAGGATTTTTGGACTTATCAAGAACAACGAACTTGGATCTTGCAGAGAAGATATTATGGAAGCAGTGACAACAGCTTATGAACATGACTTGAGGAAGAAAAGAAGACATGAAAGAGAAAAGAAGAAAGCTGAGGAGCGAGCTGCAAAGAAGCCCAAGAAAAACTGAAGACTCAATAGAATAGGATATTTATGGCATATTTATAGTTCTTTTACTTAATACCAATGAATTGCTATGTCAATCAATTTTAGTTTTGAATAAATTGCCAATAATAAATCAAACTTGGGATTTTCTTGTTTGATTTAGACCGCACCCAAGGTAACTTTATGGGTTGCCTACGTATCTCCATGGCTTTTTTTTCTTCTTTTTTTTTTTTTTGTTTTTTTTTTTTGTTTTTTTTGTTTTTGTTTTTTTGTTTTTGAATGGAGAATCAGGTCTTACGTAGTTCTTATGCCTTAACTTTTGCCTAGGCCGCCCTTACGGGTTTTCAACCTAGTAGGCTTCAAACATGATATTTCTTCAATTGATCCAAATTAGTTGGACGAGCGAACTCAATTCCATCTAAATCCATGAGGCGAACAGCCCCTGTTGGCAATATCTCTTTGATAATGTATGGCCCACCCCAACTTGGCTTGAATTTTCCCCGCGGATCGAACACTAGAGCTCTGATTTCTTTCAGCACTACATCCCCTTTCTTTAGACCTCGATCTTTGACATGCTTGTTGAATACTCTGGCAACTCTTCGTTGATACCCCTGAACATGATACAGCGCCCTTAAACGCCTTTCATCCAGCAAAGCTAACTCATCATAGCGGCTCTTAACCCAGTCCACTTCTGTTATCTGGCTCTCCACGGCAACTCTTAGTGAAGGAACTTCCAATTCAACTGGCAACACGGCCTCCATTCCATAAACTAGAGAATAAGGGGTAGCCCCTGTTGACGACCTTATTGATGTTCTGTAACCCCATAGAGCCAATGGCAACTTCTCATGCCAGTCTGTGTGTGAGTCCGCAGTCTTCTGTAGTATCTTCTTGATGTTCTTGTTAGCTGCTTCCACCGCTCCATTAGTCTGAGGACGGTATGGTGACGACAGATGGTGGGCTATGCCATACTTTTGCAAGAGCTCATGGGTTTCTTTCTGAAAGTGCTGGCCATTGTCTGAGATAACTTCATGCGGTACCCCATATCGATAGATGATGCTGTGCTGTATGAACTGTGCTACCTTCTTGGAATTCAAGGTCTTGAAGGACGCTGCTTCCACCCACTTAGTGAAGTAGTCGATGGCGACCAGGATGTATTCATGCCCATTTGATGCCTTTGGCTTGATCTGTCCGATGATATCTATCCCCCATACTGCGAATGGCCAAGGTGATGACATACTTGTTAAAGGCATAGAAGGCAAATGTTGTCCACTGGCGAACAGTTGGCATTTGTGGCACTTCTTGACATGTGCGTGGCAGTCTCTTTCCATGGTGGACCAATAATAGCCTAGCCTCATGATTTTCTTAGCCAACATATAGCCGTTCATGTGCGGAGCCCCTGTCCCTTCATGGATTTCTTTAATCAGATGCTCGGCTTCCTCTTCGGTGACACACAGCAGGTGGATCCCATCGTATGATCTTCGATATAGCTTTCCTCCACAAAGTACATAGTGACTCGCCAACCGCCTTAGGGTTTTTCTATCGATACGAGATGCTCCTTCTGGGTATTCCCTTTCTTCAATGAACTTCTTTATGTCATGGAGCCACGGACGGCCATCATTTACCTCTCCTCCTCGGATTGCACAACAGTACACAGGCTTGTCTCGGCATTCTATCACCAACGGCTTCACATTTCCCCCTTCAGGTATCTCCACCATGGATGCTAGGGTCGCCAAGGCATCGGCGAACTGGTTCTTGTTCCTTGAAAGGTAGTTAAATTCTATCTCTGAGAACTCCTTGGTTAGAGCTTCCAGGTAGGCATGGTAGGGTAGCAGCTTCTCATCTCGAGTTTTCCATTCCCCTTTATCTGACAAATGATTAGCGCCGAGTCCCCGAATACTTCTAATTCTTTGATCCCCAATTCAAGTGCCGCTTCCAGTGCTAGGATACAGGCCTCATACTCAGCAATGTTGTTGGTAGCTTCGAATCCCAACTTGACCACCAATGGTGTAAATGCCTCTTCAGGTGAGACCAGCAGGACTCCTATCCCATAACCTTTCTTATTGGCTGCCCCATCGAAGTATACTCTCCAAATTTTTCTGCCAATCTCTAGCACGTCCTCGTCTGGGAACTGATCGTTGAATGGAGCAGATGATGACACCGGACAGCTGGCTAGGTAGTCTGCGATGACGCTTCCCTTGATAGACTTCTGATTCACGTACTTGATGTCGAATTCGTTGAGGAGAATTGACCATCGAGCAGTTCTGAATGACAATACCGGCCTTTCTACCAGGTACTTTAACGGGTCTATGCGACTTATCAAGAACACTTCGAAGGACATCATGTAGTGCCGGAGTTTCTGCGTCGCCCATACTAGTGCCACACAAGCCTTTTCAATTGCATTGTACTTCACTTCATAGTCTGTCATTTTCTTGCTTAGGTAGTAGATGGCATTCTCCTTTGTAGATCCTTCGAGATATTGAGCTAACAAAGCTCCCGTCGCGGTTTCGGTGACCGTTAAGTATAACAAAAGCGGCGCACCTTGCCGAGGGGGAACTAAGATTGGAGGATTGCTCAAGTATCTCTTAATGGTCTCAAAGGCCTCTTGGCATTCTTTGTTCCATACTTTTGGCACACCTTTCTTAAGCAATTTGAAGATTGGTTCGCAAACCATGGTTAAGTTGGCAATGAATCGGCTTATGTATTGAACTCTTCCCAGAAAACCCCGGATCTGCTTCTCAGTGCTAGGCGGCTCCATCTCCACAATAGCTTTTATCTTCCCTGGGTCCACTTCGATACCTCTCTGAGTGATCATAAACCCCAATAGCTTGCCTGCAGTGACGCCGAAAGCACACTTCTGTGGGTTGAGACGGAGATTGTACTTTTTTGCTCGCTCTAGGAATTTCTCTAGTGCCTTGAAATGCCCTTCTCTATCCACGGACTTCACGATCATATCATCGACATAAACCTCGACTTCCTTATGGATCATATCATGCAATAAGGTCGTAGCTGCTCTTTGGTAAGTAGCCCCAGCGTTTCTTAAGCCAAAAGGCATTACCTTGTAACAGTACGTTCCCCATTGCGTGATAAAGGCTGTTTTCTCCATGTCTTGAGGCGCCATCTTTATCTGGTTATACCCGGAGAATCCGTCCATGAAGGAGAGGAGTGCATGTCCCACTGTACTATCCACCAACACGTCGATATGGGGTAAAGGAAAGTCATCCTTAGGGCTCGCGGCGTTGAGATCTCGGAAGTCGACACACATCCTCACTTTCCCATCTTTTTTAGGCACAGGCACTATATTCGACAACCATTCGGGGTACTCCACAACTTGGAGGAAACCCGCGTCTAGTTGTTTAGTTACCTCTTCTTTTACTTTTAGAGCCCATTCTGGTTTTAATCTTCTGAGTTTCTGCTTTATCGGCTTCTTTAGGGAATTAGTGGGGATATAGTGTTGCACAATATCAGGGTCAATGCCAGGCATGTCTTCATAAGACCATGCAAAAGCCATAATGTTGGCTTTCAAGAGGGAGATCATCTTTTCTTTTTCAACGGGGGAGAGGGTTTTCCCAATTTTAACTATTCTTGGCAATTCATTCGTCCCTAAGTTGATTGATTCCAATTCATCCATATTAGGTTCGGTGACGCCCCTTTTCCTTTGCTCAACGAGCTCCGGGGGGACATCGTTCCTAGGATCTATATCCATGCCATAAATATCCATAGAGGAGAGAAAAGAGACACTGCATATATAGAGGAAAAAAAGCACACTTTATTGACTAGGAATAATGGGAATGACACACAAAAGAAAGAAGGAAAACAAACAAATCTGTATCAATACTATGACTCCACAAAGTGAGTAAAGTAGATACATCTTATTGAATTAGGGAAATATTACTAAACTAAGACACCTACAAGCTGCTATCAGGTAGGCCAAGGTCTTCTTCTTCATGGATCTCCGCAATGACACCACATTCAAGGTACCAATTCAGGAGTGGCAAGGTAGCATGGCTAATGGACGAACCCTGGAGTTCTTCAATGGTCGAGTCTTCCACGGTGAGGATCATGTCTTGGAACATTTCAGTCATAGCCCTTGCATCAAGGTTCTCTGCCCAGTCCTCCTCTTTCTTTTCCCAGAACTCATCATTGATGGCATCATCATCCACCATTTCAGCTGTGATTGGATACCATTCGGTGAAGAAGATTTCAAAACCCGGAACTCGGATCTTGGTAGCTTGGTCAAAGGTGGGCTCTGGAAACCCGCAATATAGAAAATCATCCCCTTCTTTGACGAAGTAACCATTCAAAGTAGGTCGATATGGCGAGATCTTCAGGTCTGGCACCCTTCCCTCGGCTTTGGCTCTTACTTTCTCTTTGTTCCTCTTCAGCATTTCCGCATGATCATTTCTAGAGGGCTCATATCCTAGCCCGAAGGTGTATGAGGTGACACGGCTTTGAATAGACGTAGGGATCCCTTGTTGGCGACGCCCTAGCCCCATGCCTGGAAAGAAACTCATCTTTCTCATTATTTCACTGACGTGCAAGTTGCCATGGGGGCAAAAGTCCAAGGGTATTAATTCACCCTTTTCGAGCTCTTTTTCAATGCATTGGACATAGTCAAACCCAGATAGCGGTATCGCTGCTGATTCAGGTTGTATCTCACATATAGGCACACCTGCGAGTTTCAATTCATAGTCCCCTTGAAGTGTTACTATGGCTCCTTCATAAGGAAACTTCACCTTTTGATGGAGTGAAGATGGCACAGCCCCAGCAGGATGGATCCAAGGTCGGCCCAACAACAAGTTGAAACACGACGGCACATCCAACACTTGGAATTCCACCCTAAATTCAGTGGGTCCCATGATAAGAGGCAAAGTAACCACCCCTATTACTTCTCGGCGGGTGTTGTCATAAGTTCTTACGGTCTGCCCAGATGGCGTGAAATCGGTGGGTCCCAAACCCAAAACAGTGGCAGTTCGGAGAGGACATACATTCAGTGCGGACCCATTGTCGATAAGGACGGTAGGAACCCTCTTCCCCATAGTGTCAACGGTCACGTAGAGAGCTTGAGAATGGCTTGGCCCGCTTTTGGGTAGGTCTACATCGGTGAACACGATGGTTGAGTTCTTGGGAGTTGGATTCACCAAATGTACCAATCCCTCGGGGGATGTGTCAACAGGCACTTGTATCTGATTCAACAGTTTCAACACGGTCTGTCTGTGCTTATGCGAGGCCATGAGCAAGCCCCAAATAGTAATGTTGGCATTGGTCTTCTTCAGCTGCCTAAGCACTTCATCCTCTTCTTCTTGCAAGCTAGGACGCCTCTGCCCTTCCAAATCTTCCAACGGATTTTCAGATTCTAGGTGGGGGGGCTTGAAATGACGACCCCCTCTGGTTATATGGTCCAACTCATCATCGCTAGCCCATATGTCATGGACTTCCTCGGAGTTATTCATCAAGTCATCCCATTCTATCATGTCGATGCTCTCCATCTCTGTCGGTAAGTCATCCCAACCTGAAGGGACTATCGGCTCATCTGATATCGGACTTGGGCTTGAGTACAGCACATAGTAATCAAATTTCCCCGACGCTTCACCTAATAGGCCAACCTGAGGATCCCCTGCTTCATATCTTTCTTTCAGCTCTTGTTGGATAGATTTCTTTGGCAACAACAAAACCTTTTGGTCAATGAGGTCTTGGATGATCTTTTTTAGTATGGAACAAGCCTCGGTGTCATGACCGGGTGCACAATGGTATTGGCAATATTGGTGAGGGGTTGAGGGCCTTGGCTTTGGTGGAAGTGGCATGATAAGGCTGTTATTGCGGCAAATGGTGAAGAGACGGGTTAAGGTCATGGGGAGCGGAGTGTATTGTCTTATGGGATGGCGAGGGCGAGAGGATTCAACCCCAATGGCATTTATGGTGTTAGGTGGGGGTGTGTTGTTGTGTGATGGGAGAGGATTACGGGTGACATTTGGACGGGTTGGTGGTGAAATGACTTGCTTGTCAATGAGGTCTTGGACTTGGTGGCGAAGGCGAATACAGCGATTGGTGGCATGGCCTTTGGATTGGTGGTACTTGCAGTACTCATTCTCATTGTAGCTCTTGGGTAAGGGATTTGGTGGAGGTCTTGGGTCGAGTGGCTTCAATAGGTCACGACTTATGAGCTTTTCAAGGACTCTTTCGAGTGGCATGAATAGGTCAGTGAATTGGCGAGGTGGGTTGACATCATTGAGAGAAAAGGGTTGGATTGGTTGAGTTATGGTGTTGACCTCGGCATTGTTCTTCCCAGTAAAGTTTGTCTTGCCACTCCTCACTTCCTCAGTCTTGATTGTCCCATCATTGATAGCATCTTCAACCTGCATGCCAGCCCCAATGAGAGCTTTGAAATTTGGGAAATAGTGGGCAAATAGGTGCTTGTGATACACGGGCAGCAGGTTCTTAACCACTAACTGAATTTGGTCCTCCTCATTCGGCCTATCCGTCATTCTCGACGCCTTTTGTCTCCACCTTGTAATGTAAGCGGAGAAAGTTTCATGAGCCCCTTGCTTGGTAGTTTCTAGGTCCCTTCGAGTAACGTCCACCTCTGTGTTATACTTGTAGTGCTCTGAAAACTCATTGCATATGTCTTCCTAAGTCCGGGTTCTATTCTCATCCAAGGATAAGAACCATTTCAAAGCAGAAGTGGCCAAGGTTTCATGGAACATTTGAGCTAAAAGCTCGTCAGTAGCCCCTCGAGGGTGCATAGCTCGCACGTACATCTTCAAATGAGTCTTAGGGCAACCCGTCCCATCGAACTTTTCTAACTCCGGCATCTTGAATTGTAGTGGAATCCGAGCCGTTGGAAACAGGGATAGAGTCCGCACATCGACCATGTCATCAGCCCTGCGAATCCCTTTTATGGTTCTCTCCAAAGCTTCTACCTTGCTAGCTAACACGGAATCACTGCTAGTACCTTTCCCCTTGGCTTCCCCTTCTAGGTTGGTGACCTAAGGTTTCGAGCTACTTTCCCCCCTTGTCTTGGTGTTCTCATTGGATTGAGGTCCCTCTTCGGTGCCAGCCCCATGAGGTATACCCAAGGAATGGGCCTTAGAGCCATTTTGTTCAAGATCCGCCATCTTCTGTTGGTTCTCTTGAGCCATTTTCAATGCGGTATCGGATGTCTCGGCGGTATGGTCAAGCTTGGCCATGATGGCTTTCAGGCAAGCCTCAAGGTCAAAGTGCCCCTCACTAGTTCTTTCATCGGCCATGTCTGTCTGATGGGTAGACTCAACACTCACTAGACGCCCTTGTGGATTGCAGATCCAAGCCAGCACGTCTATGGATAGAAAAGTTTTAACCTTTAGCCTAAGGATCTGTCCTAAACCTCCATATTTTCCTTAATGAATTCGGTCTCTACACCATGTTCAATTAATTCATTCCTTTTATCCAATTACCTTTACAGGGGTCATGGATTAAGGGTATGTTTTAAAGAATAGGGCATAGAGTCCTTCAATTAGGTTTAATTAATCCCCTAGGACTAGCACATCACAAACATAGCTTTACATCCTATTTCCTTAATTTATTCCTCCTAACCCATGGCCTTAACGAAGGCTAGGGTTTAAAGGTCTATATTAAGGGCATAAGATATAAAGCCTCACACCACAAACACGGCATAGCATCATTACAAACAATTGTGGGTGCATAAAGGTGAGACCGTAGTGTCCTACAAGTCTGTCTATATGGACTAATGATAAGGGTAGGCTAGGGTCCTTCACTTGCTTGAGCAATCCTTATACCTAACCACATGTGGCATCAGGAACGCCGCGTGGGTCCAGCAGTACGTGATTAACTCATTTAATATACCCAAGGGTACTAGGCAAGAGAGGTTGATAGCTTTCGCCCCAACACATGGAATCAGGAAAACCAAGGTTGAGACTAGGCCGATCGTTGGCAAGGATACATCGAGGGACATCGATCCTAACATGCAAGAGTTTGCGCACACAATGCAATAAATGAAAGCACACAATCAAGCGGATGCAATGTGATTGATTTTAATTAAACATAAGAAATTAACCTAACCCAATTAAACTTTATAGAGTCTAGCCCACAAATCCCCAGTGGAGTCGCCAAACTGTGAACCCCGGAAATTGGGCCCACAAGGGATTGAAAGAAAATGGATTTGAAAAAGAAAAAGGAAAGGAGTCGCCACCTTATTTTTTAAAGGAAACAAGGAAAACCCTAAAAATCAGGTTGTTTTAGGAAAACAATTTGAATGACTCCATAAAAAAAGGAAAGGCAAAAACCAATCTTTTGAAAACCAAAGAAATCGGGGATTCGGAGGCTAAGTTATGACATGGGAAGGTTCTAGGCAAAGCCTATAGGCACCCATGTCACCCTTTCGGTCTCTCAGTTCATTTGGGCTAAATTAAGATCTTTCCCATACAAAAATCAGCAAGTATATCATCACAAGAATTGTATGCATATCATATATTTCATTCATCCATCCATGCATAATAAGCACATAAAAACAGAAAATAAAGAAGAACAAAACAAAACAAAAAGAAGCCTAGGATGCTTGGATCCTAGAACGGACTTGAGCCTCACGAAGAGCGCCTACGTACCATGCAACGAAATACATGGATCAAAGTCCACGTAGTTCGATTAGAATTAAGGTTAAGACTTAATATAAACCTATGGTTAAAACCCTAGGTTTCCTTATTTGATCAAAAGAGTTGAATATGATAGAAAGTTTGATTTTAGGAAAGAAATCCACAAAATGGAAACTTTAATAAAAACCAGAATTTTATTTATGAAGGAAACCTTTGATTAAACCATAGACTTGTATTAAAAATTAACCCTAGATAGGGAGAAGAGAATGAGTTAAGAAGAAAGGTGAATTGGGGCACCTTCACACCCGCTTACCTGAGCGCAATTGCTCCAAACATTAGCCATTTCAGACATAAGCAGCCCTATTTGCCATAGGACAAATACCACACCTATTTGCACCCTTACAAGTGCTCAAAACCATGCAAAAACACTAACATGCAAATCTGGACAGAATAGTATTATGACCTAAAATCATCCACTAAGCATGCCAATAGCAAAAACAGCGAACAATAATAAGTCCTAACATATTCCTAGAACCATATCATGCATAAAAACCCTAAAACATACTAACATGCATGCAAAACTATCATGTTTACTCCATATGAAAAACATATACAGCAAACACGAAGAAAAACCAAATAAAAAAGTCTACTTTATCACGCTATATGAAAACAAACACAAAACAATGACTCTAAAACCCTAAACTCACAAATATGCTTAAAAACTCACAAGACATACTTTAATCATGCTAAAACCAAACTAAACAGAAATTAAATCATGCATATTAACTAACTAAAGCAATATAACATGATGAAAATCCTAACTCTAACATGCAATGACACTAATCCTAGCACAAGGACAAACAGGAGCACAAGAATCATAACTATGCATTAAAAACCTAAAGGACAGCCCTAAAGCATGCTAAACAGTAGATAAACAATAGATATTCCATGTATATTAACTAGCTAGAGTGTTAATACATGATAAAAAAGTTACCTTTAACATGCAATAAGCCTAACCCATATGAAAACCTAATTTAAGCTTGAATAGAGAAGGAGAATACCTTAGGAAGGGCCTTCCTTTGTGTTTGTAATTGTTCGTGGCTCCTCAGGTCTTTAGAGTGAATCAAACCAACACGAATCCTCCTCTTTGTCAAAGTGGTATCACAGCAAAGAGATCAAAACTCACTCAACTTTGAAAAGAAATAGAAAACAAAAAGAGAACAAGAGAAAAGAAAAGTGATTTTCGTCACTGTGCAGCAGCAGCAACTTCAATCGCGTTTTTGGGTATGAAAACGTTGGATTTGGACAAAGCTTGTGAAATACAAAGTTGTAGAGAATTGAATTATCTTTCTAACAAGACCAATTTCATCAAATTCTGACTTTGGATGAAAAAGTTATGATTAAAATACGACTGCTGGTTTTCAGAAAATCTGCTGCTGAATTATGACGAATTTCACTCCCTCCAAACCCTCTTCTCCTCTCCCTTGTTTAAAGACATTAAGAGAGTATTTATAGCTGAAATCTGGAGTTTCCCTTTCCTTCCTGGACTAGGTTTCCTTGGAGAATAATCAAAAGGTATTTTATAATGATAAAAGACTTCTAATCTGAATAGGAAAAGGAAATTGTCTTTTATAAAAATTGGGAGACTGACCGCTAACACGCATGCACATGTATCGTATGTGCGTACACACACTCATCACATACGTACACGTGTTAGTGTCATGATAAAAATGGCTAATTTAATAAAATAATTTTCTTTTCATTTTAACCAAAAATCTCATGCTGTGATTCGCACTAATTCTTCAAGGATAATCCGTAAATAACCACACTAAACTCATCATCAGGCCTTATCAAAATTGAACTTCATGAAACACTTTTGAGGGTAAAATGATGACTAATGAAAGTCAATTTGAAAAGATTTGGTTGGTAATTGTGAGTCAATTAGAGCTAACCCAAAGAAGGGTCAATTAACCAACTTGAACTACATCGAGCCATTTTAATCCCGAGCCATTGACTTACCAAATTGAACCTAGAAATACCTCTTATGCATCCATATGAACTCCAATTGACAATTTGGAGATCATTCCAAGGTCAAATGAAAAGTTTGGGACTTAAAAGACGATTATGCCCCTCAAGTCACAAAAGCTCTTATTATCCCTCAAGATCAACTCCAATTTGAACCAAAATTCATATCCATTGTCCTTGTGACTCTAGAAAACTAATGCAAGTAACTAGACTCAAAAACAAAACAAAAACATGCATGAAATGATGAGCCCTAGTAAGGTGGTGCAAAAATGGGGTGTGACAGTTGGCATGCATAGAAATGCATTCAATTCTTTGCTTCGATGAAATCGTCGCATGCTTGGATATGACGAAGTCTATCCTTTTGGTTCCATTTGAGTTTGTTGGTATTAATGAGATTAATCCATCAAACAAAAATGGGTTGTTCTTTAATCATTGGCTCGCAAGTGAAACTTGTTCACCAATGAGGGGCTTCTGTCACACCCCATTTTTGTCACCTTCGCTAGGACATATCGTTTCATGTAGGATTTTGAGTCTTTTTTGAGTCTAGTCTTTTGCATTGAGTTTCTATGGCATTGAATATCATGTGTATGAATTTTGAAGTGATTTGGAGTTCATCTCGATGGTCAATAAGAACTTTTGCGACTTAAAGGGCATAATCGTCTTTTAAGCCGTATATTTTCCATTTGACTTTGAAATGAATCCTGAGTCATTCCCTCGAGTTCATATGAGTATATAGAGTCCATATATAGGTTCAATTTCATGAATTAATGGTTCAAGATCAATTCGGCTCGTAATGGTTCAGGTTGGCTAAAAGACTTTTTCTTGGTTTGCTCAAATTGACTCATAAGACCCAATCAATTCTCTCTCATTTAACTTCAATTGGGCTTTATTTATGTCCTAAACATGTTTAGAAAGATCAATTTTTGATTGGGAAAGCATTTGGTTCAACCTTGTGTACAAACCCAGCTTAGCGACGGTGACGCACCATGGTTAACCACCTTTGTAAAACCTAACCATGCACCTATGGTTGAGGATTTTTGTCCTAAAATGCCTAAAAATGTGTTCCCCTTCGAAACACGGTCGTTTTGGCTTTTATTTCATCAAAATCGGACTTAATTTGAAGATTTTAGGACTTCTGAAGCAAGTAGAAGTCAAAACCGAAGCGGAAATAGAGGACCCTCGGGTAACCGTCTGGGGCTGGACGGTCAGCCGTCCAAGCCCAGACGGCTAACCGTCCAGGCCTAGTTGGTCACCCGAGGAATCCTTCTTTAAGTCGAACTCTGACTCTTCTATCCCTTTTTTGACGGTTTCCTCTGCCAAAACAACTTGTCTGAGCTTAGGAGTGTGTAGGTTTGAGTTGTTTGAGCACCAAGAGAGTCTCTAATAGCCTTAGGATCATTGTTTAATGAATTAATCCTAACCATTGGTTTAGGGGGTCAGTTCTCTATATAAAGGACATGATATTTAGCACATAGGGAGAGGTTAATTGCACTTTACACTTAGAGAGAGAGGGAGCTACGAGTTTGGAGAGCTAGAAGGACTTCAAGAGGAGGCTCTTCAACCCCAAGCAAGCAGGGAAACAAGAGGTTTGAAGACAAGGAAGAGTCTACAAGAGGTAAGCCTATCCCTTTAATGCTGAACATGAATTTCTGCTTCTCCTTCTTCTCTTTCTTCTTCTTCTTTTAAGATAGTTATAGTACGGGTGCATGCAATTGTTCTTCTTATGGATTGAATTAAATCTTTATGTGATGTTATATGAATGATTTTAGGATAGTTTATGGCTTTATATGCTTGATAATCCCTGGTTTACTAAGGATTTGATAGCCTTATTCGTTCTATCCTCTTAAATCATGCATAGTTCACATGTTTAGGTTGCTGTGATTGTTATCATGAATTGATGCTCCTGTTAGTTAGTATATGTGATATGAATGATAGTCATGATAATTTGAGCATGTCTTAGAGTTGTTTCATAGGTCCTAATGCATGGTTGTGAAATTAGGGTTTCGATAACCCTGAATTTGCACAAGTTTCACACAGCATACTTAGCTTAGTTTTTTGGGTTGTTGCTCATCATAATCATTCTATATATGCTGCATATAGTTGAATCATGCTAGGTTTGCATTCATATAGTATATTTTATAGGGTTTTTGGAGATATTATCCTTTTTTAAGGATAATTATCCTTTTCGTTGAGTGAGGTTTTGTATGAGAGTCTTCTGTGATGTGTTTAAGCATGAAATCTCTTCTATTATGTTCTAGGGTATATATTTTACGTAGGATATGTTGATTGCACCGCCCCATAACGACTTTTTTACATGAAATTATCTTAGGATAGTTTCGCTTAAGAAAGCTCGCTGTAGGGAGGCCTATTTGCATATTTTACATGAAATATCATCTTTTTGGTTAGAATATGCTTTGTTATCATGTTTATTGATGTTATTGGAGTCTTTTATGCTTGTTAGTGTGTCTTTGATAGGTTTTTTATGCATGGTAGTTGAGTCATTGCATGTAGGATTAAGTTAGAGTCTTTAGTTATTCATTATTCTTGTTGTTTGCATGATTAATGAATGATTTTAGGCCTTGTCAAGGTTCTGTCCAGATTTGCATATTGCTTTCTTTGCATGATTATGTGCACTTGTAAGGGTGCAAACAGGTACAATGCTTGTCCTATTGCAAATAGGGCTGCTATGGTCTGAAATGGCTAATGCTAGGAGCTTGTGCGCTCAGGTAAGTAGGGTTTGAAGGTGCCCCAATTCACCTTTCTTTTTCTATCTTTTCTCTTCTCCCTCCTAGGGTTACTTCTTAATACAAGTTTATGGTAATTATCAAAGGTTTCCTTCAATAATAAATTCTGGTTTTTATCAAAGTTTTCCTCTTGTGGAAGTTTTCAATTTTGGATTATTCGATACCTTTTCAAATGAGGAAACCTAGGGTATTTACCATAGGTTTGTATTAGGTTGTAACCCTATTCTTTTTGAACTACGTGGACTTTGATCCATATATTTCGCTGCATGGTACGTAGGCGCTCTTCGTGAGGCTCAAGTCCGTTCTAGGATCCAAGTATCCTAGGCTTTTCTTTTCTTTTTGTTTTGTTTTATTTGAGTGATTGTGCATGAGATGATTGGATGAAATATATGATATGCATGCTGCCTTGTGATGATATATGATGATATTTGAGTGAAAAAGATCTTAAGTTAGCCCAATCAAATTTAGAGACCAACTCGGGCGATGTGGGTGCCTATGGGCTTTTGCCCAGAACCTTCCCACGTGGTAACTTAGCCCCCGAATCCAATTTTCTGGTTTCAAAGACTTTGCTTTTCCTTTAATGGAGTCATGTGGTTTTGAAAATAAAACATTTTTGTGGTTTTCCTCTTTTCCCTAAAAAATGAGGTGGCGACTCCTTTTCGTTTGTTGTCTTTCACCCATCTTTTTGCCAAACCCTTGTGGGCTCCGCGTTTTTTTCGTGGGTTCACACCACTATGCATTCTTCTTTGGTGCTTTTTACTCTTCTAAAGCAACAGATCATCAAATGAACAAAATTTAAATGATCTTAAATTCGTTGTTCTGCTGTTTTTGCAACTGTGTAATGCATTTTTACCTGCAAGTTTTTTATTTTTATTTTATTTCTTATTTTCTAAAATTTGAGGGATTACCTCCAAGTTTTTCTTTGAATAAATACGAAGTATGTATTACGCCAGTGTGTGGAACTTGGAAAACTTGAGAGAACGTAAAGCAAAAGGTGCAAAAATGGTCCAGAAAATAATTCAATTCTAGACAAATTTCAGCATTTTCCTTTCCTTTCACTTGTTATTTCTGTGATCCAAATGGAGACTAGATGGAATATGTATGTACTCAAATATTAGCTTGAAATTTCTATGCTTTAGATTTTATATATAGAAACTTCCAGTCTGGGACCATAGACGGGAAGGTTTTTCAAGCTTCTTTTTGAAGCAACTGGATCAAAATCACTTAAGCCACTTAATTGACCTGGATTTCAATCCGATAGCTTAAAAAACAAGGCCAAAAAATCTTCCTTGATCGAAAACTACAAAAATTACCCAACCCTAGCTGCTAAGCATTAGCCTTCCTACATTTACCAAAGCCCTTGAAATCAATTTCAAACATATTAGAACTACGAGGAGGAATCACCCACATCAAACCCACCTGAATTAAACAGTCTTTGCCACAACCCACGCAATAAAGGATAATGCAAGAAAAGATGATCCACTGACTCACTATTTTTCTTACAATGCACACACCACTGGGAAGAAAGGTGCATCTTAGTTCATCTTTTCTAAAGAAAATCATAGCCCCTGAGGTATCCCCGCTAACAACCACAACCCCTGCTTCCTCTGTTTTTCTTTACAACCCCCCCCCCCCAAAAAAATGTACATATATATATTGGTTCACACAGAGCAACCCAACGGGTCGTTGTAAACAAATCACACATATTTGCAGAAGAAGAGAAGGAGAAAATAAAAAAAAAGAAGTTAGAGACTGACCTTAACAAAACCCTGTTCTTGACACCCAAAACCCTTGTTCGTGAGAAGAAAATCGAAGCCCTTTGTTGGAGAACTTGAAGGAACGGCTGCTGGAATTGACCCTTAACACCGTCGGCAGGCTGTCTAGCAACACAACAGCGCCGCCGTCGTCTTCTCCGATTTCGATTGCAACAAGTGTGACCACCAGTCGTAGGACGGGGTCGTGTAATTGGGGCTCGATTGATCAGTAGCGTCGTGGCTGTGAACTTTGTGTTTGTTGAGAAGAGGGTTAGGGTTTGAGAGATGCAAGATGAGGGATGGGAGATAGGATGGAGAGTGGGTCGTGAGTTTGGGAAAGTGAGAGAAAAAACCGCGCCTTATTTTCGTGGGATGGGGAAGCTGAGGTTTGATTAAAAAAAAATTCTCCCTAGAAACATCACGATATAACTTAATACCGTGATCTATCTTATGCCCTATGATCACGGTCTTTAAAAAACTGAGATTAAAATGCTTAAAAAGATCACACTTTTTTATAAAACTGTGATTAAATATTTCGTCCACACATAAGATCACAGTTTTTAAAAAAAGTGTGATCTTTTTATTTTTTCAACTGTGATCTTTTTCTATTATTGTAGTAGTGTAGGGTTTCCTTAGTGCTGAAATTGGTTTTCTGCATGAAATAACTCTTTTGCATATTAAAGTTTATGTCTTTATCATGTCTTGTTGCTTCTATTAGCTAGTATGCATGTTTAGGATGATATTCATGGACTGTTTAGTACGCTAGAGTGTTTTTCATGAGGTTTACTGCATGTTTGAGATTCTAGGGTCTCTCTTGTGCTGAAATTGAGTTTATGCTTAGAATAGCATTATTTCATGTGAAAGCCTATGTCTTTATCATGTGTGGATCATTCTGTTGGTTAATATGCATGGATTAAATGCTGTTCACATTCTGTTTTGCATGGTTTAGAGTGATTTCATGGGATTTTATGCACTAGTGTGATTCTAGGGTTTTATTCATCTTTGTGTTAGGAAAGTTGCATGTAGCTTAGGATTTTTCTTTGCTTTTCTTCATAGTTGCTGCATATGTGTGGCATATTAGATAAATGTGACATTTTTGCATCTTTGGTAGTCGGTTTTAGGGTTTTTGCATGTCAGTGCATATAGGGCTGAATTAGGGTTTATGTTATTTCATGATTCATGTTGTTTGCATGACTTGTGGTTGATTTTAAGCCTTATTTCAATTCTATCCAGATTTGTCCATTGTTTTTATTGCCATATTTTGAGCATGTGTTAGCCTATGTTTAAGCATGATAATTGCTTGATTGGAACCTAGCTTGGTTGGTTGGTATTCTTGGTATGTTTTGCATGCAAATTGTAGGTGCTTTGACAGGTACAACAGGTGCAACTACCCCACCAATGTGGGGTGGTTATTTTGGCTATTGCAAGATGAAATCTTGTGAATAAGATAATTACCCTATGCAATAGGGTGGTTATTTTGACAGGTTGCTTTTGCTTAAAGGTAAGTAGGGTATGAGGGTGCCCCAATTCACCCTTCTTTCCTTTCCTTGAAACTTTCCCTTTCTCCCTCCTAGGGTTATTTCCTAATAGGGGAATATGGTAATTCCTATAGTATCCTTTCATAAAAATACCTTTTAAATCAAATTTTCCATTTTTATCAAATTCCGTATTTACTAAAGATCTTTTGAAGAATCATTTATTTTTGGAAACTTCCTATGTTTTACTTGAAAGGAAACTTAGGGTTTACCATAGGCCTCTATTAGGTTATAACCCTATTCCCTTTCGAACTACCTGGACTTTGAGCCATGTATTTCCATACATGGTACATAGGCGCTCTTCGTGAGGTTCAAGTCCGCCCTAGGATACTAAGTATCCTAGGTTTTCTCTCCCCTCTTTCTTTTTTCTGTTTTTCTTTGATTTACTTGATTATATGGATGAATGAATGAATGATATGCATGCTGTCTTGTGATGATAATTGTTGATTTGTGTGTGATTAAGACTTTGATTTAGCCCAATTAAATTAAGAGACCGTTTAGGGCGATGTGGGTGCCTATAGGCTTTGCCTAGAACCTTCCCATATCGTAACTTAGCCTCCGAATCCACGATCTCTGGTTTCCAAAAGACTTTTTGCCTTACCATTTTTAAATATGGAGTCAATCTTTTGTTTTCCTAAAACAAAACTGTTTTTTAGGGTTTTCTTTGTTTCCTTTAAAAAATAAGGTGGCGACTCCTTTCCTTTTTCGAACCCCCTCCCGTGGGCCTTTTAAACTTTTTAGGGTCCACACCCAGCCATACCAGCAGCAGTATCAACCATCTTAGTACCCATAACCTCAATACCAACTACCGCAGTAGTAGCAGCAGCCGCCACAGGGATATGGGTAGCAATCCTAGAACCACCAGGGACGTGGTGGAGGTGGTGGTAGAAGAGGACAGGGTAACCATCAGCATAGGTGAGTGTTTGCTATGCACCGCCAAGAGGAAGTAGCTTCTAATGCAGTAGTTGAAGGTACATTCCTAGTCTTTGGAGTTTGGGCTAAAGTTTTGTTTGACCCAGGGTCTACTCATTCATTTATTTCTCGTTTGCTAATACTTTGGAATTGAAGTATGATGACTTGAGTTATACTTTGGAAGTAGATACTCTTCTTGGGAATTGTTTTGTGACTAGTTATATTTGTCATGAGTGTTGTATTAATATTGTGGGCTAGAATATGATGATTGATCTCATCATTTTGGATGTATTTGGTTATGACATCATCATTTGCATGGATTGGTTAGCTAATTATAGAGCTATGATGGATTGTTATAAGAAGAAGGTAACTTTCCATAATTCTAGTGGTGAAGTTTTTTCTTTCTATGGAAATAGACATACTCTCCATCCGGATATTTTGTTTGATATCCAAATCCATCATTTCAAGAAGAGTGGTTACTTGAGTTTTCTAGCTGCAATCAAGGGTGAAGATGCTGAGGGTATACATCCTCGCCACATTGTAGACCACGGGTTTTGATCGGCCCTTTTTAAAAAGATATAGAGATTTAAGTAAACAAAAATCTATTTTTTTAAAGGTTACCAAAAACAAACAAACAAGGAGTTACCACCTCATTTTTTAAGGAAAAAAGGAAAACCATAAAAATAGTTTTTAAAGGAAACCTTTGAAAATCAAACACATGACTCCGATCAAGGAAAAGTAGGTCTTAACAAAACAAGAGAGGATTCGGAGACTAAGTTACGACGTGGGAAGGTTCTAGGAAACATCCTATAGGCACCCACACCGCCCTAAAATGGGCCTCTTAATTTATATGGGCTATTTCAATCACTTCCAAATTAGTCACCATGCATATGTAAAGAATCATCCATAAACCATCCACATTCATCCATAAACATCCATAAAGTATCATAAACATCCATGAACAAATAAAGAGAGATATGGAAAGCAGTAGAGAGATCGAGAGAAAGAATAAAAGAAAAGAAAGAAGAAGAAAACTTAGGATACTTTGTATCCTAGGGTGACTTGAACATCAAATGAGCGCCTACGTACCTCATATGCAAAAGTGTAAGGATCAAAGTCCACGTAGTTCGATTGAGAAAGGGGTTACTCCTTTTACAATGAACTATAAACCCTAAGTTTCCATTAAAAGAAAATATGAGTTTTAAAAGAAAAGAATTTCCAAAAAAAGAATTTGAGAAAAGATAGAATTTGAGAAGAGATGGAACTCTTATTCAATAAGAAGTTTTAGAAAAGTAGGAAACATAAGAATCATAGTTCAATGTAAAAAGAATAACCTAAGGAGGGAGAAGAGAACAATTCATAACAAAACTCACTATGAACCAACTTACCATATGCCAAATATCTCAAAACATTGAGAAATCACCCATTAATCACCCCATGTATTCTATAGGGCAATTATCATGCTCAAACTAACCATATTCATGCTCAAATCATCATTAGAAAGACTAAATCAAATATGGATAGAATACTAATCATGCTTACAATGTCTTAATACTCATGCAAAGAACAAAAATCAAAAGAAAAGCAAAACCCTAGTATGCTCCTTTATGCCCTAAACACCCTAACATGCATAAGACTATCAAAAACATGCTAAATATGAATTATCATGATGAAAATATCATATAACAATCTAAAACACGAAAATAAAATCTAACATGATGCATTAGATAAGTATTTTATGTAAGAATGTAAAACAATCATCTCTATGGCGAACTTTCTTAAAAAAAACTATCCTGAGATAATTTTACGTAGAAATCACTTAGCATGAATGATTTCTTCACATATCCTACATAAAATATATACCTAAGAATACAAAGAAACTCATAGCGCACTTAAATACACTCCAGAAAGCACCTATGCACAACCTCACCCTCTAAGGATAATAATTATCCTCTAAAAGAATAATCATCCATACACCTATGAAGATGAAGCTTTCATAGCAAGTGTCCTATACAAAAGATGCTTAAAATCATGCATATAATTGAACCATAAAGAGAAAATTACCTAAACACATCAACGAATTTTCTGGGTAATTATACCCTTATTCTAGAAAGAAAGACTATCCTACCAGCAAACAATTCACAATCCCTGCTCCACTAGCATGCTTTTCACATCATATAAATCAAATACACTCTAAAATATAAAGCATATATGATTCTTAATTCAATACTAAGCTACAACTATGTAGAGAATGTGGTAGAAGAAGAAAGAATCGTAAAAGAAGAATAAGGAAACTTACAATAAAACAAAGGTCTTCACTGCGTTCTTCCTTCTTGTTGAACTTGATTGCCTTCTAATTCCTCTTTAAAATTGTAGTAGAATGCTTTTTCCAAGTGATATGGATGTGTGCAAATTCGTTCTCCCTAACTTTCTTATGAATATGAAGTGTCAAAAGTCCAAAAGTCCCTAATGCTGATGAATGAGCCTTTATTTATAGCCAACCAACCATATGAACCAATATTTGAGATTAATTTACCATAAAACTAATCCAAGGTTATTATTAAATCCCCTGGAAGTTGGACAACTTAAAATCACTTCCCAATAGGCTTAAAATAATTTTAGAAGAAGGAAATTCAGAGTAAAAGAGTCTAAAACCGTCAAAACTACAAAATAGGACAAATAAAGATGAAATCCTCAGGTGACTAGTTGGGCCAACCGATCACCCAAGAGCAATCTCAAGTTTCCTCAATTTTTGGGATTTCTTGCTTAATCTGGACTCCTATCTTCAAATGGTCATATCTTAGTCATCTTAACTCCGATCCTAGTGATTCAAAAGCTAAAATTTCAAGGATTCAAAGTAGAATAAGTCTAGAATATTCTTAGACCAAAAATACCTGACCACGGCCAAGTGGCTGGGTTTTCATAAGGTAGTTAATCGAAAAAAGGTTAATTAGCCCTAGGGTAATTGTTAGTTATATGCTTTAGGGATAATGAATAATCAATTGATTTTATTTATTGTTAATTACATTTTTTTATTAATTTAATAAAGGGCTTTTCTATCATGTTTATTTGCATTCTTATATTTACATGATATGTCCATGGAGTTAGAATTGAGAATATGAAATTACAAAGAGTTGTAATTTTGAGACTGTAAATATATCTTTATACTGAACTCCTAAAACATTCCTAGTTGAAGGTTCACTATGATGGGCAGTAATGAACCATAGGATTAGCACTTGTTAGGTTGACTCTTCAGGAGGATAGCTAGTTTCAAGCTATTTGTGTGGAGACACTACAACTAACATGTGGGTGTTTATTACAAGAATAGGTACACTAAATGTGACTAAAGATATGAGATCAACTGAGTAGAGTTTTAACCTGCCTATCAATCAGTTTTTCATAGTTATAGTGGTACCAGTAATCCTTAGACCTAAGACATCATAGTTGTCTTATGCATGTAGCCTTAGAAGTTTGATAACACTAAGTGTAGATCGGGTTTGCAAAGGTGTTCATTAGCCCTATTGCTATGTGTATGAAGGCATATGAGTGATCAATAAAGAATCTATCACTCTCAGGAAAAAGAGAGAATGTCTCATATAGCATTCATTAATATAACTCATTAAATCCATGGCCATGGTAGGATGAATATGGAAAGGAGTTTCCATAAGTTCATCATTGAGTTGATATTCATGATTGAGTATAAAGTAATTAAACTAGGGACTTGACAGACTTCCATATCCTATAGATTTAATTGGATACATTGTGTAGATGGAAGGATGTAATTGTAACCTATAGACTATAACAGAAGGGTTCTATGTAAGATACCTATTCACCTCATTAAGGACCACACCATGAGCGATTGCTAGATGTTACTCATGGTTAGTAGAAGCCCTAATTGATATAAGTGAGTTATAATCAATTAGAGAATTAAAAGGAGTTCTAATTAGACTCTTAATGGAAAGAGTTCCATTGTGCACACCATGTGCTATTCCTACTACTCAATGATGTGAGCCCAATGAGTCACACACTGATCATGCAAAGAGGGACTTTAAAGCTTTGAGAGAAAAGGCAAGACTGAATAAGAAAAGTTCTTGAGGGCTATACTTGTATTGGATATAAGTAGGAGGGGTTAAATTGCAATTTTGGGAAAATTGTAAGTTATAATCCTAGAAGGATTTCTCCCATAGGGCCGGCCTATTGGGAATCATACATGAAGAGGGAAAAATAGAAGTGCGGAATATAAAAATTTTTCCTACGATTCCCAATCCCATGAATCTAACTATGCATAATACAAAATCAAACCCTAACTACGAAGAGGGTTAGAACACTTACAGAATTTTTGTCTTCTCCTTTTTGCTCCAAGCTTTGATTCCGGACAGCGGTGAGTGAGCAGCCCAAGTGTGCTACCTCTAACGGTATCCATACCTAGCTAGAGCTTCAAGTCCTTTCCTCCTTTTCCTTGTTGTTGCTAGTGTAGGAGAAGAGAGGAGAGAGAGAGAGG
Organism: Liquidambar formosana; assembly: GCA_039720395.1. Lineage (NCBI taxonomy): Eukaryota > Viridiplantae > Streptophyta > Magnoliopsida > Saxifragales > Altingiaceae > Liquidambar > Liquidambar formosana. Next base: position 3,856,375 of record CM077833.1, read on the forward strand.
GAGGCTGGAATTTTCAGCCAGCCCTTTGGGGAGTTAAACTAGTTATAATGTCATCACATCACACTACATATATATAGCCCACCAAGGGGGGGCGGGCCATGAGGGAGAACCCACTTAGGGTTTTGTGTAATTACTATTAATTACACAATAACCCCTCTTAATTATATCATATATAAATTTGGCCTTAAAGAACCTTTCTTTATTCACTTATACCCTTTCTCTCATAGACTTTAAAGCTCATCTTGCATGATCCGTGTGTGACCCATTGGGTTCACAACATCAAGTAGTAGGAATAGCATGAGGTGTGCACAATGGAACTCTTTCCATTTAGGGTCTAATTGGAACTCCTTCCAATTCCCTAATTGATTATAACTCACTTATATCAATTAGGGCTTCTACTAACCATGAGTAACACCAGCATATGGCTCATGGTGTGGTCCTTAATGAGGTGAATAGTCATTTACAAAGAACCCTTCTGTTATAGTTTATAGGTTACAATTGCATCCTTCCTTCAACACAATGTCTCTAATTGAACTAATAGGACATGGAAATCTATCAAGTCCCTAGTTCAATTACTTTATACTCATTCATAGATATCAACTCATTGATGAACTCATGAAACTCTTTTCATATTCATCCTACTATGGCCATGGATTTAATGAGTTATATTATGAATGCTATATGAGACATTCTCTTTCTTTTTCCTGAGAGTGCCCTTGTTGATCACTCACATGCCTTTATACACATAGCAGTAGGGCCAATAAACACCTTTGCAGACCCCTGAATAGGATCTGCACTTAGTGTTATCAAACTTTTAAAGCTACATGCATAAGACAACTATGGTGTCTCAGGTCTAAGGATTACTTGTACCATTATAACAATGAGAAACTGATTGACAGGCAGGATAAAACTCCATTAAGTTCATCTCATATCTTTGGTCACATTTAGTGTACCTATTCTCGTAGTAGGCACTCACTTGTTGGTTGTAGTGTCTCTACACAAATAGCTTGAGACTAGCTATCCTCCTATAGAGTCAACCTAACAAGTGCTAGTCCTATGGTTCATTACTGTCCATCATAGTGAACCTGCAACTAGGAATGCTTTAGGAGTTTAGTACAAAGATATATCTATAGTCTCAAAATTACAACTCGTTGTAATTCCATATTCTCAACTCTAACTCCATGGACATATTATGTAAATATAAATGATGCATATAAACATAATAGAATAAGCCCTTTTATTAAGTCAATAATAAATGTGACATACATAAATGAAATTAAATTATTGTTCCTAATCCCTAAACAATCATCTCTATGATTGGCTCTAGAGCATAATCCTAACAATCTCCTACTTGCACTAAAGCCAATCGACCATGTATCGCATACCTATCTTATCAAGATGTTGGTCTTAGGCATAACCAATTATGTTTTAAAGCTTTAGTCAGTAGGTCTACAAAAACTTATGTAGATAATATCTTCTGTAATGTATCTATTACCTTTTCCAATGATTCCTCTAATCACTTGGAATTACCGCTCTATGTGTTTGGACTTTTGATGAGACCGTGATTCCTATGCTTGAGCTATAGACCCATTGTTGTCACAAAACAAAGTATGGGCAACTCAATGGAAGGAACAACTCCAAGTTCTAAATGAACTTATAGATCCAAACAGTCTCCTAGACAATACGACAATTAATTCACCCTCAATAATGGAATCCACTATATCTTTCATACAGTTCTTCTATTAAGTATTTCATCAACTAAAGTGAATATAAAATATACCCCATATGGATCATATCCAAATCCATATACCCATCTACTATGAGTTTACAATTTCCATATACAATCCAATATTCCAAATTTGAATTGACTGATAACTATTTGTAACAATTACAACATAATAGATATCAGGTTCAATACATAGTGTAGAATAAGGTTTCTTAACACTTTAAGAACCTTACTTGTGTTATCCTAGGGCACATGCCCTTGAATAATGAATTCTTATCTGAAGTAAATTAGACCTCCCTTAGAATTCTCCATGTTGAACTCCTTCAACATTTCAACTATGTTTAATGATTTGGACATACTTAGCAATCTATATGATCTATCTCTATAGATCTTGTTGGATGCTTCTGCCAAATCTTTCATGAATTAGTTTTTCTCCAAAAACCAAAACTTTACATTAGATAACATTCATATATCATTCATAATGATTAGGATGTCATCTATACTTAGGATAAAGAAAAACGATCGTACTCCCACTAACCTTTTATACACTCATGGTCTATCTATACAATGAGAGAAATCAAACAATTTGATTACTTCAACTTTATAGATGTTCTAATTATGAGAACCTTGTAGTCTATTAATAGACTTCTATAACTTACACACTTTTATGGTTTTTCACCATTTGATATAACATCTTTATATCCTTTTTGACATATCTCATATTCAAAATGTGTGTTTATAGATAACAAGATCCAAATGGATTTCAGCATAACTATTATCAAACAAGTTTCTTTATAGACAACTTTTTGCCTATGTTGAAAACATTCTTAAATAGCCAAGCCTTTTAGGTCTCTACCTGTCCATATTGGATTTAATGACTCTTAGTCATTTCTCGAGTTGATGTGAAACATCGTCTAGTCATAATCAATAGGATTATCTTGGTGATCTTTATCACCAAAGAACAATTCTTTCGCATTCTAATAGAGATACGATATCTCTCTTATGTTAAGAAATATCCAATTTGATCTATGAAAAGATTGTAGTGTAGTTAAGGGTTTTGTCTCAATAGAGACAAGGGTTGGATCTTTATTCATTTGTGGCTTTACAGACAATTCTATAAATTCTATCTACTTTTGCATCTTTTTTAAATGAACTCTTTCTCAAGAAAATCCAGCAAACATCCTAATGGACAACTTTTGTTCATTAGAGTAATAGAAATACTATCCCAACCACTTTTGGGATATACCACAATTCAACACTTGCTTGACCTTATTTCCAGATTGTCTACATTATGTTTCCAGACAAACGTAGCACAAGCCCAAGCCTTAACTTCTTTAAGTTGGGCTTCTTCCCATATCATATCTGATATAATTGGGAAAAAATTGGAGTGAACCCTAAATTATCAATATGTAGCAATTTTAAGATATATCCTAGATGGATACATTAGTAAAACTCATCATGGATCAAACCATATCTTAATAGGGTTCAATTCGTTCTCTTAGATTCACCATTGAGCTATGGTATTCTAAGATGAGTCTACTGTAATTGAATGCATGCTCTACATGACTATATACATCACAATGTATTAGTCAAATTATAAATGTAACTCTTTCACTTCACTAAGTAAAAGATGGGTTTGGTTATCTCATAACCAAGTCATAATCGTTACATTTAAATGAGAGTCTCTACATCTCTTGTATTCTCGGAATACGTTGCATTCGTTCTAATTAGTCATTTAAATTCAGAAATCAAATTTTTAGAATGTTTTAAATGACCTAGTTAAGAAATAAGTTCCCAAAATTAATCTAGCAACTCTTGTTCTATTAAAATTTTTAAAGATAACTTATTATCTACTTAACTTTCTGCTTCGAATTAGATTACACTAGAATCCAAAAACCAAGAAGCAGAACTAACCAACAATTTAGTTTAAAGCATTAACCAAAACTTCAAAAGTTTGGTTCTTCTAGGAAGACTGATACTTTATCAAGTTCCCTTTACAATACCTTATGTTTACTACAAAATTATTATATTTCTTTGTCTTTGACTTTTCAAGACTTGCTTTCCTCTATGCTTCCATTTTAAATCACATCTAGCTTCTCAAGCTATTCTATGTGATTAATCATTTTTCAAAAGAATGATTATTAATAAACAACTTTTATTACATCCTAGTCCAGAAGAAGTCCTTTACAAATACTATACTTTATAGTATTATTTTACTCACAATACAACCTTTGTATGTGATGTAGGACATCAAAGGCACTTGCATTGACTAATTTTGCTTCTGAAGCTCATTAGTCATCAATACTATCATATAGCATGGCAACAAGATGCCAATTGCGCATAGTATCTTTTTCTTCTTAGGATGTTTTATGGAGGGCCTTTAATAAAAGGCCTAATAGCATATAAACAATCTTTTGAAATTGAGAACAATTCTCAATTTCCTAAGTCAATCAAAGAAATCGGGTTTAGTCAAACTATCAATATCCTATATTAGGAAAATGGGGTTTTGAGGTGAGTAATTAGGTAATCTACATAAACAGAGAATTAGATTTCATTTTTATCCATAATGATTGGGTCTTTAATCATATGGTACCTCCCACTATTTTATCAAATTCCATACACCCTCTAATAGAATTAGGGAGTCTCATTCCTAATGGGGATTGGGGTCCCACTGTAACCTAGAAGCCTCACATTATAGTTTCTTGACTTCTAACCCACAATGAGAAGACAACTCTTTGTCTATTGCTTCATAAGCAAGTTCCAACCATTTTGCCTCTAAGGTACATACTCCTCACATTATAGTTTCTTGGAATACTTCCCTAGTTAAGTTAAGCTCATCATTCACATAGGTATGTTTCGCCAAATATATACCTCACATTATAGTTTCTTGGTATATACCAGTTTAGGCACCCCATGATATCTCATATGTGATAGTTTCAAGTAATGTCTTTAACATGGGTAGGTCCTACATGTCTGCATCCAGGTACCCACATCAAGGGACGTTAGATGATCTTATAATGATGGAAGGCAATGACGAATTCATTCCCTATGATTTCTTCATTTTCAACTTAATATTTAAAGAGAGGGGTTTTAAGGGTCTCATCAAATTAACATGCATCCCATGTATCAAAATTCAAACATATAAATTATGCTATTTATAATCATACATCTCAGGCTATTATAAATCATACATCGCATGCTATTATATATCAACATATATAAAGTACCATATTTTGATATTAGTCCCTAAGTGAATAGGTAACATATACCAAACTATGGTATTGGAGCTAAAACAATTATCTCATAAATTAAAGCTCCCACTATGATGATTGTGGACTTTAAGAAGATTCAATCCAAGCCAATAGATTGAATCCTAGGTCTATGGTGGGTGTAGGTGATCGTAAAATAAACCATTCATAACATGCATGCTGTCTTGAAAAACTTCTATAAGCTTTCAAGTCCTTCAATCTGCTCCCTTGGCTTGATGGTCTCCACCATTGGCTTGTTGGTCTCCACCATTGGCTTGTTGGGCTCCATCATACTCCTTTGGGTCCACCATGCTCCTTAGTGCGCTTTCGATTACATAACATTTACATAATATATAGAAAGGGATACATAAGGGGAATGTGGGGTACATAAGAGAATGATAGAGAGAGAGGGAAGGTGGCATGCAAGCCCCAAATAATAAATTACATCACCATAATAAAATTACAACTCTTGAAAAATTATTACAACCCATTCATAAGACGGCCAATCACAATTGGTTTAAGGGGTATAGTCCATAATCATCATCCAAACACATACATACAATCTCATTGCATAATGTAAAGAAAAACTGTAAGCATTAAAACATATGGGCATTATGATAATTCTCTTGAATGATTTACATTAATCTCATTAATGCATCCTAATCTTATTAGGTTTAAACAAAAATATCCAGAATTAAATAAAGTCTTAACATTTAAGACATTTAGTTTCAATTAATTAAATTAATAGAAACATATAAAGTTTCCTAAAATAACTCTAATATCCAATATTAGGGTTTCCTTATTTAAACAAAACAATTTCATTTAATTAAGAATTTCCAGATTTTAATTTAATCCCCAATTGTATTTTAAACCATTTAAAACATTATAAAATTAATCAATATTAATTAAATAATTAACATGGGAATTAAATAAAATCAATTAAATGATGAATTAGTGTATTAGGGTTTCCTAAAACCCTAAACCCTAAATGCAAGCCCTAATCATTAAATGCCTTACGATTGGTCATTCAATGACCAATCATTAAAACCCTAGGTTCATATGGTATTTAATAAAAGGGATTAGGGTTTAATTAATGCCAAATAGGGTATTTATTACCCTTAATTAATTACACTAATTAGGGTTATCAAAACCCTAACCCTAGACATCATTAATGGTATTAATTATGCCCTATCAATTAATAACCATGATTGGTCATTTAATGACCAATCATTAACTCTTAATTAAGGTAATTAATATTCCAATTAGGGTTTTAATTAATGCCATAATGAAATTAGGGTTTCATCATTAACTCAAAATTAGGGTTTCATCCTTAACTCTATGCAGCCGTCACTACCAGGGGGCTGCCTGAGCTTGGCTAGGCTGCCATGGCCACCAACGGCTGTGGGAGGCCATGGCCAGCCAAGGGAGAGGACTACAGGGGTGTGGGACAAGCCCTTGGACATGTGAGAAGTGGTGGAAGTGGCTGCCATCATCAAGAACACTTAGGGTTTCCAAAACCCATTGCTGGAGCCATTGTTGCAGACCTTCAAGGTCACAATAGCTTCTAAAACCTTATCAATTCGACTCCTCCATTGAAACCAGCTTTTGTATCATGTCTCTACATGAAATACTAAGCTAATAGAAGAGGTTTGGATGATCAAATCATTACCAATTGTTCTAAACGATTAAAACAACAGTAGGCTGCCCAGAATTTGACAGCATACTGTCCATGGTCAGAAATTGATTTAAAACCCAGAAAGATGAATGAATTAGGCTACCAAATGAATTTTCCCAGTATCCTACATGTCTTAGGAAACCAATGCAATTGGTTTCATGCAATTTGGAGTTCCCTAACTCAAGTTCTAATCAAAACTCCATTGATGACTTTTCTGCAGAAAAATTCTGCTATGCTGTTTATGAAAAATTTTCAAACTTTTTGAATCTTTTTCCATCAAAACCTTTTTGAAACTTAAAGAAAATCATATAAACATGATATATAATGATCCTACAATGATTTTCCATCATAAATACAGCAGCTTTAATTAGAATTAATTGCAAGAACCTTAGGGTTCTAAAACCCAGATTCAGCCTCCGTGGTGTTCTTCTCCTTCTTCCTTCTGTTCTAGCATCTTAATCCAATTATGATGCATCTAAATGCTTGGGAACCTTTCCCTACCATGTCTAGAACATAACCCAAGTGGTGGCAACCATTGCCATGCCTTTGATCTCCATCAATAACTCAAAGTTGTGGCTATTGCATCCTTCCCGAGCAAAACTGTCTTTCCAGACAGCCTGTAGTAAAAAATTCATAACTTTCACTACAGAACTCGGATTGACGCACAGTTTGTTGGGTTGGAAAGCTTATTCGAAGAGCTTTCTAACCATATATGGCTCGAAAATTTTGGGGAGGAACTCTGATTTCGGCATGCAAAACAAGATGACGGTTTTTCATGGCTACCATGAAAACTTTTCATAACAGTTTTATAAAACCCTAGTTTCCTTATTCTTCTTCTCCAAACTCAAACCCTATGCAACCTATTGCATCCATGGCTACACTTAACCATCAATTAGAAGACGAGTAGAAGAGAATTGACCTAGGGTTCCAAACCCTAGGTTCAGCCATGGAGGAAAACCAATTATGCAGAAAAATTTTCCAGATTTTTGAATCATTCAACAACACCATAATTACCAGCCCATATGTATTTTGTATTATGCATAATCATGGCTCTGATACCACTGTTGGGAATCATACAAGAAGAGGGAAAAATAGAAGTGCGGAATATAAAAATTTTTCCTACGATTCCCAATCCCATGAATCTAACTATGCATAATACAAAATCAAACCCTAACTACGAAGAGGGTTAGAACACTTACAGAATTTTTGTCTTCTCCTTTTTGCTCCAAGCTTTGATTCTGAACAGTGGTGAGTGAGCAGCCCAAGTGTGCTGCCTCCAACGGTATCCACACCTAGCTAGAGCTTCAAGTCCTTTCCTCCTTTTCCTTGTTGTTGCTAGTGTAGGACAAGAGAGGAGAGAGAGAGAGGGAGGCTGGAATTTTTAGCCAGCCCTTTGGGGAGTTAAACTAGTTGTAATGTCATCACATCACACTATATATATATAGCCCGCCAAGGGGGGGTGGGCCATGAGGGAGAACCCACTTAGGGTTTTGTGTAATTACTATTAATTACACAATAACCCCTCTTAATTATATCATATATAAATTTGGCCTTAAAGAACCTTTCTTTATTCACTCATACCCTTTCTCTCATAGACTTTAAAGCTCATCTTGCATGATCAGTGTGTGACCCATTGGGTTCACATCATCAAGTAGTAGGAATAGCACGAGGTGTGCACAATGGAACTCTTTCCATTTAGGGTCTAATTGGAACTCCTTCCAATTCCCTAATTGATTATAACTCACTTATATCAATTAGGGCTTCTACTAACCATGAGTAACACCTAGCATATGGCTCATGGTGTGGTCCTTAATGAGGTGAATAGTCATTTACAAAGAACCCTTCTGTTATAGTTTATAGGTTACAATTGCATCCTTCCTTCAACACAATGTCTCCAATTGAACTAATAGGACATGGAAATCTGTCAAGTCCCTAGTTCAATTACTTTATACTCATTCATAGATATCAACTCATTGATGAACTCATGAAACTCTTTTCATATTCATCCTACTATGGCCATGGATTTAATTAGTTATATTATGAATGCTATATGAGACATTTCCTCTCTTTTTCCTGAGAGTGATGGATCCCTTGTTGATCACTCACATGCCTTCATACACATAGCAGTAGGGCCAATGAACACCTTTGCAGACCCCTGAATTGGATCTGCACTTAGTGTTATCAAACTTCTAAAGCTACATGCATAAGACAACTATGGTGTCTCAGGTCTAAGGATTACTTGTACCACTATAACAATGAGAAACTGATTGACAGGCAGGATAAAACTCCATTCAGTTTATCTCATATCTTTGGTCACATTCAATGTACCTATTCTTGTAATAGGCACCCACTTGTTGGTTGTAGTGTCTCCACACAAATAGCTTGAGACTAGCTATCCTCCTATAGAGTCAACCTAACAAATGCTAGTCCTATGGTTCATTATTGTCCATCATAGTGAACCTTCAACTAGGAATGCTTTAGGAGTTTAGTACAGAGATATATCTATAGTCTCAAAATTATAACTCTTTGTAATTCCATATTCTCAACTCTAACTCCATGGACATATTATGTAAATATAAATGATGCATATAAACATAATAGAATAAGCCCTTTTATTAAATCAATAATAACTGTGACATACATAAATGAAATCAAATGATTGTTCCTAATCCCTAAACAATCATCTCTATGATTGGCTCTAGGGCATAATCCTAACACGGCCCTCATTGGTGTGCCTATAAATACACACTAGCATATGTATCACACCAAGGCTTTCAATCTTTCCCATGTTGTACTCGAAAATTGCAGAAGCTCTCTTTCTCTTTCTTTCTTCCTCTCCTCTTCTAGCTTCAACAAGGATTATGAAAGGGAAATTTGAAAGCCTTTGCTAGGTGTGGATACCATTGGAGGCAGAACACTTGGGCTGTTGAATTCATTTCTATCCAGAATCAAAGCTTGAAGGAAGATTGTCGCTACCCCAAAAAAGGACATGGGATATTTCTTCCTTTCTTAAGATGGGACAACCCCCGGGTTATCCGTTCTGGTTGGTGGTGTTCGTGAAAATGGATTGAATTTGTTTTAAGGGCACCTTGACCATCCTAGGCATGCGAGCATATCTAGGATTATCAAGGCTATGGAGTTGCCACCAATCAGGGGTTTGAGGACGTGACTGGGCATCTTATGGTTAATTAGAAGGTGGGGTTATCTGAGATCCCAAGATAAGTCTATTTGAGATCTTATCGACAAATGGGTCCATTTGAGGTCTATTTGAAAGTTGATTGACTCCTAGTGGTCTGTGATACTAAAGATTGAGGGTAAGGGGGTTTTGTTACGAGTGGGGAGGGTGTGAGGCACCCCACATCACCTGTTGGAATCCAACGGTTCCTGATTTTGATGATGTTTCTGTTTAAATCCCTATATGGTATTATTGATTTCCTATTGTGAACCTCGGAAATCGGCCCACAAGGATCGAAAATAAAATAGGTTTGAAAACAAAAAGGAGTCGCCACCTTATTTTTTAAAGGAAACAAGGAAAACCCTAAAAACAATTTGTTTTAAGAAAACAATTTGAATGACTCCATATTTAAAAAAGAAAGGCAAAAACAAGTCTTTTGGAAACCAAAGAAATCGGGGATTGGGAGGCTAAGTTATAACATGGGAAGGTTCTAGGCAAAGCCTATAGGCACCCATGTCACCCTTTCGGTTTCTCGTTTATTTGGGCTAAATTAAGATCTTTTCCATACAAAACAGCAAATATCATCACAAGACAGCATGCATATCATATATTCCATTCACCCATTCATGCATAATAAGCAAATAAAAACAGAAAATAAAGAAAAGAGAAAAGAGACCTAGGATACTTGGATCCTAGAACGGACTTATTGTTAGGATTATGCCTTAGAGCCAATCATAGAGATGATTGTTTAGGGATTAGGAACAATCAATTGATTTCATTTATGCATGTCACATTTATTATTGATTTAATAAAAGGGCTTATTCTATTATTTTTATATGCATCATTTATATTTACATAATATGTCCATGGAGTTAGAGTTGAGAATATGAAATTACAAAGGGTTGTAATTTTGAGACTGTAAATATATCTCTGTACTAAACTCCTAAAACATTCCTAATTGAAGGTTCACTATGATGGACAGTAATGAACCATAGGACTAGCACTTGTTAGGTTGACTCTATAGGAGGATAGCTAGTCTCAAGCTATTTGTGTGGAGACACTACAACCAATAAGTGGGTGCCTATTATAAGAATAGGTACACTGAATGTGACCAAAGATATGAGATAAACTGAATGGAGTTTTAACCTGCCTGTCAATCAGTTTCTCATTGTTATAGTGGTACAAGTAATCCTTAGACCTGAGACACCATGGTTGTTTAATGCATGTAGCTTTAGAAGTTTGATAACACTAAGTGCAGATCCTATTCAGGGGTCTGTAAGGGTGTTTATTGGCCCTACTGCTATGTGTGTGAAGGCATGTGAGTGATCAACAAGGAATCCATCACTCTCAGGAAAAAGGGAGTGAATGTCTCATATAGCATTCATTGAATATAACTCATTAAATCCATGGGCCCATGGTAGAATGAATATGGAAAGGAGTTTCCATAAGTTCATCATTGAGTTGATATTAATGAATGAGTATAAAGTAATTGAACTAGGGACTTGACAGACTTCCATGTCCTATTAGTTCAATTGGAGACATTGTGTTGATGGAAGGATGGAATTGTAACCTGTAAACTATAACAGAAGGGTTCTTTGTAAATGACTATTCAGCTCATTAAGGACCACACCATGAGCCATATGCTAGGTGTTATTCATGGTTAGTAGAAGCCCTAATTGATATAAATGAGTTATAATCAATTAGGGAATTGGAAGGAGTTCCAATTAGACCCTCTAATGGAAAGAGTTCCATTGTGCACATCTCGTGCTATCCCTACTACTTGATGATGTGAACCCAATGGGTCACACATTGATCATGCTAAAAGAGCTTGAAAGTCTAGGAGAGAAAGGGCATAAGTGAATAAAAGAATTGTTCTTAAGGGGCAAATTTATATGGGATATAAATTAGAGGGGTTAAGTTGCAATTATGTATAATTACAACTTAACTCATATGAGGAATAGGATTCCTCACTAGGGCCGGCCCTATTAGTGGGCTATATATAGCCTCACATGTGATGTGATGACATCACTTGAAACATAATTCATTCTCCCCAAGGGCTGGCCGAATTTCACAAGGAGGCTCTCTCTCTCTCTCCCTCTTCTCCACCTCTAGCAACAACAAGGAAGAAGAAGGAAAGGACTTCAAGTTCAAGCTAGGTGTGGATACCGTTGGAGGCAGCACACTTGGGCTGCTCATTCACTGCTGTCCGGAGA
>CM077833.1:5153535-5156035 GCA_039720395.1 Liquidambar formosana
TAATTACACCTAATTAATATGCACTAATTAGGGTTTCCTAAACCCTAAACCTTAAACCTATTAATCCAATATTAATTACTAAACCATTATGATCATGATTGGTCATTAATGACCAATCATTTAACCCTATGTTAGACACATTAATTACTAGGTTTAGTTATTAATTGCTTGCATTAATAGAATTAGTTTAATTAATATAATTAGGGTTTCCAACCCTAAACCCTAGACATCATAATGCCATTAATTATACCCCAATGATTAAACATGATTGGGCAATTAATGACCAATCATTAAACATTTTAATTAAGGTAATTAATAGTCAATTAGGGTTTTTAATTAATGCAATTAATGAATTAGGGTTTCATCATTAATGGGAATTAGGGTTTCATCATAAACCCTAAGGCTGCCGCCACATTAGTGGGCTGCCATGGCTAGCAAGGCTGCCATGGATTGGCCAGGACATGGGAGGCCATGGCCAGCAAAGGGGGACTCAAGCCAGGGTGTGGGCCAAGCCCATGGACACGTGTGGAGTGGCCAAGAGGGCTGTCTTCTTCAAAGAACATTAGGGTTTCAAGAACCCTTGCTGGCACCACGATGGGAGGACCTCCAGGTCACAAACGTTTCTAAAACTTAATCAATTCGACTCCACCAACAAAACCAGCTCTTGTATCATGTCCCTACATGAATTACTAAGCTAATTGAAGTGGTTTGGATGATCAAATCATCCCCAATTGTTCTAAACAATTCAAGAACAGTAGGCTGTCCAGAATTTGACAGCATACTATCCATGATCATAAATTGATTTAAAACCCAGCAAGATGATTAATTCAGGCTACCAAATTATTTTTCCTAGTCCTACATGTCTTAGGAAACTAATAAAATTGGTTTGATGCAATTTGGAGTTCCCTAGCTCAAGATATGAACAAAACTCCATTGATGACTTTCTGCAGAAAAACAGCCTGCTGTGTTCTTCCAAGAAATCAAACTTTTTGATTCTTTATGCATCAAGACTCCTTTGATTATTAAAGAATATGATCTCTATCATATATATCATCTTATAATGATTATTCATCAATTTTACAGAAGTATCTCATCATAACAGTAGCAAGAACCCTAGGGTTCTAAAACCCAGATTCAAACATGGTGGTCTTCTCCTTCTTCCTTCTGTTCTAGGCTCATAATCCAATTATGATACATCCGAATGCTTGGGAACCCTTTCCTACCATGTCTAGAACATAACCCAAGTGGTGGCAACCATTGCCATGCTTTTGATCTCCATCAAAAACTCACAATTGTGGCTGTTACATCATTCCCGAGCAAAACTGTCTTCCCTGACAGCCTGTAGTAAAAAATTCATAACTTTCACTACAAAACTCGGATCGACGAACCGTTTGTTGGGTTGTAAAGCTGATTCGAAGAGCTTTCTAACCATATATGGCTCAAAACTTTTGGAGAAGAACTCTGATTTCGGCATGCAAAACAGATGACGATTTTTCATGACTATCATAAAAACTGTTCATCATCTTCTCCAAACTCAATCCCCATTCAACTTTTGAATAACCAGCAGCCCTAAACTATTTTAGAAGAGTAGAAGGAGAATTAACCTAGGGTTCAATAACCCTAGGTTTTGCCATGAGAGGGAAACCAATTAAATGCATGAACATGAATCTCAATTCATTAAACCAATCAATTTTACCATAAATTACAGCCCACATGCAGTTTGTATTAGGCATAACCATGGCTCTGATACCACTGTTGGGAATCAAACTAGAGAGGAAAAATACAAAGGTGGAATTTAAAATTTTTCCTATGATTCCCAAACCCATGAATCTTAATTATGCTTAATACAAAAACCCATAAACCTAACTACCAAGAGAGTTAGGGTACTTACAATTGAACAAGTCTTCTCCTTTATGCTCCAAGCTTTTTCTTCTCCTTTTTGCTCCAAGCTTTGTCTCTGGACAGCGGTGAATGAGCAGCCCAAGTGTGCTGCCTCCAACAGTATCCACACCTAGCTAGAGCTTGATGTCCTTTCCTTCTTTCCCTTGTTTATGCTAGAGTAGGAGAAGAGAGGAGAGAGAGAGAGAGAGGTGAAATTTTTGGCCAGCACTTGGGAGCCTCCAAGAGTGCTTCAAGTGATGATGTCATCACATCATAAAAGGCTTTAAATAGCCTCCAACTAGGGCCGGCCAAGGGGGGTCTTCTAACCCTAATGGGTTTTGTGTAATTACTCCTAATTACACAATAACCCCTCTAATTTATATCCTATATAAATTTGCCCCTTAAGAACAATTCTTTATTCACTTATACCCTTTCTCTCATAGACTATCAAGCTCTCTTAGCATGATCAGTGTGTGACCCATTGGGTTCACATCATCAAGTAGTAGGAACCACAAGTTGTGCACAATGGAACACTTTCCATTAAGGGTCTAATTGAAACTCCTTTCAATTCCCTAATTGATTATAACTCATTTATATCAATTAGGGCTTCTACTAACCA